>OX422212.1:249081433-249538933 GCA_949130495.1 Sambucus nigra
AATCTTGGGTTTATTAAGGGATAAACCCTCATTTCTCTCTTATAAGTCACGAGAGAAAGAGAGAAAGAGAAAGTAAAGAAATAAAGAAGAATGAAGAGAAAGATGGAATAAAAAGGAGAAAAAGAGGAGATTCTGGCCAAGCTCCTGCGAATTCCGGCATGAGATTGTCGGATTTATCCAACCAGGCAAGTGTATAACTTGCTTTAATGATTTAAGTGTGTTTATTTTTCATATTATAGTTGGTGATGAAAACTATAAGCTTTTGGGTTTGGGATTCTTGCACAAAAATGGGTTTGGGGGAGATGATTTCAGAAAATTTTGTTGAGATAATAATTCTACATGAAACCTAAGCTAAAATGCATGTTAATGGGGGTAAATTATGGTGAGAAATTGGAAGAGTTGCATAGATAAGAATTAGGGCTTAAATCTTAGAAATTGGTGAATTCCATGAAATTAATGGTTGTGTTGGTTGTAGATAAGCGTGTAGATATTTACTTTGTTGGTTTGGGGAGATTAAAAACCTTAAACCTTGAATTGGAGGAGAATAAGAATGAATTTCGTAGAGAGTAGAAATCTGCACAGACCGGACCGATCCAAATTTAGGATATTAGATCGGTCCGTTTATGGTCGGATCATTTTTTTTTGGAGTGCCGGATCGGTCCGTTTATTAGGGCACATGACCTGTCCATTTTTCTTGGAAATCGGATCGGTCTGGTTTTGACAGAAAAGCAGAAAAAGTTTTCTTGGATTAAAAAGGATTGGAGAAGAATTTCCTTTTAGGAGATAAATAATAGGGGATCCTAAATAGATTGCGAGGACCTCTAAAAGAGTAAATGGGTGTTATATACGTCTCGGGTTAGTGGGAAGGATTCAGGGTTTAAATTTAGGAATGTTTGGGACGAACGACATTCGAGGAATTATTCGGCGGGTTCGTACATATATATTTACGCGTGTAGAATATATATATGCCGAATATGTATGAGTAAATCCTAAGGTGCGAATAGGATGATATAAGAATACTAGCTCGAGTGATAACCTATTATTTGGAAATAATGAATGTGAGAATAGTATCATAAGTTAGTGAATACTTATGGGATTAAAATAAGTTGTGTGTATACTTATTAATCTATACGAATTGATATATTCGGGATTATAGGCTAATGCCACGAGAGATAGGCATGGATAGCCGGATATGATGATAATGATATATATACACACACACACACACACACACACACACACACACACAAACACACACGGGTATAGAGACAGTATATATATGATGTGATTATAAATATATCTGTGTGTGATTGATATATTTATGTGAAACATACCCCTCTGATGCTACCATGGGAAGTTGCGTGATGTGGGTGAGACCTTGGCTTGAGGAGCAGGAGCGTGTAGTCCCCATGTCATAGCGTCCAGTATTAACCGTGTGTGAGGTTCAGGGGTAGGACATCTTGGGTATGATTCATCTTATTTCCAGTGAGGAACTATGACCACTTACCCTACGTTAAGATTTGGTTTATACCAAGTCAGTGTGAGAGTTCGACCGCTGGTAATCAAGATGATGTCTGAGTAATTACCCGGAAGATGATAGTATTGAGAGACTGCATCCATTGAGTTATAGCTCTGAGGGATGGTTGTTATACTTATATAGTGTGTGATATATAAGCATGGATATACTTAATGTGCATAGTGTATATATATATATATATATATATATATATATATATATATATATATATATATATATATATGTGGACTAAAACAAGGAAAGAAATGTGAGTTAATTTCTGGTGTGTCTGGGAGTTCAAAGTCTAGAATATAATATGTGATATACGTATATAGAGATGAGAATATTTTATACGAGATGGTAACACTAAGATGTGAATGGTGTATAATAACGAATGAAAGTTATTAATTACGAACAGATAAATTATACGTGAGAAACTATAAGGAGTAAGCTAATGCCAGAACTTAGCATATTTATACGCGGGGCATTAGATAGAGTATGATGATTTAGTTGTTGTGAGAGATTAGTTAGGCGGGGTAGCTTAAATAGGGTGTTTTAAAATACATGCTTTAGGTGTGCACTGTTAGATGAGAAGTGAGGGGTTACTCATGCGAGTGCGACACCGGTTTAAATATGGAGAGTACCATATTTTAAATATTAAAGTAAATTAAGCACTTGCTAAAATGGCCCGTATCTATTTTCCTTTTTCTTTCCCTTTGTATAATTTTTAGGTGTCCAGACACAGTGACTCCTGGATGATTACTCTTCCGAGTCAGACGTGATGTCGCAGTTGTAGATGTTCGCAGAAAATTATTTTAGACGCTTCTATCCTTGTGATCTAGATAGGAGTTACTGTTGTAATAATCGGTCATGTTGCCCAAATGTTGTCTTTTATTTTATTTACAACGATTTTATTTTACGTGCATTCGCTATGGTTGTGTAAATATTTTACCGAGAGTTATCGGTTATTATTTATTTATTTCAGTTGTTGTTCATATCTTTGTATGGATGGATTTTTTACTTGTGTGTTTAGGATAAAAAGATTAGAAAGTTTAAAATTTGACGTCAGGCCTAATAGGTTATTAGTAATTAAATGGTTTTCAACAGTGATGCTGAGAATGAAACCATTTGAGATTCTTGTTTAATTCAATATAGGACTGATCACCCGGTATTTTATTAGGCGGGGTTTCACATACTTATCTTTATTTGTTTATATATTTATATGTATTTATATATATACACATTATATATACACACATACACATACATACACGTATATACTTATATACTATACTGATTATGTACCATACATATATAAGGTTTCCTTTGCTGGTTTGTTTCGTGCTTTGGTACTGATCGCTGGTTAGATGTAAGAGGTCTTACTAATTGCATGTTAAAAGGCTCTTAATGATTTTGTACTGGTCAGATCTATTTTAAAACAAAGTGTTAACTAAAATCAGTCCTTGTTCGTGATTAAAATTACTTTAACTCGGTGTGTTTAACTCGTGTGTGTTTAGCTTGTGAAAAACCTGTTTCATTTGTTTTTGTGAGTGCTGTTGTTACAAATGTTTCTGATTTAAGTCATTAATCATAACTGTTATTTTTTATTAATTAAAATTAAATTAAACTTGGCATGTGTTCAATCTTATTTTTTAAACAAAATAATATTTTTATGTTCTGATTAAAACCAATCTATTTACTTAAATATTTATTACACAACTTCACTAGTTTCCTGGTATTGGGTGTGAGTTATAGTTGCTATTAGCTGGGTGTTATTGGGTTGACTGATTGTCAATCAAGTTGGGTTGTATTAGACTAGGCTGGGTGTACGACGTGTATTTGCTTAGTTTAAATCATTGTAAACTGTTGGACTATAATCTATAATTAATAATTGATAGTAGTGGACTTGAGTGTGTGAGTTGTCCTGGGACTAAAGGACACAGGATTTTCTATTACGGTGGTTTTCTTGAGAACAAATACTGTGTCATATTCTTCTTTCCCTCATCCTATTATGAATTATTTTATTTCAGTAGCATCATCACAAATCTGTTTTCAATTTGTGTGCGTGTGTACAACAGTTTCAATCAAAGCTTTAAAAGAGTTAGAGTTTTATTTTTTAACTAAAACACGTTAGGGTGTTTAGGTTATTTCAAGTGGTATCAGAGCGTTCAGACTCACTTTTTAAAAGTTTTATTATGCAAAGATCCTGATCTCTTTTATTTTTAAATTAATCAATATTTTATTATGGGTGACCATAATGGGTCTTTCGTACGTCCTCCCTTGTTTGATGGTGATAACTTCGCTTATTGGAAAGTAAGAATGGTTGCCCACCTCCAATATTTGGGAGATGACATATGGGATATGATTGAAACTTGTTTTTCTGCGCCTACTAAATCTAGTGATGATGATGTTAAAATTTTTGTTCGAAAACCCCTTTCAGAATGGACTAAAGAGGAAAAGTTGTGCTCATAGTGTAAAAACAAAGGCAAGAATGCTATTTTCCTAGCAATAGGTGCAACTGAATTTAAAATAATTCCAGCCCACACTACATCTAAAGAGGCTTGGGACATTTTTGTGACTACCCATGAAGGAAACTCTAGAGTTAAAAGAATCAAGTCCCAAATGCTAGTTAGACTCTATGATTCTCTCTATATGAAAGATGATGAGAAATTTGATGACTTTTACTTAAAATTGCAAGATGTTGGAAATCAATCTCATGTTAATGGTGTTATTTATGCCGACTCTGAAATATGTGATAAAATATTTAGGTCTCTTCCTAAGAGTTTTGATTTAATTGCTCACACTATAGCTGATAATTTGGATAGTTATACTCCTCATCTCTTGTGTAGTAAATTAAAAACCTTTGAATATCAAAATACTTTAAGGGATGAGCAAAGAGGCAAAGCACCTGCATAAACTCAAACTCGAAATGTACTTAATTTTAGATCAAGTGAAAGTAGTTTGGCTTTTGTATCCTCCCTGTCTAATTTAAATGAATTTGAAACCTGTTTAGATTCTTTGGATAATGAAATTGCTCTCATGACCAAACACTTTAAGAAATTTGTGAAATTTAGGAATAAAATTTCTTCAAAAGAGGGTCAACCTAGTTATTCAAATAGACCCCATGAAAATATTTTGAGAAGAAAAACTTTAAAAAATCTGGACCTAAAAAGGATTTAAGCCATATTTAGTGCCGAAAGTGCAATGAATTTGGTCACTATGCTAATAATTGATTTTTTAAATCTAAGTGGGAACCATCTAATAAATCACAGTTGTCTAAAACGTAGTATCATAGTTCTGATAGTGATAATGAAGAAACTTTTGATAATCTTTTAGCGTTTACCTCCGTGTGCAATATCATATCGGAGGACATCTTTGATAACTTATATACTCTTTCTGATATTTCTGATTTGGGTGAAGATAACTTTAATTTAGACTTTGTAAATTTGTCTCAAACCTTTCCTTCTCAAAATCACCATACTGTCACAATGCCTCCTTTTGATATTAGAAATATTTATGCTGACTTGGATAAATCTGATATAATTGAGGATACTGCAAATGTTGAAGAGTGTGTACGTGATATTTCTGAAAATGACACACTTGATTACATCACACACTTAGATGAAGTGAATGCTAGGTTATTAGCGAAAATTGACATTTTAAATAATCAAATCAGATTGATATCTGAAGAATCTACATTTCACGTGGAAGAATTGGAAAAAGATGTTGTTTTACTTGAAAAGAGGACTGTTATGCTAGCATAATTAAATCACTCTCTTGAGACTAAAAATAAAGAAATTTTGTTTAAATTTGATGAATCTCAAATCGAGTTTAAAGCTATTTTGTGTAAATATGATGAGTGTAAAAAAGAACTAGAGAGTGCTTTGAAAAAGTTAAAAGGTTGTTGGAATTCTGGTGATGCTGTAAAAACTATTAATAAGAATCTGAATTTAGACCAATTTACAAATGGATTGGGATTTGAAGGAAAAGAATTTGATGTTACAAACTTTGTCAATTCTAAAGAACAGTTCCCTGAGTCAACTGAAATTATGATGTCTTATAAATATGTTAAAAATGAGGGTTGTTCTACTTCTTCTAAACCGGTGTTTGAATGCAATTTTTATCATAAAACTGGACATTTAGAATTTTTTTTTTTTACGAAATTAGGTCAGAATAAACCTGTTTTAAGCAAATTTAGGCAATCTGAAACAACAAAGAAATTTCAAATTGCAAAGCCTATAATTTAATGTGATTTTTACTCTAAAAAGGTCATTTAGAACCATTTTGTTTTAAAAAGTCAAACCAGTTTATTTCTAAAACTGTTCATAGAGCTGCTATTCCGTCAAAACCTGTTTATAGAAAATTCTTTCATTGTGATTCTTGTCACAAAAATGAACAGTTGGTAGATTTTTATTATAAAAGACTGCATGCTAAGACCAAACCGAGCCGATTTTACGGTAAAACTGAATTAGTTAAGAAGCCTAATCTGTCCGATAAACAATCCTTTTAAATCAAAACTATTTTTGAGAAAACTAAGGCTGATTGGGTTAAAAAATTCTGAATCAAATGACACATTGAGATGTAATGTTTTTTTACCAGCACTAAATGCTCGTAATAAAAACTCTCAAGGGTACTTAGATTCTGGTTGCTCTAGGCTTATGACTGGGGACGAATCCAAATTTACCACCTTAAAATCTGTTGTTGGTGGTTTTGGTGATGGAAAGATGTCCCACATCATAGGCAAAGGGTCGATTGAGACAGATGGGCTCCTGGACTTAGGGGAAGTTTTACTTATTGAAGGCTTAAAAGTAAATCTATTAAGTATTAGTCAATTTTTTACACTGATCATGCTGTTAATTTCTCCAAATCTGATTGTAAAATTTTAGACCTAAATGGGAATGTTATTTTGTGTTGTACTAGGACTTTAGACAATTGTTATGCCGCTAAATATGAACATGATTCTGAAAATTATTTATCTTATAGGATGAGTGATTTAGACTTATGGCATGAAAGATTAAGACATTTAAACTACAATAGTTTGTCTAAATTAACTAGTCAGAATCTTGCTTGTGGCGTACCCAAAATAACCAAAGTTAAACATTCTATTTGTGGTCCGTTTCAAATTAGTAAAATTCATAAGCCACCTCATAAGAAAGTGATTGATATTTTTACTTCTCACCCTTTGGAATTATTGCATATGGATTTAATGGGTCCCTATAGGACAATTAGTTTATGTGATGATTCTTATATTCTTGTTATTATTGATGACTTCACTAGATTTACATAGGTTGCATTTATGAAAGAAAAATCAGACACCTTTAATCATTTTTTGACAATTTTGCTAAAATTGAAAATGAGAAAGATACTCAAGTCACTCGTATTCGTAGTGATAGGGGTGGGGAATTTAAAGACACGGGTGTCATCGAGTATTGTATTGGGAATGGATATCAACATGAATTTAGTGCTCCTAAGACACCACAATAAAATGGTATTGTAGAAAGAAAAAATTGAACCATTCAAGAAATGGGTCGTGTTTTGATTCATGCTAAGAATTTGCCAATATATTTTTGGGTTGAAGCTACTCAAACTGCTTGTCAAATAATTAATAGGGTTCATTTAAAGAAAAATACTAAACAAACTCCCTATGAATTATGGTATGGTAGAAAACCCAATCTGAAATATTTTAGGGTGTTTGGTAGTGAATTCTATGTGTGTAAGAACCGTGAACACTTTGTAAAACCCCTTAATTTTGAGTAATTATTTTTATATAAGTTGCCATATGGGCTAGTCATTTAAAATAAATAAAAATTGAATTAAATATTAATTTGTATGATTTACGAGTTAATATGTAGGAGTATTGCATATTTACGGTTATATGAATGTAAATAGTGTAATATTATGTTATGTTGCATTGTTGCGCTTTAAAGTGACGGTTATGGCTTATATCCCAATTGGACTATTTAAGTAAGGTAATATGATGTTGGGATAGGAGATTATAAAATGATACATCGGATGTTAGTTTAGAGGTAATGGTTAGTCCGGGAACGGTTGAGATAGTCAAAATAAGTGTCGGGTGTGTTTTTGGGTTCCGGGGCACTTTTGACTAGTTACGACTTAAATATGATGTTATGAGTCATTTAAATATGTAGTAGCATTTGATTTTGGACTTAAGTGTATTTGAGCTATTTTGGGTATTTAGTCTTGCAAGAGCAATTAAAGCTCATTTGTGTCTAACCTAGAAAGAGAAAGAGAGAGGAGAAGAGCTTGAGAGAAAGAAGAGAAAAGAGAGGAATTGGTGATTCGAGCTTGGAATCGTTTCAACGAGGAGAAATCTGAGACTTCAATCTTGAGGCAAGTTTTCTAACTTATATAGATGTATGATTGTGTGTGAATAAATTGTATAAATTGATAGTGTTCTTCAGTTTAAACCATTTGGGGATTTTGATAAGCTTGATGTTTAAACCCTTATGTATATGATGTAAACATGATTGTGGAGTTCATAATGGTGAGTTATCATGTAGGAATGGTTTGTAGATGATGTTGGTTGATAATGTTGGGTTTAGATGGAGGAAGAAGGGTTTTGGGATTTAGGGTTCATATAAACCCGTAGCCAAAACAGGGTTATCCTATCCAGGCGAATCGATTCGCCCCTGGCGAATGGATTCGGTAAAATGGTAGGCTACAGGTCTTAGTTAGCAAATCGATTCGGGCAGTACGAATCGATTCGTCAACTTAGCAGAAAGTTTGATTCTTTCGACCGAATCGATTCGTCTAAGGCGAATCGATTCGCTTCCAAGGGCGAATCGATTCGGAAATAGTGTTGTTTTATTAAGTTTTTCTAACTTTGTTTCTACTCCTTTTCTCTTGGGTTTAAAGCTTAAGGACCTTCTCATATGATGTATTAGAGATTATTATGGTCTCACTTAAGGGGAGTAATACCCTAGGATAGTAAGGGGGTGTCTGGACTTATTTTCGGGGATTAATTACGAGTGCACAATGCCTCATTTCATTAAGTAAACGATTGTAGGACTAGTATAGAGTCGGTTAGTGTTGTTTTGACTTTAGGGGGCTAGTATGGGAGTGTTTATACCTTGCAGTTAAATTTCATTATGCACATGTGGTTTCAGAAGAAAGGATTGTGTGTTTAAACTAATATATATTGTGACTATGGCATATATGTACATACCTCTCTAAATGCTATCATAAGGGAAGTTACGCGGAAGAGGTGAATCCCCTGGCTAATGATGCAGGGAGAGTAGAGTCCTCAAGCCATAGCACCAGTTGTTACATCGTGTGATTGTTTATTCGAAGTGAAGTAATTCTGGGTATGGTTACGCCACACTGTCGAAGGTATATGGCCACTTCCCATACGTTGTGATTTAGGGTACCCAGGTGGTCATGATACTAGGCTCTGGGAAGATGATAGCAATTAGGGAATGTATCGAGTGGGGTGACTCCCGAAAGGATGGTCTTAGAAATGTTATTGTATGAATATAATTATTCTTATTCAAATTGTGTTTTAACGCAAATGATTAAATGAAGTTATGGATCAATTCTGATAATATGTGATCATCAATTATTAATTGACTTGTGAGGTTAAATGATAAATTGATAAACCAAGCATATTGGTTAGAGTTAGGTTATTCCTACTAAGTAGTCGGATAGCTTAACTTAACAATGAATTGTACGCGTTAGGATGCGCACTTTAGAAGAGATGTGAGTATAATTTTTTAAGCGAAGAGCGAATCTAACCTGTTTAGGGAATATGGTATTCATAACTGTTATGCATTTTATTCACTTGTAAATCATATCAAACCGGGCCCCGACTCGTTTATATTTTGTCTTTTGGTGTGGTTATTGTTTATGTTCAGGTGTCCTGCACAAGGGCGCCCGTTTTGTCCTTTCCTTCCAGTGTTAAGGAGCTACGGCACATTGCGGATGTTGTAGGATTTTTGTATTAGACGCATCAAACTCCTTTTGATATTCTAGTTATGATTCGTCAGTTATAATCTGGCATGTTGCCCAAGTGTGTATCTCATGGCTACTGTTATATTTGGTGTGAACTTTTTGCATCAGTCTGTTAACCGACAACTTATTCGGTTATGTTTTGTAAATGCTATCAAACTGTTAGTTGTATATTAATCCATTTGTTATAGAAGCAAATGACTGAAATAGTTTTATTTTAAATTGGAAAATATTTGACATCCGTTTTTAAAATATTGGATGGTTGTATCACATTATCTTTTATGCGACAGTGATGCTAAGAATGTACCTTTTAAGATTCATGTTTTATTGGAGTAGCGGGGTAGGCACCTCTTATTTTAATAAGCGGGGTGTCACACACTTGTCTAAATTTGACACTAGAGGAGTCAAGGCTATTTTTCTAGGATACTATCAAAATAGTCGGTCTTATAACGTTTATATTTTGAAAACTAAGTCTATTATGGAATCTATTAATGTTGTGATAAATGATTGTGTTGCCCCTTTGGTAGAAGAGAGCCCGAAATCATTACCCGTTGAAGACATCCCTTCAAATGATTTACCAAAACAATCAATGGATAGTGACTCAGACTCCCTTCCACTGGAAGACCTTGATGTACCCAATTGGGTTAAAGCAAATCATCCTAAAAAGAACATTTTGGGTAATGTTAAAGAACCAATTAAAACTAGAGCTCAAACTCTAAATGCTTTATTTTCTTCTTTTGTCTCTTTAGTAGAACCTAAAAATATAAAAGATGCTTTTGTTGATGAATCTTGGCTTCTTTCCATGCAAGAGGGTCAATTTAAGATCCATGATGTGTAGTTTTTAGTTCCCCGTCCTACTCATACTAATGTCATTGGAACTAAGTGGATATTTAAAAATTAATGTGATGAAATCGGTAATATTTTGCGTAACAAGGCTAGACTAGTAGCTCAAGGGTACTCCCAAATTGATGGGATTGATGTTGATGAGACATTTGCCCTCGTTTCTAGAATAGAGTCTATTAGACTTTTACTTGCTGTTTCGTGTCATTTAAAATTTAAATTATACCAAATGGACGTAAAATCCGCGTTTTTAAATGAAGAAGTTTATGTTGAACAACCTAAAGGTTTGGTTGAACCTTTTCTTCCCTATCACGTGTTTAGATTAAAGAAAGCTCTTTATGGGATCAAACAAGCCCCTTGTGGTTTGTTTGATCGTCTTACTTCTTTTCTTTTAACCCACGACTTTAATCGAGGGGGAGTAGACCTAAATATGTTTGTTAAAAGAAATACTACTTGTTTGCTTATTGCTCAAATCTAAGTTAATGACGTTGTTTTGGGGTCTACATCTCCTCAAGAGGCTGAAATATTTCCTAACATTATGAAATCTGAATTTCAAATGTCTATGATGGGTGAGTTGCAATTTTTCTTGGGTTTACAAGTTTCTGAAAAATCGAACTGCATTTTTATATCCCAAACTAAATATGCTACTGAATTAGTTAAGAATTTTACGATAACTGAAGCAAAAACTGCTAGGACCCCTATGAGTTCCACTACTAAGATATTTAAAGACTTATCAGGTAAAAAGGTTGAAGTCACACTTTATCATAGTATGATTGGTAGGCTTATTTATTTAACGACTAGTTGACCCGATATAATGCATAGTGTGTGTGTGTGTGTGCTAGATATCAATGTGAACCTAAATAATCTCACATGCTTGAGGTTAAGCGCATACTAAAATATGTTAGAGGCCTTTTAAGTTTTAGCATTATGTACACAATTGACACAAATTCTAAAAATAATTGGATATACGGATGCCGATTGGGCTGGTTGTGCCGATGATAGTAAAAGCACCTCAGGTGGCTGTTTTTACTTAGGACAAAACTTAGTCTCTTGGTCTTCTAAAAAGCAGAATTGTGTGTCCCTTTCTTTCACCGAAGCCGAGTACATTGCTGCCGGTAGTTGTTGTACTCAACTTTTGTGGATTAAACAAATGCTTAATGACTATGGTATAATTGAACCCACTGCACTTATTTTATACGATAATCAAAATGCCATTAGTATCTCAAACAATCTTGTTTTTCACTCACCTACTAAACATATCAAAATGCGTGAACACTTTATTAGAGAACTTGTTGAAAGAAAGGAAATTTGCATTGAATATCTTAACATTGAAAACCAACTTGCTGATTTATTTACTAAACCTTTGGATAATCATAGATTTGAGACTCTACAAATGTCTATTGGTGTGTGTGCGTTTCCAACCGAATTTGATTTTAGTTTCCTCCCTTTGTCCCTTTGAGACAAACAGGGGGAGAATTTGAGACTTAGTCGTTTAGGCTTTTGTTGTTAGTTGAGTATGTACTTTTTCAATTTTCTTTAGGATTCAAAATGTTGTTAGTTGAGTTATGTATTGTTTTGGACTCAAGATGTTATTAGTTGCGTTATGTATTTGGTCTCAAAGTCTTGTTTGTCTCAAAATTAACCAAATGGGGAGATTGAAATTGCCCTTCTTGTTTATCTCAATTTTGAGACTTTATTTTTTACAGCATTTTTTGTGTGTCCTTTAGATATATTATCTTTTATTATTCCTTTAAATTTATTTGAATATATATATATATATTTATTTATTCATAAATATTATTGTAATCAATTATGTATTTTAAAAAATATATTTTATTTTTCGTTTGTATTTTTTGTGTTTATTTTTACATGTTTAAACATTAATTTAAATAAACAAAAATCAATTTTGTTTATTAAAAGGTTTAAACAAAAAATCAAATGTATAATTTATTTGGCATCGTTTGATGGCTACGATTACACTGTTGTTGTGTTTTCTCTTTTAATACATGTATAACCACTATCAACCAATAAGGAGTGGTACCTTTGTTCCCACGATTTCATCACATGGGACAGTCGACCGTTTTAGGTGTAATTTTACCCTCGAACCCTGTTGTTGCCTTGGTTATTGACGCATGTGTCCTTTTTTATTTGGTTTGCCTTTTATGCCCCCAACCACCTATGTGGTTATACGATTTTGACCTTTTGGTTTGGGTTTATTAAATTTCGAACCTTTGCCATTATGGTGGGCATATATAAGTCAAGCGATGGGGTCATTTCAGTTTTAGGGTTTGAGATTTCAAACTCAGCCCACATTTTTCTCTCTCTCTCTATTTTTTTTCATTAAGACCTTTCTTTTTTTGAGAGATCAGTTCCAATCTTTTATACTCATACACTTGTGAGCTTTGAGAGTTGCTGGTTTCTTACCCCCTTTTATACACTCCTATGGTCGTGTATTTAAGAGGTGTTTGGTTTATGGCTTTCACGAGATGTTGCTTGTTTGAAATAATTGATTTCTCAAACTGGTTGGTGGATTGAGTTATGGGGGTTTTCTGTTTGGTTCTCCGGACTGCGCTCGGCTCATCTCATCTGTTTTCATTTTCTACGGCCAAAGCTTCTTTAGGCTTTCTGTGTGAGACCCTCTTTATTTCTCTTTTTCTGTTTATATATTTATATATACTTATATACTTATATATTATACTGATTAGGTACCATTGTTGATGTAAAAAATTAGATTTGACTTAATTCTTTTAACCACAGATAATAAGAATAAAGAAAAATAGACAATGGATTTTTAAAGTGGTTCAGCCTTGTTAGAATGGCCTACGTCCACTGTATTTGTATTGATGACTGTTTGCCCAGAATTCTCGATAATAGGTTTACCAAGAAATTCCGAGTCCCCTGCTAATGAGGAGGTTACAATGTATTTATAGCCTTGAGGAGTTACAAATGAAAAGACTACGTGCTGTTATCTAGTAGACATATACATCTGTATGACATTAAATGGCATTTAATGCGCAGTCGTCTCCCCTGATTCTCTTGATTTGGGTGAGCTGTACACTAAGTAGCTCGGACCGCTTAAGCTGCTCGGACCGCCTAAGTAGCTCGACACGCTTAGAACTGCTCGGGGCCCTTGAGTTCCTCGTGGTTTCTTAGTTACTCTGTGGACTTGAGTTTCTCGTCTGGAGTATCGATATTTTCCATGTAAGCTGACACGTGTCTTCAGGTGATTGGTCCATGTTAGCAATCTAATTTTGGTATCAACAGAAGCCCCCAATGTTTCGTAGTGTGATGTTGAAGAAAAGTATGGAACATTATGCTACTTAGATTTTCGGTTTGTATGGTTTTTATGAAGGTATTCGTTGTATACAGCTCCTTTTTAAATGCACAGTATCAGTCCTCATAAATATTTTGAATTTTCATAACCGCTTCGTTATTTGTGCCCTTTTCTTCTTTTTAGCCGCCGGATACGTAATCGTCCGTCCTGGTAATCATTATTTTTCTCCTTTCTCGAGGTAAAGTATTTAAGCGCTACAGAAAATCCTATAGTCCTTTACTTTTTCAAATCTGTATCTTTGAACTTCCATTTCTTCTCTATTTTGTGCGTTCGTTTCTTCCATCGTTCGTTGTCAACTGATTCACTCCTTTCCTATAAGATTTTCTTCCTTTACTTTTATTTACTTTGTTCATCATGGTTTACGTTGTTGAATCGCTTGACAAATTTCATTCTGAATTTTCTATTCGTTCATGGGTCACATTGGAAGAAGTTTCTGAACCTTCTGACTTTGGCTGAGGGACATTGGTTCCTAAGTCTCTTTGTGGCTGAGTGTGGCTTTTCTTTCCCTCCCAATCCTCTATGTTTGGAGTTCTGTCAGTATTTTGATGTCGTTCCTGCAAAAATAGCACCGAATACTTAGAGAATAGTTAATGGAGTCCATAGGTTAAATCAACTCCATGGAACCCGCTTAGGAATCCCAGAGATTATGTTTTGTTATAGATGGGCTGTCCGCGATAGTACTTTTTATTCAAAAACTAGGTTTTTAAATAGGGATTTAGTCGTTAATCTTTCAGATGCCAATAGGGATTATTTTGAGCATGGGATTGTTATGAAAAATTGGCAACATGCTCCATTAAGTGGAGATGATGTTTATCAGGGTCTCAGGTGTCCCCCCTATGGCAATGGAATAGGTAGTTTTATTTTTTTTTAAATATTGTTTTCTTGGTGTTTGACAAAATGTATCACTGACATTTAATTTTTTATGATTTGCAGTTGATAGCAAAAGAAAATCTCCAAAGGAGACAGAGGTTAATTTGAAACATTTGAAACTTATCTGGAGTTTGCACCAAACTGTAGCCGAGGAGCACATTAGATCGGCCTCTTATTTATTACAGTACAAGAGTTACACTTCCTCTTTTACTGCTCGTCCAGTGATTGTTAGTCTTGATCAGATACTAGCTGCTGATTCTAGTGTGGAGGGTTCTTCTTCTGAATCAAGTATTCCCATTGGTGAGATAATGAAGAGAAGAAAAGTTCCTTCCTTTTTCGACAAGTCTGATTCTCCTGCTGTGGAGACAAAGAGAAGTAAAAAAGATGTCCCAGGAGAGGGAATAAAGATTTTAGAGGTACCCCCTTCTAATACTACCAAGAAGTTTAGTGATAAGCCCCCTGTGGCTCCGAGCAAGGTCGTCAAAAAGCCCCTTGTGGCTCCGACCAAGGCTGTTGTTGTTACCCCACCAAGCGAGGTCATTGTTATATCACCAACCAAGACAACATCTTTGGTTGAGAATGTTACTGCTCCTACGAGGAGGTTAAGGAAAAGTTCTTCTGAGAGGCCAGCAGAACCTGTCTCTCAGTCTTTAAATGTTGAAGGTGGTGTCCCCACTTTTGTTCCTCCGAGCTCTGCCATGGGCTCGGTGACGTCTTGGATTATCCCCGAAGTCCAAGGTATTGAAGACTCTCTTTCTCGTGAGAGGGTCACTACCTTGGCTGCTCAACATATTGCCTCAGTAAGTATTACTAGTCTAAGTTTTCACTTTTCAATGCTCTGTTCTTGTACTGACTCAAAGTTATTTCTCTATTCAGCTGGTAACATGTTTCAATACTATTTTGAAGAAGGATGAGGCCATAAGTCATTAATCTCCTCGGGAGGTGTAGAGGAGGCTTTTACTAGATTAATCCAGTCTCTAAAAGATTCTCGTCAGAAGTATGAAGAGGATAAAGTTGCTTGGGAGGAGCAGGTAAAGTCTGTCGAGCAAGAGAGAGATGGATATGTGGATGCCTCCAAGGAATTGGAGAATAAGTTGAAAAAGTTTGAAGAGAAGAATAAAGAGCTTGAGGAGAAGCTCAAGAATGCTGCAGAGTTGGAGAACAAATTCAAAGCTGCTGAAGAGGAGGTTGGTAGACTCCATGATGTTGATCGCCAGAAGCAGGAGGTGGAGGAGAAGCTGAAAGCTGTCGAGAAACTCCTTACTGAGAGGACTTCCTCAGAGAAGGTTAAAAGGAAGAAAGTTGTCAAAAAATCCTTCAGCGTAGGTTGGGACAAGGGTTGGAATAAGTGTTTGGCTACCATGTCCTCACAAATGGAATATGCCAGTCTGAAATACTTTAGGGATGGATGGGTGGCATCCCTACAAGAGCTGAAAGTTGCTGAAGATTTCGACTTATTTCAGCAACACACTCACGGCCCTCCTCCCTCTTCCGGAGAAGAAGAAGAGGACGAAGCTGCCTCAGAAGAGTCCTCCATGATAATTGGAGATCTGGCCCTTTCTGTTCCAACTGTTCAATCGTGCTCCGAGCAACCCCAACCGATTACTAATCCTGCCGAGCAGCTACTCTTACCTTTCGAGCAACCATCCTCCTCGTCCAAGACCCCTGAGGAAGTTTTAGGAGATAAAGAAAAGGTGTGAAGTAGTTTGGGTGTTTGCTTTGTTATTTCTGAATGTAATCTCTGACTTTGTACTTTCCCTTATGGTGAAATAAAAATTCAAACTTTTGGTTTGTTCATCTTGACTTTTTTTACTACTTGCTCTGTCAGCATTCTTATTAATTCTTTCTATCTCTTCTCTTTTCTAGTTTATGGCCAGGATGGAGCTTTTGTCAGCTCACGATACTGAATTAATGAAAAAATGCAATGACTACTTCAAGGCTGGTCATACAGTCCTGTACGAGGCTCAAATCATTGACATCCTTGGTCTAGATACTTCTGAACAAGCAGTCGAAGCTTACCGATATCTGAAGTACTTGCTCGATCGAGCTGTTGCTAATAACATGGCTTATTATGAGATGATCGAGGATCTCCAAGGAATTATAGAGGAACTTCAGAAGCAGTACAAGGAATCTTCCACACTTTTGCACCAAGGGTACGAGAAGAAATATCAACAACTCAGTGCTGAAAAAGGATATGATAAGTTCATCTCTGCCCACAAGAAGAATGAGAGCGTTTTGAAGCTTGAGGCCGAGGAGCATAGGCAGATCGCCAAGTTGTTGGAGAAAAAGAACATTGCCTTGCAAGAGGAAGTAAAATAACTAAAGTCTGCTGCATCTTCCTCGGGAGCCTTGGTCCCTGTCAACGATGAAGGATTCTCTTTCTTAGAGGTCGAAAACGCCAACTTACGAGATGAGTTGGAAACTTTAAAAAGAGTTGGACCTTCCACTCCTGATCGTGGATGAGCAAGATCTTCTCGGGGATGAGCAAGGGCTTCTCGGGTTACTATTGAAGAATCAAGAACTGAAGCCTCTTTGGAAAATCAAGCAGTTCAGTTAGTAGCGAAGAATAAAGCTTTGGTGGAGACGTCTAAAAAGAATCTGAGCCTTAGTGAGCAACTTTCCACACAAAAATCTGCTTTGGAAAATAAGGACATCTTAGTAAAGAATCTCCATGAGCAACTGGAGAGGTTAACTTACCAGTTCCATAAACAGCCTAGAGAATTTTGGATGGCTGGTTACAATGAAGCACTCTGCCATCTTGATGCCCGTTTAGAACAGTTGGACAACGAAGGGTACAAACAGGGATGGTTGAATGCTCTTTGTGTTCTCAAATTGGAGATAGGTCATTTCTTGTGGGATTACTTTACTCCTGGAGTCCTTGATCAACCTGTGCCTCCTTTCAAGCTTGACCTTAGTTGGATTCCAGCCCGGGCCATTCCTCTTGTTCTAATATCCAAGTATCTTGATGACTACAGTCTCCATTCAAACTTTGAAATATCTAGGCCAGAACATCTGCTTGATCGTCCTTATATAATGAACGTCAGAATGTTGCAAGAGCTGAACTTCATAAATTCCCCTTACAGTCTTGATGATCCTCCAGCTGGGGTAGACCCTGTGTCAAAGGCAGAGGGAAAGAAACCTATAGAATAGGATTTGTTTATGTAATGAACTTCATTTATGTAATCTATAATTTATCATATGTAATTTGTTCTGGTTTTAATGAAGAAATCTTTAGTTTTCTTTGCAATTGTTATGGGTTTGAAATATCTCTCTTATTTAATGATGAATGTACACATATATCTGTAAAAAGACAAAAAATGCCCTGTGTTATTTTAAATTGTTGACCAACCGGAGTTGGTGAAAATAATTTGCCGACCAACCAGAGTTGGCGATATTTTGCTTCCCGACCAACTGAGGTTGGAGGAGATTTATTTCCCGACCAACCGTAGTTGGTGGATTTTATTTACCGACCAACCGTAGTTGGTGGATCGACCAAGGATTTTTATTTACTGACCAACCGTAGTTAGTGGACCGACCAACCGTGGTTGGTGGATTTTTTATTTACCCACCAATCGTAGTTAGTGGACCGACCAACCGTAGTTGGTGAATTTTTATTTACCGACCAATCGTAGTTAGTGGATTTTTATTTACCGACCAACCGTAGTTGGTGGATTTTTATTTACCGACCAACCGTAGTTAGTGGACCGACCAACCGTAGTTGGTGGATTTTTATTCTGAACTTGATGCGTAGTGTGTAGCACTAATACTCCGAAAAATTTCACCAAAAAGAGAAAACTGGGTAAATTTTTTAACACTTTATTCATACTGAAGAAAACTTCATTACATAGAAACGTCTACTACTGATAATACTTGCGTAGATGTTCTGCATTCCATGCATTCTTAAATTCTTCTCCTTCCAAGGTTTCAATCCTGTAGGTTCCTGGACGAACAGCCTCTGTTACTCTGTAGGGTCCATGCTAGTTAGCTTCCAGTTTATTGTGCTTTTGAATTACTTTCTTGAGCATATAGTCTCCTTCTTTCAAATCACACTTTTTTACCCTCTTATTGTAAAACAGAGCTGTTCGTTGTTGGTATGCAGCATTCCTGATTGCTTCTTCTTCTCTAACTTCTTCGAGCATTTATAGATCCAATCGCCTCATCAAGTCACTGATAGGAGAATCAAAATTCAGCACCCTGTGTGTGTGGAGGCCCAACTCGGCAGGTATAACAGCTTCACTTCCAAATGCCAACATGTATGGAGATTCTCCTGTTGCTGCTCGCGGTGTAGTACGATAAGCCCACAACACATAATGTAGCTCGTTAATCCAATTTACCTTTGCATCGTCCAGTCATTTTTTCAAACCATTCAGCAACGTTCTATTTATCACCTCAGTTGGTCCATTGCTTTGGGGATGGCTTGGTGCAGAATGGGTTTTCAATATGTTTGACTGATGACAGTATGCAGCAAACTCCTCCTTGTCAAATTGGGTTCCATGATCAGTAATGAATGCATGGGGAAGACCATATCTACAAATGATATTCTTCCAAATAAATTGATACACCTTGTCATATGTCATATCAATAAGAGGCTGAGCTTCCACGCATTTAGTAAAATAATCCACAGCGACTACGAGGTACTTTAACCTTCCTCTGGTCGTTGGGAGTGGCCCGACCAAGTCTATCCCCCACATGGCAAATGGCCAAGGGGATGTTATGGGTGTCAACAATGCCTGGGGAGTTCTTCGGATAGAAGAGAAGCGTTGACATTTGTCACATTTCTTGGCATAGGCTATACAATCAGCCCTCATCGTCGGCCAATAATATCCCTGCATCATTATTCTTTACAAAAGCGTCCGACCTACTACATGGGCTCCACAGGACCCTTCATGAACCTCTTCAATCAAATCTTTTACCTCGGAGGGATGCACACATCTTTGCAAACCTGCTATAATTCCTCGTCTATACAAAATGCCATTAGTCAATACATAACGAGCAACTTTAAACTTTAATTTCTTGGCTGCGAGTTTATCAGTTGGTAAAGCCCCCTCTTCAATATAAGCCCTGATAGGATCCATCCATGATGGTCCTAAATCAAGGGCAATGAAGTTCATCGTCAGATCTTTGTCAATGCTCCGACTAGCCAAGATTTCTATTGGGATTGTTCTTCGTATCTCGGTGCGCGTGGCTGAGGCTAACCGAGCTAAGGCATCTGCTCTTGCATTCTCCGATCTTGGTATTCTAATCAACTATACTGCGTTAAATCTTGATACCATCTCCATTGCTTTTACATGATATTGGATCATTAATTCTCCTTTTGCTGCATACACTCCCAACATTTTATTTACAATCAACTGTGAGTCACTAAATGCAACGACCTGCTCTGCTTTCATAGTTTTAGCTAGATTGAGACCCACGATCATATCTTCATATTCAGCCTCATTATTTGAAGCCTTAAATTAAAAGCGCAAGGCATACTCCATATCGATCTCATCGAGGCTGTTTAAAATAACTCCTGCTCCACTGCCCATAGTGCAGGAAGAGCCATCTACATATAAATTCCACACAGGTATCTCATTATCAAACTCTTGGTCAAACAGAGTTCCTCGATGGAATATTTGATGATTTCCTTTATCCTCCTTCAACACTTCTTATTGCTCGTCGACCAACTTCTCTTGCTCATCAACTGATTTAAGTTGGTCGGATTTTAAATTTGATGATCCAGTAACATCCACAGGTTGGTTAATAAATTATGTAACATCCACAGGTCGAATTTTAAACTGATTTAAGTTGCTCTTCGGAGGTATCCGGATATGTGAACTCTGCGATAAAATCTTCTTGGTTCATAAATTATGTCATACTCACCAAGTTCTACTGCCCAGTACATCAATCTTTCTGATTTCTCCGATTTATGCAGAGCTTGCCTTAACGGCATATCAGTGTACACCACTATAGTATGGGCTTGAAAGTATGGCCTCATCCTTCTACTGGCTTCAATCAGTGCTAGTGCCAACTTCTCTAGCCTTGGATATCTGATTTCGGCTCCTCGGAAGGCCTTGCTAGTGTAATAGATTGGTTTTTGCACTCTATCCTCCACTCTTATCAATGTCGAGCTTACTGCATTTTCTGAAACTGCCAGGTACAAGTATAATTTCTCTCCCATCATTGGTCTGGACAACAATGGAGGTGCTCCTAGGTATTTCTTCAATTTTTGAAAGGCCTTCTCGCATTCATCATTCCACTCGAAAGTTTTTCGGAGTTTTTTAAAGAATGGTAGGCATCTATCATTTGCTCGTGATACAAATCTATTAAGTGCTGCAACTCGTCCTGTGAGACTTTGCACTTCCTTCTTCGTCGTAGGAGATTGCAGTTCCAATAGGGCTTTGATCTTGTCAGGATTCGCTTCAATTCCTCATTGATTAACAATGTATCCAAGAAACATGCCTTCTCGTACTTCGAATATGCATTTGATGGGATTCGGCTTCATTTGATATTTTTCTAGTTGATCAAAGGTCTGGCCTAAATCAACTAGATGATCAGCAGCTTTCTTGCTCTTCGTCAGCATATCGTCAACATAAACCTCCATGTTATGACTGATTTACTCCGCAAACACCTTGTTCATTAGCTGCTGATATGTCGCACCTGCATTTTTAAGTCCAAAAGGCATAACATTATAACAATAAGTTCCCCTTGGGGTAATAAAAGAGGTACTCTCCCTGTCCTCAGGCTTCATCTTAATCTGATTGTAACCAGAATAAGCATCCATAAAACTCAGCAATTTGTGCCCCTAGGTAGCATCCACCAACTGATCGATTCGGGCAAAGGAAAATGATCCTTTGGGCATGCCTTATTGAGATCGGTGAAGTCTACACACATCCTCCATTTGTTATTTTTCTTCTTTACCATCACCACATTAGCTAGCCAATCACGATATTTGACATCCTCAATAAAACAGGATTTTTGGAGCTTCTAGACTTCTTCTTGTATAGCTTGGTTCTTTTCGGGGCTGAACACTCTTCTTCTTTGTTTTACTGGCTTGATCTCCTTATTCACATTAAGCTCGTGACATAGGAAAGATGGGTCTATCCCTGATATGTCCTCGTGGCTCCATGCAAAAGTTTGTTTTCTACTTTTTAGAAACGCTTTGAGCTCTTGTTTTATTGATTCATCCAAGGATGCACCAATTTGAGTTGTTCGTTCTGGATGCTCGTCGTCCAGAATGAGATTTTCAGTAGACTCCATAACCTGTCCTTTCACAAGTTGGGACTCGTCTCTAGGGTCTAATAATTCAATCTCTGCATCTTCTATTTGGTAGGTAGTAGTTTTCTTTCTGGATTCTTTATATTCTTCCTGGTCGGCAGATGAGTAGTAGCATTCCCGAGCTACTTTCTGGTCGCCTTTAACCACTCCCACTCCAAAATTGGTTGGTAATTTTAAACATTGATGCACAGTAAATGGCACTGCTTCGAATTTCTTCAGCCCTACCCTTCCCATAATGATGTTGTAAGCTGATTGGACATTTTTATCCATTACGAAGAAGCGAACTCTTTCTGTTCGACAGGCAGGCCATGTACCAATAAGCATATCCAACTTGATCGTCCCAAGTGGAAAAACCTTTTCGCCCGTGAACCCAAGGAGGGGCCTATGATATGGTTCCAACTAGGATAGTTTCAAATTCAAACTGTCAAAGCATGGATAGAACATGATATCTGCCGAGCTACCATTATCCACTAGTACTCATGAAATCACTACTTCCTTCATCCTCATCTTGATCACCAACGGGTCATCATGGGTATATACTACACCTGCCAAGTCGTTCTTAGAGAAACCAATGACCAGCTTATCCTTATTCACCTTCCTTGGGTGATCTTCTTCAGCCAGATTTATTCGCTGAATGTACGAGCAAGCTTGAGCCTCATTGAGGTAAGCTTTTCTCTCGACAGTCATATCTTCACCTCCTGCATCTCCACCTGTAATGACATTACATTCAAATAATCCAAAATGAATAGAAAATACCTCACGTTCTGGTTATTTTGGTCTTTTGGGGAGATCAGGGTCGTCTTGATCATCTTCTCGATCTTCTTCATGATTTCTCTTCTTATCTTCTTTTGCTCGACGAGGAGATCTAGACCTCTGCCTTACTCGATCGTTGCTCCTTCCACCATTTCTACGATCCACATACTTGTTCAGTTTTCCTCGCCTGATAAGCTTTTTAATTTCATTCTGGAGAGCTATGCAGTTTTTGGTCGTATGATCATGATCCTTATGGAACTCGCAATATTTAGACTTATCCCTCTTGTCAGGATCTGCCTCCATTTTTTCAGGCCAGTTTAACTCCTCGCTGTTCTTGATCTCTTCCAGAACTTGGTTTATATCTACCTTCAAAGGAGTATAGTTTCCAAATTTCCTCAACTGTTCCAATGTTTGCTTTGCTTTTGACTGCTTGTTACCGCCATTGTTCTTCTTCTCTTTCTTCTCAGCCTTATCACCCTCAACCTTGGTCTCTTTGGTGTCCATATTCTTCTTCGCAGCCATAGCTTCCTCGGCGTTCATAATTTTGGCTGCTTTTGCCATTAACTCTGCCATGGTTGTAAGCGGATCTTTGGCTAGAGTGTAATACAATTTATTTAGCAGTAATCCACTCATCAGAGCAGTGATTACTTTCTTCTCCTCGTAGTCAATAACTTCGAGCTTCTCATTACTGAAGCGAGTAATATAATCCCTGGTACTCTCACCTGTCTTCTATCTAACACTTAACAAGTGTGCTACTCGTTTAACTGGTTTTGCTCCAAAATAAAAGTTTCCAATAAAGAGCTCGTCCAGTTGAAAGAAAGTTATAATCTTCTCCCGAGGAAGATTGTTGTACCATATTTGAGTAGACCCAGCGAGGGTTCCTGAAAATGCCTTGCATCGCATCTCATCTGGAACAACATAGATATCAGCAGTTGCTTGGTATTGTTATATATGGAGAACAGGATCAGTTTTTCCGTCATATTTTGGTGTTACTACTGGGGCTTTGAATTTTGACGGTGTGGGGAAGTCTATAATTTCTTGTATGAATGGTGTTCCTCGGATAAAAGTCCGTTGTAAAGGATTCTTAGCTTTAGCCATTTCCCCTAACCGATCTTCCAACCTCTGAATAGATCCCTTCCATGCATCATTTCCGTCTTCGGGCCTATTAGTCCGAGCAATTGATCATGTTGAATTTGCCTCTTGGGATTTTTCACAACGAGCAGCTGGTCGTGATTGGGCAGAGCCTTCCTTTAAATCAGAGGATCGTTGAGAGTTCCTCGACACAATCCTAGGGGGACTTCTATTCATCCTAGGACCTAAACGATCAAAGGGAGAGATTCTACTTAATCTTTCAAGAGCACTGGTCCTCTCTGGGGATAAAGCGACATTTTATTGAGTGTCTGTAGCTCGTACCGAGGAGGTTCGTCTAGGCTGATAAGAAGGATCATTAGATCTATCAGTGCGATATGACTCGGTGTGTCTAGATTGAGATTCCTCTAGGAATAACGTTCTTCTAGTTCGCGAAGAGGGTAGTCGGGTATTTCTCTGAATGCTTCCTTGTCCTGACTGGGCTGGTGTTCCACTTTGGATAGTTTTCATGAGTTGTCGCATGGTTTCTTGCATGGCGGTCTGGCCCTGGGCCAAATTAGCCATTATACCAGCCAGATCTTGGACATTTGGGGGAGCAGATGAATTTGGAGGGATTACAATGTTTCGATTGCTGGATTCAGGATGATCAGCCATTGGTAATGAATTGTTTAGGTGAAAAACGCTAATTACAGTCGTTTCCCACAGACGTCGCCAATCTGTTGATGTAAAAAATTAGATTTGACCTAATTCTTTTAATCACAGATAATAAGAATAAAGAAAAATAGACAATGGATTTTTAAAGTGGTTTAGCCTTGTTAGAATGGCCTACGTCCACTGTATTTGTATTGATGACTGTTTGCCCAGAATTCTCGATAATAGGTTTACCAAGAAATTTTGAGTCCCCTGCTAATGAGGAGGTTACAATGTATTTATAGCCTTGAGGAGGTACAAATGAAAAGACTACGTGCTGTTATCTAGTAGACATATACATATGTATGACATTAAATGGCATTTAATGCGCAGTCGTCTCCCCTGATTCTCTTGATTATGGTGAGCTGTACACTAAGTAGCTCGGACCGCTTAAGCTGCTCGGACCGCCTAAGTAGCTCGACACGCTTAGAGCTTCCCGGGGCCCCTAAGTTCCTCGTGGTTTCTTAATTACTCGGTGGATTTGAGTTGCTCGTCTGGAGTATCGGTATTTGCTATGTAAGCTGACACGTGTCTTCAGGTGATTGGTCCATGTTAGCAATCTAATTTTGGTATCAACAACCATAATAAGGGTTCCTTTGTTGGTTTATTTAGTGCTTTGGTATAGATCCCTGGATAGATCGAAGAGGGCTTACTACTTGCATGTTAAAAGGCTCTTAACGATTTCCTACTGGTCAGATCTGTTTTGAAACAAAATGTTAACTAAAATCAGTCCTTGTTCGTGATTAAAATTACTTTAACTCGGTGTGTTTAACTCAGTGTGCTTAACTAGCATGTTTAACTCGTGTGTGTTTGGCTTGTGCAGAAACCCATTTCACTTGTGTTTGTGAGTGCTGTTGTTACAAACACTTTTACTTTAAGTAATTAATCATAACTCTTATTTTTTGTTAATTAAAATGAGATAAAACCTGGTGTGTGTTTAATCTTATTTTATAAACAAAATAATATTTTTATGTTCTGATTAAAACCAATCTGTTTATTAAATATGTATTGCACAACTTCACAGGTTTCACGGTATTGGGTGTATAGTTGTGTGTGAGTTTTAGTTGCTATTACCTGGGTGTTATTGGGTTGACTGATTGTTAGTCAAGTTGGGTTGTATTTAGACTAGGCTGGGTGTACGACGTGTATTTTCTTAGTTTAAATCATTGTAAACTAGTGGAGTGTAATCTGTAATTAATAATTAGTAATAGTGGACTTGGGTGTGTGAGTTGTTCTGGGACTAAAGGACACAGGGTTATCCAATACGGTGGTTTCCTCGAGAACAAATACTATGTCATATTCTGCTTTCCCTCATCCCATTCTGAATTATTTAAATTCAGTAACATTATCAAAAATCTGTTTTCAATTTGTGTGCGTGTGTACAACAGTTTCAATCAAAGCTTTAAATTGAAATTAAAAGAGTTTGAATTTTATTTTTTAACAAAAACACGTTAGGGTGTTTTGGTTATTTCAAGAAATTGTGTTGCTGTTGAGGTTGGTTATTGGATCCATACTCTCTCAATAGCTAGGAGGAATAACATTTTCCCCACATCAAGTGTTCCTGGAGTTCAATGAATTCTTTAAACTAGTTTCCGCCCAATATGCCCCAAATACATGGCGGATTGTATTAAGCGTTTAATACATGGCGGATTGTATTAAGCGTTTGAAATTGGCAATATCTACATCTCCCTAAGGGCGAGCAATATTAAGCGTTTATATGCCCGGAGTGGGGGAGTGACATAGGTTAACTTATATATCTTCTTTCTCTTATCTCTACTTAATTATTTGATTACTGATGAATTTTTATTTTTTTATAACCAGCTCGATTAAAGAAGAAAGAGCCCTCTCTTTCTCATATCAACATAGATTAGTTACTTAAAGTTTGGGAGCTAAGGAGGCCTTTGGTTCCAGGTGGTGAGAACCCCCAATCTACTTTATTTCTTCTTAAATATAATAATTCTACTAGCAGCTTCAGTGTCCGCCTGGTAGATACAGGACCTGTGTTCCACTTCCTTCTACAAGAGAGGAAGATTCTACCTCTTTTTCATTTGAATCCTTGAACGTTGAGTCTATTCCTATTATCGAAGAATATTTAATAGCTCCTAAGAAGAGGATTTTGTTGATTGATGATGGAGATGTGAATCCTACTTCCCCTATGTCCAAGGCCTCTAAAAGGACAGAGCATGAAGGCCCTTCTACCCCCGGATTGGTGCCAGACTCGTCAGTATGAGAAAAGAGTAGGAAGGAAAAGACCCATTCCTTAACATTCTTGTTGCCTTCTAATAAGGGTGATGCCCATAATTCTGGGAGAACCCAATAGGTGATGTTAGTAACCAAGAACCCCTCCTTGGCCTTTGGTTTGCTGAAGGGGGAGTGCTCGCGCTTGATCGCGAGCAGGTCAATTAGCTGATACACGATCAGCTTTCTACTCACGCTGCTTAGGCGTTGTCTTTAGTAAACCAAACCTTTTTTACTCTGACTAGGCTTATTAAACTTTTAACTATTTGTTCTAATATAATCATTATTTCTATGATTGCAGTCTGTGGCGGATTTCATTACCATTTTGGAAAATCGTCCAGAGCGGTCCAAGGTCAACAATGATCTGATAATGGCCTTGTCGGAGTAGTGCATATCTACCTTTTTTTAACCGATTAGTCCTCGTCGAGCCACGGGTGGACAATTATCTCTCGGACGCCTCGTTATTTACCTACCTTTCCCAGTTGGTAAACGTGATTGGCTCCTTCTTCGGGACGATGTCCTTAAACCATAGCACGGACTCTCGGTCTTTCATGAAATAGAGGGGGCGAAGGGTTTCTTCTATGTCTTCCATTGCCCACTTACACTAGCCAATACATTATCCCGTATTTTTCGGGGCAAGTTAGATTGTTGTTATCAAATAAACATATAATATAAGAAAGTTAGCGAATTAACATTAAAAACATAATAATAAAATCTTATATGAAAATCAAATATTTAATATAAATATTGAGATTTTCATACCTCTAAAGCCCCCCAAATGGTCATCTTTAGATTAACGAAAACATTCCTTCAATCATCGTACCCGGGAACAAACACTAATTTTAACGATTCTAATGCCCTCATTTGTTGACTAGTGTTATACAAATTTTATTTAGAGTAAAATACACTTTTAGTCCCTAAACTATCTTCCCAATTTTTAAATGGTCCAAAATCTTTTATTTGCCTCAAGTTAGTCTTGAAACTATGTAACTTATTTCAAATTGTGGACTCCATCCAACTGTCCCTTAATGTTTAACATAAAATTATAAAGATACCCATTTTTCTCTCATTCCCCTCTCTCTCTCACTCCAACCAAGCTCTCTCTCTCTCTCTCTCTCTCAACACACATATACAACAAAATCAAATACACATAACATATATATACATACTGCATGCATATATATGTCGTGATATAAAGCAACTGAACGCGCACACACACACACACACACACACACACACACACACACAATATGTGTGTGTGTGTGTGTGTGTGTGTGTGTGTGTGTTAGTTATGTTTATATTAGAAATTCATGGGTTTTTCGAAATAAAACAACTGACTTTTTATTTATAAAAAAAAAATCATTACATTTTTTATAAAACCTTTTTATTTATCGAAAATTGTCTTATTTATAAAACAAATAAGAAAAAGTTTGAAAAAACTATTTATAAAACAATATTTAGCCTTTTATACAAAAGATTATTATTTTAAAAAATAGTTTTATAAAAAAAGTAGTATTAAATTTTTTTATATATAAAAATGGTATTTATAATAATTATATAAAAATTCACAACATGGGAATCATGAGAGTTAAATAAAAGAATCACATAAACATGTTTTAGATTAAAATTCTCTATGAATCAAATTAGGTGTGTAAATTCCAAATCTCATATATATACATACCATATATATTATTTACGTGGGAATCATGGGATTTTTTTACGAAAAGTTTTTTATTTTTAAATATTATTTTTATAAATAAGTATCTTATTGAATTTATAAAAAATAACACAAAAGAGTATAAATAAATAACTTAAGGGAATAAATTACCAAAGAATATAATGAATAATTATGTGTAGATATTTTTAAGACTAATAATAACAATAGCACACACAATATATAACCTAAAAATCAAATTTTTTAATGAACCTTAACAAAAAATACCTAACAACCCATTAATTTTAATTTCTGTGTTGTAATTGGTCCGCGCCAGCGATAACGAACACGCATGTCGATCGATCCCCATCCCCCACCCCATGGAAGCTCTGCTGCCATAAGGGCTGCCATGGTGATGGTGGTGGTTGGGGTTGGGGGGGAGGGATCGATCGGCACGCATATTCGTTGCCGCTGGTACGGACCAATTGCAACATAGAAATTAAAATTAATTGGTTGTTAAGTATTTTTTTTTGTTAGGGTTCATTAAAAAGTTTATTTTTTAAGTTCACTTGAGAACCTCTCCCTGTATATATATATATATATATATATATTCCAAAGAAAAGAGATGTTACAAACATGGTATTAGAGCCTTAATTCTGTCAGTCGTGGGTGTGGAAAGAGGTGTCCTTTAGGTACATGTCAACTCTTTGACAAAAGGCTCTTTCAATATGAGTGAATTGGTGCTCTAGTATTGAATTTGGTCAAACCATCGGTTAAACGATTTTTGAAAAAGTGTGTGTGTGTGTGTGTTTACATATATATATATAGAGACACATATACACACACACACACGCAACAACAAATCGTATGATATGCCGTGAAAAAATTGTGGCCAAAATAAGTATATTCATGGCTATATATATTTATCTATGAAATTGTTTTCATTGCACAACCCTAGAAAATGCTTCGTGACTAAATGTATTTGACAACAAAATTACATTTCGTGGTTGTATACCTATTGGCAACGATAGCAATGAAATTCATTGTTGTTATTTGTTCACTATTTTCGTTGCTAAGTGTCAGATTCGTAGCCAATAAGTCGAGTTTTTTCTCCAAAAAACCGAAGCAAAAAGATAGTACAATTGGAAACAAATAAAAATTGTGGCTAATGATAATAGTAAAATTTTTATTTTTTCCTATTTTGGGTAATGTTATTATTATTTAATCAATAAAAAAATTAATAATGTCATTTGTCACACTTTTTTTGTAACTAATTACTATAAAATAAATTAAATCTTATCAATTTTTTATAAGTTACGAATTCACAAATTTGATAAATTCGTACATATAATAATAATCATCAATATTCTCAACATTTAGCATATAATATAAAAAATTAAGTCAAATTTACAAAATACGTTTATTTCAAATGCAACAAAGAAGCGTGGCACAAAATGTTGTCAATAAAAGAGCATGCCATCAAAGTTTCGTCAATAAAATAGCCTTAACCAAAAGATGTGGAATTAATTCCTCTTGAAGCGAGTCAGGTTTGAGTGAGCTTATCAGATCCAACTTACCTAGCTAAAATGGTCTCAAAGGTTTCTCATTGAGATGCCGCTTCTCCCTTTGTTTCTCTGCCTCCTTACACTAAGTTGCTGACTCTGCCTCGTTACTTTGTCCGCGCTCCATCAAATTTTGTTGAACTTTAGTTAATTCCTTAAAATCCCGTTCCAATTGTGAATTTGTTGTTGCAAATTTATTTTGAAATTAGTTGGTTTCAGACCATGCCCAAGACCATTGATTTACCCTCGTGTCATGTAGAGCACTTAATTCAACTATCTTGTCCACGCTCAACAATGTACCTCCCTTGTGACTCAAGGCATTTCATCTCATCTTGAAAACAATAAATGAAATTACTCGTTAATTATTTTGAAAATATTTTAAGCTTTAAATTTTTTTGACAGAATTGCCTTTATTTTTACATGAAAACCAACCTGTTCAATTCATGAAAATATAGCAAATACCGCAACAATAATCTTAGGGTCCGTTTGGTTGCACTTATTGGCCATGGCAAATGGCAAATATGTTGGTAAATGGGGTATTTGCTTACAATTTGGTGTGTTTGGTACAAAAGTTTGCCTACAGGTTATTTGCCAATGTACAACACTGTAATACCCCGTCGTTCATGAGGAGGATACCTCTAAGGAGACTGTGATTCACCTAGATTCGATTCCAGTCGTTCGTGAGTTTTCAAATGTATTTCAGGGGATAAGTGGGCTATGTGTTGAGGTATTTTGTGGAGAGTAAAACCGCAGGAGTTAAAATTTTCCGAAGTGAGAATAAGGGACAGGGGCATGACGCTTACAAGGGAAATGGTTAATAGAATTTCCGATTTGGTTCAGAGAGATGCGTTATGTTCGAAAGATGATCAAGTAGCCAAGGCGAATGGAAAAGTAGAAGTATGAGTTTTATCCTCGGAGGATGAAGCGTGTTTTATGTGGCACGAGTGAGTCGTTTTATTGCTAGATTCGCATGTGAGAAGAATTTAGTGTGTATATCTATAGCGTTATTATTATGTATATGTTTCCCGGGTAAAGTGGGATTGTCTTCAATGTTCTCCGCGGAGGACAATAGAGAGCACTGTTAGTGATTTATATTCTTTATTGAGAATTCTAGTATTAGTGATGTGATATGCGAGTACGATATTATACTAATTATGGTTTATAAAAATGGTTAAAACAATAGTGGGCAGTAATTTCAAGGCTATCGGAGTGGTTTCCATAGGGCGGCATGTTTTGTTCTGGCAAGGCCTCACCTGCGAGAGGGACGGACTCGCACTTATATTATCTATTTTAGAGATTTCGGAAGGAATAGTGGCCTTGAGATATTCGATCCCGGTGTGTGTACTGACTTTGCTGTTATGATTCAGTATGTATTAGCTCTACTGTTGAGCGAAAAGATTTAACTCATTATTATGTTTAGCGCTCAAGAGCGCATTGATATATCTATCCTTTAGAGATGTGAGAGATAAGAGTTGTACCCAGATGTTTGGGGACAGGATTTCAAGGACCCCGATTGTATGTATTCGAGATTAATGTAATATGACTACCACCAATAATGAATGATTGTAAAATTGGCGAAATGTTCTTTATTGTGTAATTACGGGAGGAGATGTAATTTTTCTGTCAAGAAATGGAATTAAGCGGTACATTCCATGGATGGAGGGCCTAACGGATTTAGATAACCGATAATGCTAGGTAGTAGTGTATCATGGGGGTTCCTTGTTTGGATTTTACTTTACGAGACATCCCACGCATGAAACTTAACATAAGGTTGGAAGTGGGAAGATGTTTGGTCATTAGTCAATGAGTTTGGTACCTCGGTCGTAGCAGGAACAGGTAATTATATCTGTAAGTTGGAAGTTGAATTACGATTAAAGAAGAGCCGGTGGTGTGGTAAGGAGACATTGGAAGTTTTGTCTTATCATCACGAGTTAAGGGGTGGAACGATGATAAGGAGGATTTAAAATTTCAATTTCTAGGGTTATTGAGAGTACCCAAGTGTGGTAATCACATTGTGAGCACAAGAAAAATAAGGAACTGGGTGTTATGCATGAAGCGTATGTGATGCTTACGCTAGTATACACGGTTTATAAGGTGTGTGGACATCTTGGTTAGCTGATGTCAAAATCGTCCGAGTTGAAGGGACGTGGAAATAGACGTGTGGAATAAATGTTTGAGGGATTGACATAACGAAATGGAAGTGGTAGAGTGGATTGGACGCCGTGTGAAAGACGATAAATCCCTATAATTGTGTTCAAAGTAGCACACTGAATCTGGTTGCAAGGTTGTGGGAAGCCATTTAAAAAGGGGTATTCCTTAAGAAGGGTAAAATTCAATTATTATGGAGAACACTCGGAGCGGAGTTGTAATTTGTCAAATGTTGAGAGCGACTGATGCGTACAAAGAGTGAAGATGTTACTATGGTATAACGGGTCCAGAAGTGCACATCGTGGAGAAAAGTGCATGGGTCAAAACTTTCAGTATACGCAAAGGAAAGAAGGGGAGTATTAAGTGTCACTTAATGTGAGACATTATAAGTAGAAGTCAGTGTCTAGCGGGACATAGTGGGTAGTCTCCGCAGGCGCTACTCATAAACAGAAATCGGTCGGAACAAGAGGGCCAACCAGAGAATTTTGTGGCTACCGACGGTTCCGATAAGGGAAGAGGCCAGTGAAGTCGGTAAAGTTTCCTTGATGGGTTGCTGACCTCAAGGCAAGATCAAGGGTTCATTCGAAAATGTGAAACAAGTCTCCCAAGAAGGAAGTGATTGATATTCCTTTGGGGTGATTTACCATATTAACTAGTGTGCCACAGTCTTCCTTTGAAAGGAAGAATCGCGTCGATACATGATTGCTCTCCTTAGGGTGAGACTTTCAAATCCCACTTTCAATATGGAATTTCAGTAAGCAGCCGGGATAACACTTCGTGTTGAGCGGGTTGTATCACCCATAATCCGGGGAGTAGGCGAGCGGTAATTAACCATTAGTGGAGCCTTGTGAAAGTAATTTTGGATTCATTGTGATCGTTTCATTTCCACAACGATTATAACTAGCAAGTGGAGTATAGTACGATAATTAGGGATGGATATTACCTAATGGTAGGGCTCAGTGGGAGCACTCTTACCTGTTTATTGTGAACAAGGTGCTTATTAAGGTTTTGGTGTGGAAAACCTTAACTTTTCTCACGCTGAATGTTAAGAGATGGGTGGATAATCAGAATTTGAGGTTGGTCGAGTTAGAGTCTGATGACTATGGTGGAATTACCACGACTGTTTTAGGCGGACAAGAGTGGTTAGATGTTCGTATGGTTTCTCTCAAAATGGGAGTTTTGTGTTTAGATAAATCCGCGTAGTTGTCATATAGTGAGGTGAGGCCTCCCAATGATAGTGAAATAATGAGAATTAATAATGTATAGGCGTGTCTTATGCGAACGTTGTCGGATAGGAGTTCTATGTGAAGTGTCTTTAATGAGAGTGTTAAGCAAGTTTGCTGTGAGGCAGGGCTATAATGATTGGGTGCCTTACTATGTAGATAGTTTGCGTACTGTTAGGCCCTATTTTCTGAATTTCAGGATGAAATTCCATTATTAGGGGGAAAGTATGTAATACCCCGTATTTTTATGACTTTCAAAATTTGGGGTTTTATTAAATTTAAATTGAGATATTAAATTAATATTAATCTGAAAATTAACTTTAAATATTTACTAGCGTGACGAGAGTTAGTAATTATTGGGAATTTTTTTGAATATTACTAAACGAGTAAAGTAATATATAAGATTGATTTTATATAAAAAAAATTGTCACGAGTGAATAAAATGGCAATTATAGAAATTTAAGTCGGGACGCGCCCGTGTTGTGTCATGACTAAATTATTATTATTAAAAGTGAATGAATTATAAGTCTCCCGTATGATCGTTTCGAGTACGCCAATGTGTCCGTAAGGGTCGATATAGTCAAAATAATGTACCCGGAGGTTTAGTTTGTGTCTTGGGGAGTTTTTAGGCCTAATTGGCATCCCGGGAGGGTATTACGAACATTTCGTATTTTTGGGCAATTAAACCCAAAAATTTCCCAAGGTTATATCAGCCTTTAAGAGTTGTCCTCTAGGGTTAGCAAGATCAAAATCAAAGAACGACCATTAGAGAATAGGTGGAAAAGCTTCCCAAGCAATTCAAGGCCGAAAACTCAACCGTTTGCACCGCCACCGAGTCGTAGATCGCGAGATGGAGAACGCAACCGTACCACTTTCTTCCACAAATAAGAAACTCAATTCCCAGGCAAGTATCTATCTTGCTTCTCTTTTTGTTAATCTCTCACCATGTTAGATTAGGATGGTTGAACCTACGTTTCATGGAAGAATTTAATGATTTAGAGAACCCAATCACATGTTATAGAGAAAATAAATAAATTCTGGAATCTAAATCATATGTAGAGGATTACCCATGAAATTGGAATAATTTAGAAGTGATACATCTGGAAAAAGAATTAGAGCAATGGAAGTTTAGTGAAAAACTAGGGTTCTTGATAATTAAGACAAATTGGCCCTTTAATACAATCCCGTTGATGAATTTGTACATGTTACACGTAGGGAATCATGCATATATGTATAAATAATTAGTAGTAATGTTATTTCGGAGTTTGGGAATCGATAATGATGTTTTGGAGAAATTTGGAAGATGAAACTTGTAGCTTTAAATTGCAGTTTCTGGGCAAGAACTGTTTGATCGATCGATCAACCCAAGAACATCGATCGATCGATGGTCGATCGATCGACCCCTCCTGGAAAACTGCATATTTTTCTTCTGTTGGTTTAATCCGATTAAAATGCGTAGTAACCCTTGATTATTATTGTGGGAGCATAATGGAATATAAATAGGACCAGTAGGGGCTATGTAAAATCCGTTGAGTAAGAATTTAATGTAAGATGAAATTAAGGGTTAACGGGGAGTTATTCACACATATGAAATTATGTGTATGTTTGATAAAAGGTCGAGACTTGTAAGAAAGTGAGACAAGAAGGTAAGTGAGAGTGTCTACTGAAAATATAATTAGGGAGTTAGAATACTTCGAGAGACGAGAAGTAGGTGTGGAGTAACTTATATTTTTTGAGAATAAAAGTGACAAATCCATTATGCGAGATAATCAAGTAAAAATGTGCTAAGAGCGGATAATTATAATTATGGGTTGTGGGCGCACCTAATTTGGAAATGTGAATATTTATATATATGACTCTGTGACTGTGCATATTATATATATGTGTAAAAATCATACCCGGACTACTTGCTATCACGGGGGTTTCCGCACCGGGACAGTCTTATCTCGATTGGACCTTTATGGCGGATATTGACTCGTACCCTAGAAGATAGTATCCACGATACAGGCTATCTGAAAATGATAGTCAGATGTTCTAAGAGACGTGAGGGTATGTGTTGACCTCTTAGGACCTGGAACTATGCTTCGCCTCCATTTGTTTGTATATTGTGTTAAAATAGTTCGAGAGTGATTCCGGACTAGTATTTCCCTTAGTTTGTGTGATACGGGGACTTGATAGCAGAGTATGCCAGCACCCTAAGTTTTATGTGGGGTGCCGTTAGTATATCTATTATATGTGTGACTAATATATATATATATATATATATATAGGAACTTTTTACTGTGCATATAAGTAGATAAGTAATGAATAAATGCTTCAATTTTATTATAAGCGTTCGGGAACATTATAAGGGAAATGAGTTGTTCTTAATAACATAGAAATCTCGAAGAGATCTATTTCCTAAAGTAAATATCATAACCTCGCTTGTCACCTGATAAAAACTTATGGAATAAGTGAGAGAAACTTACGAGATTTATTAGTACGGTAGGCGTGCACACTAGAATGAGAGTGTGACACCCTGGGTAATTATATACCGGGTGATCAGTCCTTTATTAAATTATAACCAAGGTGAATGGTTGGTTCATTCTTAGCATCACTATCGCAAAATAACTCTTCATATTAAACACCCTAAATAATTAAGCTAAGTGACAAAACCATTTATTTTTCTTTTTAGACATCAATTCCAAATTTAATTTAAAACCAACATTTAAAACCTTTCATAATCCATAGTTTAAGAGCCACACCACAACTAGACTGGAAAAGATAATCCAAGCAAAGTAAGCATTTAACTAATTAATTCCAATTTTAAAATTATAAAGGAAAAACATCCTGACAGTAACAATCCCAAAGTATAAATACTGAAAGTAATCAAATCACAATCTCTGATAAAACCAACTGAATAAGGAAAAAGGGTGACACATGCCCAACTGGAAGAAATAGAACTAGAAGTGGAATCAATAATGAGGTCGTCTAAGCAAGAGGCCTGCAACTCCCACCTAAGCTGCAGCACATTCCTTCCAAATGATCCTATGCATGACGCCCTTGTGGCTGGGCACCTGTAATATATACATATATATATACAAGAGAGAAAAGATAAAAGGGAACGGGTCAGAGCCCGATTGTAAAACAGTTTAAAAATTAGTTTAGCAAGTATTCAAAATGCTTACCGGCTAATGCAACAATCATATTAGTATGCGGCACTCTCTTGAGAAATTCTCACCTCTCTTCTAATGTGCACACCTACCGCGCTATTAATCCCAACAGTTTATCTTTTCTTAAAATCCTCATAAGGTTTCATGCCGACAATTATTAGTGCTAAGATAATTAATCTCTGAAAATAAAGTTTCATAAGGATTTAATTTCATTATAAAGTACTTCAGTATTTACTCAAACTTTTCAAACACTTATATCAAAGTTGAAATATTTATTCATTACTTACCTACTTTTAGTCGCAGTAGATAGTTCCCAAATTTCAACTCTCTATATATATATTAATCACTCATATAATATATATATACTATCGGCACCCCACATAAAATTTATGGTGCTGACATACTCTGCTATCAAGTCCCCGTATCACTCGTACTAAGGGAAATACTAGTTCATAATCACTCTCGAACTGTATTAACACAAAACACATACAAATTGAGGCAAAGCATAGTTCTAAGTCACTAAGAGGTCAGCACATACCCTCACACCTCTTAGGACCGTCTGACTATCGATCCGATAGCCTGTACCAAGGATTCCTATGTTCTAGGGTACAAGTCAATATCCCCCATAAAGGTCCCATCGAGATAAGACTGTCCCAGCGCGATAACCTCAGTGATAGCAAGTAGCGCGGGCATGATTTTTACACGTATATAGTATATGCACAATCACAGTCATATATGTATACTACCATTACCAATTCTATTTTAGGTACACCCATGACCCATACTTATGATATTCATTCTTAGTACACATTACTAGATTATCCCATGTAACGGTTTCATCTCTTTTATTCTTATTTATGGGATTGTTCCAAACTTAGTTCGTAACACTCGTAGAATCCTATCTCCCCATGTGTAATTTCAGTAGGTACTCTTTTATTTTACGACGTAACTTACTTACGAGCTTCACCCTTCAGACACACGTTCCCATTATTCCTTAAGTGTAAAACACTTCCGTTAATGTTGATCTCGTCTTACATTAAAGGTTCCATTTTTATAAAGTCCTACTGGTCTTCTTTATATCTCAAAATGTTCTAACAATAATGTCCAAGGATTACTATTCATTTAAATTGGAATGAACTATTTAAAAAGGGGAATATTAGTTTTCCAGGAGGGGTCGATCGATCGATGGTAGGGGCTCGATCGATCGATCCATCGATCGATCGATGCTCTTTGGTCGATTGATCGATCAAGCAGTTATGGCGAAACTGCAGAATTAACAGTTACGAGAATCCTATTCCAAAATCATCCAAATCATCCCTTTTTAATCCCAAACTCCCAACAATTGATACTACAAGAGTTATATACCCAAATAGATAATATTCTACGTAAAACATGCGAGTTTCATCAAGTATAACGAATTAAAAAGGGCCTAAATCCCATTTTCTTTAACTTAGTTCTTCCCATTTGTTTCCCAGATTTTCTACTTCTAACTCAATGAAAATTTCGTGGTTCAACCTATACATATGAATTAGATTTCCAGAATATGTCTTTTACCTCTACAACATGCGAATTCGAGTCTCCAACATATGCTTTCTTTCACAAAAACTAGTCCTAATCAACCCTAGACTAATATCATTGAAGCATTAACTAAAATATAGCAAGATAGATACTTGCCTGGAAATATTTGGCTCAGATTTGTGGAAAAGATTGGTGTGGTTGTGATCCTCGTTGCGCGATCTACAATTTGGCGGCGACGACGGTGCAAACGGTGGAGTTCTTGGCCTAGAACTCCTTGGAAAGCTTCTCCTCTTCCTCTCCAACGGCCGTCTTTGGTTTTTGGTTATTCTAACCCTAGAAGACAACTCCTACCATATGATATAACCTTAGAAAATTCATGGGTTTCCATGCCCAAAAATACAAAATGTCTAAAACTCCCTCCCGGGATGTTAATTAGGCCTAAAAACGCCCCGAGACCTAAACTAAACCCCCGGGTACATTATTTTGACTATTTCGACCCTTCCGAGCACATTGGCACACTCAAAATGACCATACGGGTGATTTATAATTTATTCACTTTTAATAATTCGAATTTAATCCCGACACGACACAGGCACGTCCCGATAAATTTCCAAAATTATCAAATTAGATTCTCGTGATAAGTTTTTTTTTTACTAAATTCAGTTACACATCTTACTTTACCCATAAAGTAACTTACAAAAAAATTTCAATAATTATTAACTCTCATCACGCTAGTAAGTATTTAAAATGATTTTTCGGATTAATATTAAATTAATATCTCTAATTAAATTTAATAAATCCCCAAATTTAAAAGTCATAAAAATACGGGGTATTACAGAGAGGTGAGAATTCTCAAGAGAGTGTCGCATACTAACATGGTTGTTGCATTAGCCGTTAAGCATTTTAAATACTTGCTAAACTAATTTTAAACTGTTTTACACTCGGGCTCTGACCCGTTTTCTGTTATTTCTTCTCTCTTATATATATATATATATATATATATATATATATATATATATATATATATATATATATATATATATTATACAGGTGCCCAGCCACAGGGGCGTCATGCTTAGGTTCTTCGGATCGGACGCGCTGCAGCTTATGTGGGAGTTGCAGGCCATTGCTTAGACGACCTCGTTGTTGATTCTACTCCTATTTTTAGTCCTGATTAGTTAGGGCATGTGTCGCCCGTTTCTCTATTCAGTTTGGATTTTTGTCAGAAATTTACGTTCCTTTATATTCCCATTAGTTGGTACTTTTTGGGAATTAATTACTGTCGGGATGGTTTTAATTTTAGTTTAAACTGGTTTGGTTTATATGGATGAATCTAATGCTTGTGTGCTATTACCCATCTTTAGTATGTCAGAGTTCTTAAATTGTTGGTTATTTAAAAAGGTTTGCATATTTGGATTTAATAAAATGGAAATAAGGTTATAAAATTGTTTTGACACTTAGCTTAATTATTTAGGGTGTTTAAATTGGAATTTTTTTTTTGCGACAGTGATGCTAAGAATGAACCAATCGTTCACCTTGATTTTAATTTAATAAATGACTGATGACCCGATATTTAATTAGGCGGGGTGTCATAAACACCTCCTATGCATAATGCGTAGGCAAATTTTGCTTACCTATTTGAGTGGAAAATATTTGTCAATAAATTTGCTAACTTCTTAAACACTTTTAATATTTTAAAAAATAATTTAAAAACTATTTTAAATAATTATATAAAACATTAGGAATATTTAAAAACTGTTTTGTAATGTTTTAAAAATTGTTTTTAATATTATAAAAATTGTTAAGAAAATATTTTACAATTTTTTCTTAAAACCGTAATATAAAAATATTGTAAAAACTGTTTTTAACATTTTTAAAAACTGTTTTGAATATATTATAAAAATAGTTTTTATAGTTTTAAAAAACAATTTTAAAAACTGTTTTAAAAAACAATTTTAAAAACTATTTTAAATAGTTAAAAAAACTGTGTTGAAATGTTTTAAAAACTATTTTTAATGTTTTAAAAACTATTTTTAATGTTTTAAAAACTATTTTTAATGTTATAAAAAATTGTTAAGAAAATGTTTTACAATTTTTTTTAAAAATCGTAATATAAAAATATTGTAAAAACTGCAGTTTTAATGTTTTAAAAATAATTTAAAAACTATTTTAAATAATTAAAAAAACTGTTATGAATTTTTAAAAACTATTTTGTAATGTTTTAAAAATTATTTTTAATATTATAAAAATTGTTAAGAATATGTTTTACAATTTAAAAAAAAAATCGTAATATAGAATTATTGTAAAAACTGTTTTTAACATTTTTACAAACTGTTTTGAATATAATATAAAAATAATTTTAAAGCTTTAAAAAACAATTTTTAAAACTATTTTAAATAGTTAAAAAAACTGTTGTGATTATTTAAAAATTGGTTTGTAATATTTTAAAAACTATTTTTAATATTATAAAAAAAATTTATGAAAATATTTTACAATTTTTTTAAAAAATCGTAGTATAAAAATATTATAAAAACTGTCTTTAACATTTTTGAATATAATATAAAAACTGTTTTTAAATAAACTAATTGAATTTACTTTAATTTCGCCTAATGGTTGTTTGATAGCCTCATGTGAAAAAAACTAGGTAAATTTTGACAAAGGCAAAATTTGCCTCGCAAATTTTGCCGTGCCCACTATTTTACCCATTGTCGACCAAACGGACCCTTAGATATTCAATCCCGACCCCTAAGAAAAAATATACAAATTTTAAACGAATATTTTACCTTGTTTCATTGGACTCAAGTCCAAGCTCAAATATTTAAAATACTACATTCCAAATCAGTGGCCTGCACGACCAAGTACAAGGTAAAGTATTAATCATAATTTACTCACACAGAGTGCTTCAGATTCTGGATACGTTCATTTCTCATTTTCTAATGGGTCACTTTGGAGAACTCGGTCATATTAGACTCATCACCATCATCCCTACGTCTCTGTGTAATTACCAAGTAAATAATTAGCAAACATATTTATAAGAGAAAATTCAAATCCAAAATCACTATATATTACCAGTTCATGACGAACAACCATAAATGCCTTAGACCCCATTTTTTTACTTTAAACTTTGCTTTGCTTTGTTATTTTTATTTATTTCTCATCGCCGCTACGACATATATTGTAAAATCATTATATCTAGTGAATAAAATAATTTACGTAATACATAATTGAGAATCATTGCAATAATTTTGAACCTCGTAATTTGGAACAATATATTAATCTCATAACTTATTCCAATTCGACTCAGTGGTACCAAAAGGGATATCTGTTCGTGCCTCTTCAGCTAATCCAAATTTCAAATAATACTGATGAAGCTTACTACGTCAAGAACTACTCCTCCCTTTCATTAATTTTTCACAACTCTGTTTTGCATTCTCATCCATGTTAATTTTAAGTTTCTCGTAAAAATTCATTAGTAATGGGTCATGTTAAGCAGTAAATACATAAATTAATACAATGCACAATCCTTAATAAATTATACTTGATGATGCTATGAATCAGCACCACCAGGTGAGGTGTTTGCAAGCTCAATATATTAGTAACAATGGAGGCACAACTGTATAAAGAGATAAGAGAAGGAGGTGAGGATATGAATAATCAACACCGGAATATGAGTGGTTCAGCCAATCAGGCCTACGTCCACTGTGAGTGTGTGAGTAATATCACTGAACAAAGGCACTAATGGCCCTGGGTACAATTCACTCAAGCTCTCTCTCTCTCTACTGTATATTTAGACAGAGTTTTGGCTAGGGTTGCATAATATGGATCCCTTTGCAAGGTAGGGGGTGATCCCTTTATATAGTGCCTAGGGGGTGTAGTGTACCCCCTATGCATGTAATGTGCATGTGTGTGGTATCCTCACCAATAGGGGAGTGCCACCTGTCACTGTCACATGTAAGCAATGATGATGAAATATTCTCCCACATGTGGAGAATAATCTTGCTACAACTGATTTGTGCCCGGGTGTCCTTATCCAAATGTCAACAGATGCTCGACAGTCATTTTGGTGAATGACCTCGGTCTGGGAGAGGCCGAGCTGTAAAAGCTTGATGTCCGCTCAATCCGAAATGTCATGTGGAGTCTCGGCCTGATCTCAGCCGAGACATTATGCTGAGTCGGCCTCAGCCGTGGTAGGGATATGCCGCATGCTGATGATTATGAATACCTCTGGTAACCTCGGCCCAAGCCGAGGTAGGACTACCGATGATTATTAATACATTTGGTTCCATGATGTAGATGATCAGTGGCTCCCTGTCATCTCGGCCTATTGATGGACGAGGTTGCTATTCCTGGGTACTTTAGGATGTTGTTGATGTCTGCGACGTGCGTTGTATCCTTGGGGAGGTGTAAGTAGTAGTGTCGGCCTGGGCCGAGGTAGTCCTGGCCGAGGGATGATATCGTTGGCCCTTACCCCTCATTGGGTCGACCAAAGTCTCGGCCATTATCTTGGCCGAGGTAGGTACCCCTGGGCCGAGGTTATACTTGGGCATATTAATCATCCCCCAGCCCTTAGTCATTTGCGAGAGCAGGTGGCTAGGGGATTCTCGCCTCCGAGGCCTGTTCACCCCAAGGCCAACACCTGCGTGACACCTGTCCCAAGCTAAGGCGTGCCCACTTGGCTTGCGTGCGCTGTCAGTTGCCCCTTGGGTTTCCCAAGGCAATGATGAGCCTTGGGAATTGTGCCTAAGTATTTAGGGGTTAAACCCTTTTTTCCTCTTTTTTCTTCCTCATTTCTCTCTTTCGCGCGCTGTTTTCTGCAAATTCTCTCTCCGAGGCCTCTTCGTTCCATCGCCCTTTCTGCAGAGGATCCGCCCCGTTTCTTGCGAGATTTCTTCTTTTCCAACCATCAACTCCTCTTCAGGTACCTCTTTTTCCCCATTTCCTTCATTTTTGGCATTTTGATTTGAATTTTCTGGCGAGGTTTTGTATATTTCGGTGGTTCTATGAGTTTTCCAGCGAGGATTTGAATTTTTGGGTGAACTAGGCTTTCTGAAAAACTCCTTAATTTGATCTTTGGGCTCCTTTAATTTTCAAGCCAAACTTGTTTGTAGTTTTAGGAGTTTACCTTAAGTTTAGGGTCGATCAAAGTTTTGGGTCATCCCCTGATGCTCAGACCCCTGTACCAACTTCTTGAGGACTTCCCTTCTCTTAGAGAAAAGACCTTAGAGAAAATTAGGCAAATAGAGAGAACTCAGGAAGAAGCTCGTAGGTCACAGGAATTCCCTGTCAGACCCCTCTTTCCTCCACCTCTCAAGGTGGTATACCCTCGTCCACCTGAGAATTTCTATCAGACAGACGTCTCTGCCAATAACTTGCCGATGTCTGAGTCTGAATCTTCCACCTCCGACCCAATGTCTGTGGACTCTTTCCAAGAGGCCATGAATTTTACTCCTCAGACTGGTCAGGACCCTGACCAGGCCGAGGTCTCCAGCCGCGCCTCGTCTCAAAACGGAACAGCTACCTCAGGTTCTTCTTCCGAGGTTGAACTTGTTAAGCCAAGTGTGGCTGCGCCACCCATTCTAGATGCTATCCCCCTGTCGGCCGTTACCGGGGCCGAGTTTGCTCAGAGGTTCCCTAGTAACCCGTCTACGTCTGCTCCAGCCGACGTTGAGCCTGACGATGATGAGGACGCCGAAAGTGATGTTGACGTATCTGAGGCGGCCGAGTACGAGAGCACGGTCACTGAGGTGGATCTATTGCACTTCAGATACCTATACTCCATCAGTCCCTCAATCCAATTAAGGAGACCTCTGAGGGAAGAGAGGGCCTACCATGGACAAGATGGAGAAGTCTGCTTGTACGAGCAGATGTTCAAACTAGGTTTTCGTCTTCCCTTTCACCCTGTCATTAGGTCCATTCTTTCCTTCATCAATTTGGCCCCCTCGCAGCTCTCTCCCAATGCTTGAAGAGTTATTATAGGGGCCACCATCTTATGGAGGGAAGTCCACCACTCTGACCACCCAGTTCAGGTCTTTGCTGGTTGTTACGTCCCCACCTCGGCCAAGAATCATCCGAGCTATTATCACTTTGTGGCTTGGAGGCCTGAGAAAAAGATGCTCTTGGTCACTCAGACCTCGAATCATAATTGGAAACCTCGGTACTTTTTCGCCTTGGGGCCGTGGGAATTTGGCTCATCTATTCCCTCTTCCATTTTAGAGCCGAGAATACCCCTCAGATGGGGTAAAGTCACCATGTCTGCAAGGGCCGACCCTGGACTAAGTGTTCAAAATGGCAAAAAGTTGAAGGCCCTGCAAGACCAAGGGGCACATGGGCTGTTTATCAAGTTCGAGCATCTGTTGACCCCTCAGTATCTCTCGGGGACGAGCTTAGGTGGAAGTCCCCTAGTTGACTTTGGTAAGGATTTTTCTTTTTAGTTCAAGTCTAACCTCTGATCATTCATATTTGATTCCTAACTCTTATCTTTTCACATTTGCAGAGAGACCACCAGGCGTTTCGGACGAGTTGTGGGAGATGGCAACCCCAAGTTTGGCTAGGCTCGTCAAGAAGACTGGTTTGAGCGCTCCTCCACCTGCTCCCTCAACATCCAAATCCAAGAAGAGGGCCCGTGAGGTCCATGCCTCTGAGGATCAGAGGCCGACCTCTAGGCAAAAGAAGACTTTAGATGCTGCGATCCCTATCACAGCCGACACATTATCAGCTCGTCTGGACCAGCTAAAGCTTTCCGATAGCGTGGTCGGCCACAGCCGACAGGCCATGGACGCCCTTAACAACATGATGACCGAGGCCGACAAGCGTTTTTTCAGGGCCATGGAAACCCTTACGATGGTTGAATTCGGCCTTCACAGAGTCGTCCAGGTATAGCTTGTTCCTTTGTCAGAAGTGCAACGTCTGATTTTGCTCTCACCTAACTTCTTCATTTACTGTGCAGGGTGCGGCTGCCATGTATCAGCTATCTAACTGGGCCCTGAGGAAATTGCCTCTCATTCAGAAGGGGCAGGAGGCTGAGAAGGTTGAGAGCACGCTGAAGGCCGAGGTTGACCGTCTGAGGTCAGAGTTGCAGAATGCCGAGACCAAGGCCCAAATCTCTGAAAGTAAGGCCCAGGGTCTAGAAAAAGATATCTCTGCTCTCTTCCAAAGCCACGCCAAGGCCCTGAAGGACAAGGACGATGCCCTGCAGAGGAAGGTCAATGCTGCTGTGAAGGCCTCTCTTGCAGATACCTCAGAGAAAATAATTGCTGATTACAAGGTCTCTGAGGAGTTCGTAGGTTTTGGTCTTGAATACCTTGAAAGAGGTATCAAAGCCACCACCAAATGGGCCGAGGTCAGGGAAACCGAAGTTGGCAATATCAAGGCCTCCGACTTTGTGGGCCTCGGCCTCGCCGACCCTCAGTTTGCCCAGGCCTTGCAAGAGATAGAGGATGAGGCTGCCGCCCCTGGTCAGACTGTTACTCTGGAAGGGACTGATCTCGGAGGGACTGACACTGCCGATGAAGTGGCTGAGGTGTCCAATGCCAACCCAGACGAGACATTGAATGTTCCTCCCTCAGATGCTTAACTTGGCCTTGTATTTTGTATTTTTTCTTTTTTGACTTGTAATTTATCAGACACTTACAGCATTGTAATTTCTTCCTTTTATTGAATGCCAATGTCATCTTGATCTCTGAATGTATTTGAATGCTATGCAATCTTTGAAGTCATTACTTAGTATGATGTTGTCATAACCATGACTTAAGGGTCTGAGGTGATCTAACCCAGGTGTCTGAGCTCAGACCTCGTCACCAACGAGTGATGTTATGAGGGTCTGAGGTCGTCACCTAAGAGGTTAGCCTCATAATAAGTGTCACCAAATTAATGATGTTAAGAGTCTGAGGTGATCTAACCCAGGTGTCTGAGCTCAGACCTCGTCACCACCGAGTGGTGATATAAGGGTCTGAGGTCATCACCTAAGAAGTTAGCCTCATAAGGGATATCACCAAATTAATGATGTTAAGGGTCTGAGGTTATCTAACCCAGGTGTCTGAGCTCAGACCTCATCACCACCGAGTGGTGTTATAAGGGTCTGAGGTCATCACCTAAGAGGTTAGCCTCATAAATATATCACCAAATTAATGATGTTAAGGGTCTGAGGTAATCTAACCCAGGTGTCTGAGCTCAGACCTCCTCACCACCGAGTGATGTTATGAGGGTCTGAGGTCATCACCTAAGAGGTTAGCCTCATAATGAATATCACCAAATTAATGATGTTAAGAGTCTGAGGTCATCTAACCCAGGTGTCTGAGCTCAGACCTCGTCACCACCGAGTGATGTTATGAGGGTCTGAGGTCATCACCTAAGAGGTTAGCCTCATAGTAAGTATCACCAAATTAATGATGTTAAGAGTCTGAGGTCATCTAACCCAAGTGTCTGAGCTCAGACCTCATCACCACCGAGTGATGTTATGAGGGTCTGAGGTCATCACCTAAGAGGTTATCCTGATAATGAATATCACCAAATTAATGATGTTAAGAGTCTGAGGTCATCTAACCCAGGTGTCTGAGCTCAGACCTCGTCACCACCGAGTGATGTTATGAGGGTCTGAGGTCATCACCTAAGAGGTTAGCCTCATAGTAAGTATCACCAAATTAATGATGTTAAGAGTCTGAGGTCATCTAACCTAGGTGTCTAAGCTCAGACCTCGTCACCACCGAGTGATGTTATGAGGGTCTGAGGTCATCACCTAAGAGGTTAGCCTCATAGTAAGTCACCAAATTAATGATGTTATTTCCCTATAATGCCTTTGATCTAAGAATGGAACAAGAATTTGTCATGGGAACTGATCTTTATTAAAAACCTCTTCTCGATAAGATGGTACATTTACACATTATAAATCCTATGCAACATCATATGAAATATCTCTTCAGGTGGTCAGCATTCCACGGGTTGGTGAAAGGTTATCCCTCTAGGTTCTCTAGCCTATACGTGCCAGGCACAACCTCTTCCGTTACTCTGTAGGGGCCATGCCAGTTCGGGTGTAGCTTGTTTATCTTCTGTAGGGTCTTCTTAAGCACTAGGTCTCCCACCGCAATGGGTCTTGACTTCACCCTTTGATTGTAGAATCTTGCTGCCCTCTGCTGATAGGCTGCTTTCCTGACCTCTGCGTCTTCTCTTCTCTCTTCGATGAGATCCAGGTCTAGCCTTCTCTTCTCCCCATTGTTGTCAGGGTCGTAGGTCTGAATCCGATGAGTTGGCAACCCTACCTCCGTTGGTATGACTACCTCTGAGCCATGTGCCAACATGAATGGGGTTTCTCCTGTGGGTGTCCATGTCGTAGTTCTGTAGGCCCACAGCACAGCGTAGACCTCTTCTATCCATCTCCCCTTTGCGTCTTCTAACCTCTTCTTGATTCCATCCAAGATAGTTCTGTTCGTGACCTCGGTCTGGCCATTTGCTTGATGTCGACCAGGAGAAGAGAAGAACTGTCTGATCCCCACACTTTGGCAATACTTCTCCAAGGAGGCATTCTTGAACTGGGTCCCGTTGTCCGAGATGAGCGTGTTTGGGAGGCCATACCTACATATGATGTTCTTCCAGATGAACTGAAAGGTCTTCTGCTCCGTAATTGTTATCATTGGCTCTGCCTTTACCCATTTTGAAAAGTAGTCAATGGCAACTATCAAGAATCTATAGTTGTTAACATCTCTTGGCAAAGGTCCTACCAAGTCAATTCCCCATACCGCAAATGGCCATGGAGAAGAGATCGACGTCATAGGCTAATGGGGTTGGTGAGGGATAGTGGCGAACCTCTGACATTTGTCACACCTCTTCACATAGTCGGCAGCGTCCCTAGACAAGGTGGGCCACCAGTATCCCTGAGTGATGATCCTCTTGGCTAAGGGTCTTCCTCCTATGTGGCTGGAGCAGGAGCCTTCATGAACCTCCTGTAAGATCTGAGGTACCTCCACAGGGTGCACACATCTGAGGAGAGGCAAGAGAAATCCCTTTTTATACAATACGTCTCCTACCAATGAGAACTTTGCAGCCCTATATCTCAACTTTTTTCTTTCCATCTTGGACTCAGGTAGCTCCCCCTCTCTTAGGTATCTGACAAGCGGGTCAATCCACGAGTCTCCCAGGTTTACATTGTGACAAGGGTTACATACCTCGTCCTCCTCAATACTTGCCTTTCCTAAGACTTCAATTGGGATGGTTCTTCCCAAGTCTGTCTTCATTGCTGAGGCCAGCCTGGCCAATGCATCAGCGTGATTATTGCTCAGTCTAGGCACTCTCTTCAGTTTGGCCTCTTCAAAGTACTCTAGCAACCCCCTTACTCTCTTTAGGTGTTTGGCCATCCTTTCATCCTTGGCCTCGTACGCCCCCAGCACTTGATTGACAATCAACCTTGAGTCGCGATGGAGTAGGAGTCGCTTTACTCGAAGAGTTGTTTCCAACAAGAGACCTGCTATCATGGCCTCATACTCAGACTCGTTGTTGGAGGCCTTGAAGTTGAATCTCAAGGCGTACTCAATGTTGGCGCCATCCGGAGCCGAGAGTACTAGCCCCGCTCCGCTTCCATTGTCACAAGAAGAGCCATCAACGAAGAGGCTCCACACGTCTGCATCAGATGAGAAGGCCCCTTCTCTCATAACCCCCTTCTTGAAGAGGTACCGATCTTCTTCGTTCTCTTCCACTCTGCTCCAGGTTTTTCCTGGTACAACCTCCTCTCGGCCTCGGAAGACGTTTGGTGCCGCCTCTTCCAAATTTTGGAAGACACTACGGTTTATCTCTTCGCCGTCATCCATGCCTTTCTCTGTCTCGGCCTCTTCCTAGGTGAACTCTGCGACAAAGTCTGCTAGGGCCTGCCGCTTGATGGTTGTCCTGGGCTGGTAGGTAAGATCATACTCTCCTAGCTCGATGACCCAGGTCATCAATCTTTCGGACTTCTCAGGCTTATGCAGAACCTGCCGCAGTGGTGAGTCGGTGAGGACTATCATGGAGTGAGCTTGAAAGTAAGGATTCATCTTCCTTGAGGCATGTATCAGTGCATAAGCCAGCTTCTCCATCCATGGATAGTTTTGTTCAGACCCTTGAAGGGCCTTACTATTGAAGTACACAGGTCTCTGAACCCCATCCTCTTCTCGTATGATGGTCGCGCTAATGGCTGATTCAGAGACTGCCAAGTACACAAACAACCTTTCCCCCGCGATAGGCCGGGACAGCAGCAAGGGAGACCCCAAGTAAAACTTCAATTGATCAAATGATTTTTCACACTCTTCATCCCACTGGAAGGCCTTTCTCAGAACTTTAAAGAACGGAAGACACTTGTCTGTGGCTCTGGAAACAAACCTGTTAAGGGCCGCCACCCTTCCAGTGAGTCTCTGAACATCCTTGATACTCCTAGGAGTCTTCATGTCGAGTAATGCCTTGATTTTTTCCGGGTTTGCTTCAATCCCCCTCTGATTAACGATGAACCCCAGGAACTTCCCGGCTCCTACCCCGAAGACACATTTCGCTGGGTTGAGATTCATCCTGTAGCAGTCCATGACATCAAAGGTCTTCTCAAGGTCCACTACGTGAGTACATGCTTTCAGGCTCTTCGTTAGCATATCGTCCACGTATACCTCCATGGTCTTACCTATCTGCTCCTCGAACATCTTATTGACAAGACGTTGATAGGTCGCACCCACATTTTTTAAACCAAAGGGCATCACCTTGTAACAGTACGTCCCCTTGTCAGTGATGAAGGCTGTCTTCTCAGAGTCCTCTGCATCCATGAAGATTTGGTTATAGCCTGAATAAGCATCCATGAAACTCATGAGCTCGTGCCCTGCAGTCGCGTCCACCATCTGGTCTATCCTAGGTAAGGGATAGCTGTCTTTCGGGCAAGACCTGTTCAGGTCAGTGAAGTCTACACACATCCGCCACTTTCCATTGGCTTTAGGCACGATGACTGCATTTGAGAGCCACTCTGGATAAGTAACCTCTCTTACGAACTTGGCCTCTTCCAACTTCTTCACCTCTTCCCGGATGACCTCATACTTCTCTCTGGAGTAGATCCTTCGCCTCTGTTTAATAGGCCTAGCATCTCTGTCTACGTTGAGCTTGTGGGTCATGATCTCGGGGTCGATATCAGGCATATCTGCATGACTCCACGCGAAGACGCTCTGCCTCCTCCTGAGGAAGTTTATCAGCTCCTCCTTGATCCCTTGCTCCAGGGCCTTGCCGACCTGGACGGTTTTTTCCGGCTCGTCCTCATTGAGGACGATGGATTCTACCTCTTCCGTGACCTCGCCCTTCTTTAATTTTATTTCGTCTCTGGGATCAAGAGTGTCAATGCTGTAAGTGGCGGTTGCTCTCTTATGGGCCTCTCGCTCTTCGGTCGAGTTGAAATAACACTCCCGCGCCGTGGTTTGGTCCCCTTGCACTTCCCCTACTCTATAAGGAGTCGAGAATTTTAGCATCTGGTGGACCGTCGACGGCACGGCTTCAAACTCTTTGAGGGCCACTCTTCCGATGATGAGGTTGTAGGCCGAGAAGACATTTTCGTCCATTACAAAAAAGTTTATCTTCTTAGTCATCCTCTTAGGCCACTTATCTCCCATCCGTACATCCATTGCATACATGCCCAATGGGTGTACCTTCTCACCACTGAAGCCTATCAATGGGTGATGATAGGGCACTAGCCTTGCCCTGCTAAGACCCAAGCTCTTGAAACAAGGCTAGAACATCACATCTGCTGAGCTTCCCCCATCTATGAGGATTCTCCCTACATCGCACCCATGCACCCTTGTTGTTATGACTAAAGGGTCATCATGGGGGGCTAAGATGCCCTTGAAGTCAAGTCTGGAGAATCCCACCACTAGGGTGTCCATGTTTACCTTCTTTCTCTTCTGTACTGCATCAGAAGAGGTTAGATTCACAACCACAAGTTTGACCACTGACTTGGCCTCCGCTACATGAGCTTTCCTATCGGCTACCTCAGAGCCACCTCCTGCGAATCCCCCACATATGGTGCTAACACCAAAGGAGATCATCCCTACCCTCTTCACTGGGGTGTTGTCATCCTTAGGTGGGAGATCCGGGTCATCTCCATCATCACCCTCTGAATCATCATGCCTTCTAGCCGGGACATCGCCACGACACCTGTCGTCTCTTCTCTTCCTTGGGTCTTCTCTTCCACCCTTCGGGGCCTTTCCATCCACATACTTTCTCAGTTTCCCGGATTTCAGCATCTTCTCGATCTCGTCCTTTAGAGCGAAGCATTTTTCTGTGACATGGCCGTGATCCTGATGGAACTCACACCAAAGGTTTTTATTCCTCTTATGTGGTGGGGCCTTCAATTTTTCTGGCCACCTCAGAGCCCGGTCAGTCTTGATCTCATTAAGGATGTGCTCACAGCTCACAGTCAGAGGAGTGTAATGAGCGAACTTGTCATCTGCTGACCTCTTCTTCCCCTCTTTCTTACCCTGGGACCTCCCAGTGCTACCACGGTTCTCCTCCTCATATTTGGCGGCCATTGCCTCTTCCGCATTCATCACTTTCCCTGCTGTGGACAACAACTCTGCCATAGACTTGGGGGGATCTTCTGCCAGCTTCCACAATAGCTTCCCCTTCTGGAGGCCTCCTATCAGGGCGGTCATGGCTATGTTCTCTTCGTAATCCTCTACCTCCAGCTTCTCTTTGTTAAATCTTGCTATATAGTCTCTTAGGCTTTCACCCTTAGCCTGTTTCACATACAAGAGGTGGGTGGTCTTCCTCCGAGGTCTTACCCCAAGGCAGAAGTTGTGGATGAACTGCTCTGCTAGGCCCTTGAAGTTTTCAATCGAGTTCTTTGGAAGAGAGGTGAACCAACTATGAGCTGCCCCTGTCAAGGTCCCTGAGAAGGCCCTACACTTCATCTCATCAGGGATCGAGTAAATATCTGCCACCGACTGATACATCTCAATATGGTGCACTGGGTTAGTGCTGCCATCATACTTAGGCGTCACTGTAGGAGGCTTGAACTTAGCTGGGGTTGGGAATCCCACTATCCTAGCTACAAACGGGGAACCCTTCGAGTAGCCCCTCTGCAATGGGTCCCTGCTCTTGATGAGGTCCCCTATCTTCTCTTCAAGACGTTGGATTGAGTCATTCCAGGGTCTTCTCTCTTCAGCTAGGCCGAGGTTATCCCCTGCCACCTCCCTACGATGGACAGAGGGTTCCCCAGCCACAACACGCTGACTATTGACTTCTTCCTGCTCCCTGGCTCTTCTCTCCACGGGTCGGCCTTGATCTGGCCGAGCCTGCCTATTCCCTCTTTGAGAGCCTGCCGCGCTCCTTGACCTTGATAGCCTCTGCCTCAGGTCATTGACTGGGCCTAGCCTCTCGAAGGCCGACCCTCTGCTCAACCTGTTAAAGGCCGACCCTCTCTGCTGGGCCTCATCTCTTCCTCGGCCGACACATCCTTGACTCTGCATATCAAAGGCCGACCCCCTATGCTGGGCCTCGTCTCTTCTTCGGACGACACATCCTTGACTCTGCCTAAGGGGTCGTACGGTGTTATCTGACACCTTATACAGCTCCCAGCAATCTTCCGGGGCCTCTTCAGCTTCTAGGTCATCATACCTGTCTTCTGGGCAAGGGTTTCCCTGCCTCCCCAGGCGCAAGCTCCTAGGGTCAGCAACGTCCCTCCTCCGCTGGGGTGCAGGTTGGTCCTTCATGGGCGCCTGGGGTGGCCCCCTGGCATCAGGATGGGATTGAACTACCGCCGGAGTTATCATGTCCGGGGAGACTCCCGGTGGCCTCATCATCATGGTTTGGCTGAGCTGGGAAAATTTCTCCTTCATGGCTTGTTGTGTTGCAGCTAAAGATTTCAATGCTGCTGCCACCTCCGCCATTTCGGACTGGGGAGGAGCCTGACTGGAGCTAGCCCCTCCACCTCCGGGCGGCGGAAGAGGCGGTGGTAATTCTGGTGCCATGTGTTAATAATAAAGAGCTTGAACAGCAAGTGAGCTTAATACCTTAAAGGACCTCTTTCAATGGTGAAACAACTCCACACAAGGGGTGGTTCCTGGTTCACCACCAGAGTCTCCGGTGAGGTAAAGCAGAAAAAGAGGAAGAGATAGCCTCTCGATTCCCACAGACGGCGCCAAAATGATGATGCTATGAATCAACACCACCAGGTGAGGTGTTTGCAAGCTCAATATATTATTAACAATGGAGGCACAACTGTATAAAGAGATAAGAGAAGGAGGTGAGGATATGAAGAATCAACACCGGAATATGAGTGGTTCAGCCAATCTGGCCTACGTCCACTGTGAGTGTGTGAGTAATATCACTGAACAAAGGCACTAATGGCCCTGGGTACAATTCACTCAAGCTCTCTCTCTCTCTACTGTATATTTAGACAGAGTTTTGGCTAGGGTTGCATAATCTGGATCCCTTTGCAAGGTAGGGGATGATCCCTTTATATAGTGTCTAGGGGGTGTAGTGTACCCCCTATGCATGTAATGTGCATGTGTGTGGTATCCTCACCAATGGGGGAGTGCCACCTGTCACTGTCACATGTAAGCAATGATGATGAAATATTCTCCCACATGTGGAGAATACTCTTGTTACAACTGATTTGTGCTCGGGTGTCCTTATCCAAATGTCAACAGATGCTCGACAGTCATTTTGGTGAATGACCTCGGTTTGGGAGAGGCCGAGCTGTAAAAGCTTGATGTCCGCTCAATCCGAAATGTCATGTGGAGTCTCGGCCTGATCTCAGCTGAGACATTATGCTGAGTCGGCCTCAGCCGTGGTAGGGATATGCCGCATGCTGATGATTATAAATACCTCTGGTAACCTCGGCCCAAGCCGAGGTAGGACTACTGATGATTATTAATACATTTGGTTCCATGATGTAGATGATCAGTGGCTCCCTGTCATCTCGGCCTATTGATGGCCGAGGTTGCTATTCCTGGGTACTTTAGGATGTTGTTGATGTCTGCGACGTGCGTTGTATCCTTGGGGAGGTGTAAGTAGTAGTGTCGGCCTGGGCCGAGGTAATCCTGGCCGAGGGATGATATCGTGGGCCCTTACCCCTCATTGGGTCGACCAATGTCTCGGCCATTATCTCGGCCGAGGTAGGTACCCCTGGGCCGAGGTTATACTTGGGCATATCAATACTTACGCTAAGTCTTTCAAATGCTTGTCGCTTATCACCCTCAGTAAGTGCTTTCCATTTAGTTGGCATCAAGATTAGATTCTAAGAAATAATCCCAAGCTCATTGGAAACTTTGGCATATCTTTTTCAAGAGACCTCTATATGCATCTTCTTCCTCGTTGCTTTGACCATCTTTTGCAACCCCTTCCTTTTTGTAGGTCCGTGAACTCTCTTTGCTATAGTGGAAGTTGTGCATAAATTTAATACAAAGATAAGGAATCATATAACAATTTCAAATTTAGGAACGAAGTTTGAAAATGTAAAGTTAAAGAAAATATATCATGTAGAACACTGCCATAAGTTTAATACATATGCCATAAGTTAAAGAACATATATCATGTATAGAGGTTGTCATAAGTTAAATATATTATGTAAAGGGTTTTCCATAAATTAAATACATATATCATGTACATGGACTGCCATAAGTTAGTGGATGAGCTAAAAATAATGGTCATAATGTAGAGGATATGAGATGAGAAGACTCAGAGAGAATGATTTTGTTGAGAAGATAGCCCGAAACCAAAATTTTCCTTATCTCGGGAGTGTGAAGAACATCTTTGAGGATAACAGTCTTTCCCGAAGTGAACTTCAATTCCACATTTCCAGTACCAGCAACCTCAGTGGAGTGAGAATCACCCAACAACACCTTGTTATCTGCAGTCTCAGAATAAGTCTTAAACAGACTACGGTCATAACAGATATGGCGGGAAGCGCCAGTATCCAACCACCACCCTTCGGCACCGCTAACCATGTTGATTTCTGAAATCATAGCACATAGGTCCTCTTCGGTCAAATTCGCTTGTGCTTGTGGCACATTGCGACATTTGCGAGCCATATGGCCAGTCTTGCCACACTTGAAACAGAGAAACTGTCCCGAGTTGCTAGACTGTCCATTTTCAGGGTTCTTATACTTTTTCTGAGTCTGAGTCTGATTTTTAAAATTCTGGTTGTGGCTCTTTTTCTGATTTTTCATATTTTTTCCGTTTGCTTTTAAAATAACTGGAGTGTGGTTCTTTTTCTGATTTTTGTTGTTAGACACAACAAGAATTTCATCTTTATAGTCCTGTTTTCGGGATTCCTCCTCAATTCTCAATTTAGTAATTAGTGACTCTAGTGAAAATTCTTTAGACTTATGCCTCAAAATATTTTTAAACTCTTTGAACAGTGGAGACAATTTATCAATAATTACAGCCACCTGAAATTGCTCATCTAAAGCCATGCCATCGAAAATAATTTCATGGGCAATCATTTGCAAATAATGGGTTTGAGCAACAACAGATTTGTCATCCGTCATTTGAAATTTCAAATAACGACCGACGGCATATTTTTTAGCACCCGCCTCCTCCGTGTCATATTTTTTAAAAAGTGCGTCCCAAACATCTTTCGCAGTTTTATAATTGGCATAATAGTCATAAAGTTCGTCACTTAGAGCGTTCGGAATATAGTTCTTGCACAAAAAATCATTTTCCTCCCAAGTTCTAATTGTTTTGCTTTCCTCAACAATAGGTGGATTATTTACTACGGGTTTGTCAAATTGAGCACATGATGCGACTTTTTTAGTAGTTAAATAAAATAGTAATTTTTTGCTCCAACATTTAAAATGGGTCCCTTCATATTTGAAAGGCTTATTAAGGTTACTTGAGTTAATTTCGCCCATGGCAGAATTTCAGAATACCTTAAAATTGTTGTAGCAGCAACAAATAATTAAATGTAGAATTAAAAATTAGGAACGAAATTACCCAATTTTGGAGCAAATAAATATGGGACAGAAAAATATAAGAAATCCCGGACACAGATACATTCTAGAACACGGCTGAGTCGCGAACAATGTCGCTCTCTTTAAGGTGTTTCGCGGCTCTGCCCAATGTGTGCTGACAGTCTGAAAGCCTCGCCACCCCCAGGATATAACAGCCTCCAATAATTAAAATACGGATTGATAAAGCACAAGAATCAATCCGGTCCATGTACATCCATTCGTAATAATTGATCGAGTCTAATAATAAATCTGGGGCGGATTTATGATTTATTATACTAGTGCAGAAAAAAAATTTAGAAGCAGTTTTTGTGTGTTGAGAAGTTGCAGAACAGGTATATTAAAAACGGAGGTGGAATACCTCTTTTATGGGAAAACAAAAGAGACGTTGGACAAAAACGTGGAGAGAAAAATCTGGTAAGTAGTGGGCAAACTGGGTTGAAAATTTCAACTCAGATATAATAACGTTTTAATTTTCGGAATTAAAAAACGGTTAAAAAATAATTTTTTTTTAAGCCCAAAAAACAGTTCTGACCCCGGGCACGGCCGGCCTGCGGCGCGCGCGTGTGACTTGACCCAATAAGTCTCCCAACCATACACACAAAACATCTAATGCCCAAAGAACTTGCCCATTAATTTCAAATAAATTGTAAATATACCCAACACAATCCACTCATCCCACCGATGTGGGACTATGCCTAAAGGCATTTTTCAAAGCTTTGCACTTTTAACGGCAGCTGTTAACAGCTGTGTTCCAACAGATTTAAACAAATGTTAAAGCATATATATATGGGTGGCCCAAAATTGACCCATTGTTAAAAAAATGGGACCCATGAGTTGAGTGGTCTCATATGGGTTGCTTTATGCATTTTGGGCAAGTTTTTCCAGAGCCATGATATTATGCTACTATCTATCTCTTCACGGTTGTTCCTAATTATTGGCATTGTTTCATCTAGTTAGCAAGTAGATGTCAAAGAAATAGGTACTAGTTTTTATTAACAAACCAACAGTGAACTAAGAATCGCACAGCGATTCCTCACATAACGAGGATAAAAATTGTACCTATAGGTATCATATAGACATAGGCAGATTCAAAGTTGTATATATACCTGCTCACACATTAAAAACTTAATAACCAATTCACCTCATTTACAGGCAGAACCATAAGTCTTAAAAGTTTTTTCAGTAGTTCTAATGTAACCGAGTATTTGACATAATTTTTGTCGAGTTAATGACGTGTCGGCATGCTATTGGTTGGTTTTGGAATCCCACTGGCGTGGACCCCATAAACCAATCAATAACAAGCGGACACATCATTAAGTCTGCCAAAATTATGTCAAAAATTCCGTTACAATAGCATTTGTGAAGTTTTTTTATAGTCGTCATTGTGTTGCCATGTTACCTGCAAAACAAAGAACAAAGCCTCGACATCATGAAATTATTTTTACATACTTCCCAGTTCAAGTGCAATAGCAAAGGAAAAAAAAGTCCTAATCAACCATATGAATCATTGGTATCGTAATATTTTCTAACTTTACAAGTTGTGACTAATTTGATAGGTTAATATGTATTTAATAGTGAGTTCTGTTCTATATAAAAAAAGATGTCATTGTAGGAACATGAGAAGTTCTCTTTGCTGAAAGTTTTTGAGATTATAAGTTTATGCATGTACAGGAGGTTCCATTTTTATTGACATCTCTAGATTATATCAATGGCTTACGGACTTTCTAGTTTTGGTACAACTTAATTCGATCACCTCTCTTTGTATACTTTGTCAACAGTTGCGCCCTCTCTTTTTGTATGTCTTCAAGATTTTCTAGCACCTATTAAAATGACCTTGTATAAACAAAATTAACATTTATCAAATATTTTTTGCTTTTGCCTACCGTTTTCTTTATTATAGAATGAGTTTGTATTTTTACTTATTTGAGAGCCAGTCTTAGTCAGCTCACGTTAAAATGGGTTAGTTTGCTCTTAACTGTCTCTTCACTATTATTCTTAAATGTTGGCATTGTTGCATCTAATCATTTAGTAAATGCCAAAGAAATAGGGTAGACACTAGTTTTAATTTACAAACAAATAATGAACTAAGAATCATAACATGATTCTTCACATAACGAGGTAAAAAAAAGTACCTTCAGGTATCATATAGACACAAACAGATTTCAAAATTGCATCAGTGAATAAGAACAACATAACTATATCGGGGAAATTATAGTTTTTTGGAGAAATTATAGTAAGTCCCCCATAACTATATTAGATTTACGAGTTCAAAATTATGGGTCACCCCCTCATCCAAAAAAGAACTAACAAACAACCCCAGAAACTTACAAATCGTTGTGGTTAACACCAAAGTCAAATTTTTTGGGGTTGGGGTAGTAAAATGACTAAAATATCCGTAATTTTATTTTAAGGCTTTTAAAGGACCAAAATGCCTTCCATCAAAAATCATCTTAAATCAAAATATATAATTTTTCAAACTTAAACACAACTATAGGAGTTGAAACTTACACCAAAACATGAACACGGATACATCTTTTATCAACACACACCTTCTATAGATCCAATAATATCATCTCTCTCCTGATTGTGTGAATATATAAACATACATAAAAAGTTGTTTATATATATATATATATATATATATATATATATATATATATATACACACACATAATAATGCTCTTGTGCGGACTGGTTCGCATTTTAAGAATGCGGATCGGACATGTGTCACCTAACGGTGCGTCTAGAAATTATCGCCTAAATTATAGGCACACTCGCTCTGTTTTCTGGGCTCACCGCCAGGTGGCACATGTCTGGTCCCCACTCTTAAAATGTGGACTAGTCCGCACAAGAGCAGGACTGTATATATATATATATATATATATAAATAAATAATTAAAATCAACCCACTAAGTTAAAATCTTCAACAAAACCTTAATTGCACAAAGAACCAACCAAATTAAAATTAAAATCTTTGTTTATCTGTTAATCAACGGGAATGAGGTCGGTGATGGAAGAAGGTTGACAGTGGCAATAAATCAACAACACTAAGACGTCGACGACGATACGAAGAAGTGAGAGAGACAGAGGGATAGGGCGATGAGAGGAGAAAAGAGGTGCGGTGGGAGAAAAGGCCGAGAGCGAAAACGAGGGAGTGGGCTAAGTTTAGAAGGGTTTTCTTTTCTTTGTGGGTAGGGAGAAATATAAATTTTCATTTTTTGCTACAAAACTGAGGTCGTAGGCAATGAAGAATATCATTTGGGTATGAAAAAATTTATAACCAAAATAAAACTCTTTTAGCCACAAAAAACCTCGTGTATTTATTGATTTTGTTGGGAAAACAATTGTGCTTTCTTTTCGAGGTGGAAAATTGTGGCGCCCAATTTCCATTGATGATTTGACAATGAAATTAAATATTTTGTGGCTAATGGGTTACTTGAAACCATAATTTATATTTCGTTGCTAACCCCTTGGCCCCGAAATTAGCTTCGTGCTAACCAAAAGGGGTGTGGGAAAGAGGGAAAGGGGTTAATGGCTGTGAGAGAGAGGGGAATGAGTTTACACGTGTTTTAAATGAGGGCAAAATGAGTAACTTGGTAATTTTCTATTAAACATTAACAGAATGTTGGTTGGAGTTCCCAATTTAAAATAAGTTATGCAGTTTAGGGACTAACTTGAAACAAACAAAAGATTGGGGACCAATTAGAAAATGGAGAGATAGTTTAAGAAGTAAAAGTGTATTCTACTATTTTATTTATACATTTATATCTTAACTTACTCTACAATACACACATATCTACAATAAATTACTATATTAATTCAATATAGAAAAATCTTTTTACAAAAAAAACATATTTGGGTTCAAACATTTATAAATAGTGAATCGTGTAATTATGTTTTATAAATTGTCAAACTACATCAATTTAGGGTGTATGTGTGTGTGTGTGTATATAATAATAATAATAATAATAATAATAATAATAATAACCACAATAACAATAACAATAACAATAACAATAATAATAATAATAATAATAATAATAATAATAATAATAATAATTGCTTACTGGTATATATATTATATATTCTCATGCTACTTTTCATGCATGAACTTGATAGGAATTGGTCAATCAAACAGTGCGAAAAAATTCAAAATTCTGTTAAAAGATTTTCTAATAATCACTCTCTCGATAATCACAATTCACTCAAAATATTACCTCGTACTAAACGGGGCCTCCGTATTAACCATATATCCCTCTGAGTCTCTTCGCATTAATTTACTAATTCCCTATTTATCTTATTCTCACCAGATCCTTTTGTTTTAAGAATGCCAATAAAAACCCTAATAAAGTGGATCCTTGCCTAAAAAGCTCGCAATAAAACACAGAACCAAAAGAGATTCACCATCACTATATGAACCACAAGCCAAATCTTCGTGGGCTCAACAAACGACTGTTCAACAACAGCATATGGTTGTTGCCCAACAGAACTTGACCGAATTTATTTCCTAGTCTTCTATTTAGGAGGATTTTGGAGACAAATTTGTACGTTATAAATATTCACAAGAAAATTCTTCTCATTTAAAAAATTCATCTTTCTCTGCCACAAAAATCTATGCATCGAGGAAGCATCATGTATCTCATTCAAGTCCTCTATATCAGTTGTTGGAGATTAAGTAGTACAAACTATTTAGGAAAGAACATTCTCATCTACATTAATCAACATATTTTTTGAAGAATATTCTCTCTCCCACTCAAGTCTTCACCTACACATTTATTCAAAGGTCAAAAAGAGACGTTGAAAATATTCAAAGGCATTTCAAGAGATAATTAAACTGCATCATAGATCAAAATCAAGATTCTCATCTGAGCTTCCATTTACTGTGTTCAACATTATAAGAACACTCATTTATATCATCAAGATCTTTGTAAAAGCTAATGATTGTTGTAAGCTTGGTGGAAGGGTTTGTTCCACTTGTAAATACTTTAACTTATTCGGAAAGATATTTGGAGAGTGTTGTGTTGCATCCTTGAGAGAATTGGGCTTGTAAAAGGTTGGATCTTTGGCTATAAGAAGATTAATTTAGCAAAATTCCTGATATCCCATCTTGAGGCGTGGTCGTATGTGATCTTTCTCACCGAACCACCATAAAAAAACTTAGTTTGTAATCTCTCTTACATTCTTTTCCTTGATTTATACATTTCTTATTTAATTTGTGGATTAATTTACATTGTATGAAAAATGAGTAATTATACCGGAGCACCCTTTTTGGACACATTTTTAATAACACCATTTGACGTGTAAATTACTAATAATTTATACAATTCAACTGATCAATACATTCGACCTATACATTCGACCAATACATTGAAACATCTTGAGTTATTAAAAATGTGTCAATAATGAGTGAGCTCGTATAATTATTCTTAAAAATTGCATTAGCACTATTCCCACGCACACCCTTTAGAGTAAATATTTAGGAAATGTATGTATACATGCAACAAGATGACATGCGAATTTAATGTATAGGCGAATTAAATAATGAATCCAATTAGAAAAGTTTTAGTTATATAAGCTAGTTGTTTCCATCAGCATTAACAGCAAGGATGGTAGAACGTCTTTTGAAATGCGTAGGTGCAGGTCTAAGCCATCCTCGTCCTCCAATCATAGTCTTAGTCAGGAAGGGTGCAGCTTCGTCACTTGATAGACTTTTCGACCATTCTACCCTCTTCGATCTATTGGCCCCAGGTCCATAGCACTTGTATTCCCCGTAGTACACCGTACTGTCACACCACCAGACAAAATTTTGTTAAAACTAATCCATGACGAAGAACTAAATTTTAATGATATTATTGACGAGTCTAGAGATAACTATTCAACCGTATTGAGGACATTTTAACATTTATGTGACAGTAGAGTGAAAATACTTGCCAATGATCGCCTCTAACATTAATGATGTATAATATTCTTATTTACAAAAGAACACTATAATATCTCTCTAATCCACTTAATAACTACTAAAAAATAATTCCCACTATAATTAGTGAACATTTCGTCTACTAATAACAATAAAAATATATACATCAAGTTTCTTTGGATCCACATGTCATTCCTCCCATGCGTATATAACTTGGGGTGTAATTTTCGAATGCAACTAGCCACATCTTACGGGTAATTTTCACTTATTTTGACAAGAGAAACACACACAATGTATATTGTGAAACGCCTTACGAAATTACACAATGATTAAAAAAAGTATGTAAGTCCCCATCTTCTGTTCAAATCATTGGTGGTCATGGTTAGCTAACCAGTTTACCATTATATAATTTCCCTTTCACGAAATATATAAAAAATAATCAAATAAATTGAAAACAACTCTAATTAGAAAGGTGAACAATTTTTTGTCCTTTCATTTGTAATACATATTATTTTTAGGAACCACGTGATTAAAAAGTTATTGAGTGATATTTAGGTTATAACTTGTTATTAAATCCATCATTTGGTTTCCAATAATGGAGGTTTGTACGAAGTTTTAAATTTCACGGAGAATAGTGATACTTTGCAAAATACAAATGATAAATCTTGAATTTTGTAATTTTTCAAGATTGCAAGTGGAATTTACCCAAATAACTAGGGTCGAATTTCAACCGGAACAAATCATAAACTGGTATTTCAAAAAAGAATCCAATATCAATTTTTCATAAATCATATTTTCTACTAAAATTAAAATTTTAAATTTTTTTGGCAATATAGAAATTTCGGTAATAGTCGAAACATTTTGAATTTTTTGAAAGAGGATGATTAGATTGACAATTACAATTATAAAAAGGACTTCTCAATATGATTTTTGATCATAATTTAAAAAGAAAATACAAATATAGTAATTTTAATATATTATTACAAAATTGGAAAAAATTGTGTAAAATAAATTAACTATAATGAAGTAAGACATATGAAAGTTGACTTTTGAGAGAAGGTACTACCTATGCTTATTTACATCACCCCAGTCATTCCATCCCTCGGGGGATACCACACTGGACATGTAAGTTAGGGCAAACACTACCCTAGAGTAAACACCCCAAGGTCTTCCAAGGATAGCACTGCCAACACCAGTCACCTTACAACCCATGAATGTATATCCACTATTCTCTAGTGGTGAATCTCTGTGTTGAGCCGTAACTATTCCATTTCCTTCTGCTAGTGAGTGCAGGTGGCACCTCTATAAGTACATGAGACATTTGTCAACAAATTTTTCGCTTGGATATTTAATTTATAGGGTTAGCAATAAAATTTCATTTAAGGAGCCAATCCTATTAAGAGTCAACTCAAACCTGCCAACTTGGTTTGAAGTTGAATTAACGCATCTGCCTAACATTTTCAACCGTCATGTTTAGGATGAGGTTTCTACAAATATACTAGAGTAGACTTACTTCAAAAAGAGAAGCTGCATTTCCACAAATGAAATCAACGGCTCCTTCAATATAACAATTTCTGTAATAATGTCTTCCAGCATCATCTAGAAGAGTATCCTGATAAGAGAGGATCCTGCAACTATAGAAAGCTGCTTTATCACCCGACACCCTCAGTGCAACAGCTCTATCACTTGTTCCAAACGTATTCTATACACATACAAAATTGGACACAGTATTTCATTAGGATTGGAAAATAGATAATTGCACATTAAGTGCTAACTTATAGTCTCATATATATTTAGGGGCGAAGCCACACCCGGATGGACGGGGGCACTGGCCTCCCCCAAGATTCTAAAGTACCAACCAAATAGAATGAAAGCCCTGTTAAATCCTATCAAGAGCTGATGAGAAAATTTACATAGCTCTCTACTACGTGGCACCCTGTGAGAAATCATGTGACACATTACCCTTGATCAATCTTCTTTAGTTATTTATGGAGCTTTTATGCTTAAATACAATTATAAATTACATTAGTCAAAATATTACACATTAACATATATTTGTCACAGCATTAAAGTTCTAAAAGTCACTCGTTTTATATTAGTCAAAATAAATTCTAAAGTGCAACATTTTGAAAACTTTATGAAACCTTTTCTTTATTGTGCTAAATAAACTTTCTTTAAAACATTTACATTTCTTTATTCATGAAATTAATAATAATTAAATGAACTATTTCATAGTCATCGATCTTTTTCCAAATAATGCTGAGTTCATGTCGTGTTCACATATCATTTTCAAAATTGTTGAATCCTATAAAAAATAGACTCGACCTGACCTGACCCGTAAACCCTTTACAAACATTAGAAGCGGTTCGATCTCGATGCAACCGCTCGAGTGGATCTGGTCCCCCCACAATTAAGTCATGGCTTTACCCCTAATATATTTAAGAAACTCATTTACCTGAATTGTGAGATATCTTCCAACAAAATCGGTAGCCAATACAGATAGTGCTGGGGAATCAAATATTCCCCCACTTTCACTCCATGTTATAATGGTGTTAGAGGCCTCGGTACCACTCAAAGTTATGAAAGGTTTATCCGCAGGTACTACAATCTTCTCTCTGCGTAAACATAAAATTTTCCAAGTTCATGATGCATCTTGAAAAATGAAAAGAGAAGAAAATTATAAATTAAGATTTTTGTTTGGTGTGTATATATGATTTTGTCAATGTGTGTTTTAGGAGAATATATTAAGAGCATCATGAGTACTTAGGACAGGCACTAACTCATAACCCTTGTCCTTACTTTATCTAAAATAATTTCTGGGAAAATGATATTTTGACAATGAGATTGATATAGATAAAAGGAAAACTAGTAACTATGTGTAGGGACTAAATCTTGTGTAATTAAATAACCTGGGGGCTTCGTGTTAGATAACATTAAAGGATTGTAACTTTTAATTTAATCCCATTGCCAGGGCTAGATGTTGAAAAATTACAATTCAATTTTCAACAAATAGATGCTGAAACAAATCCCAAATAAAGCACAAACAATATCAAGAAAACAGTAATCAACAAAAAACAATTCGAACAAACAGCATATAGACGTATGGGTCTAATATTAACCTCCGAGCCACCCATGAGGAAAAAACAAACAACATATTATAAACTAGATATTGTGGCACACTTGTTAGTAATAAAATCTATATTCATTATTCTTGTAAATTACTAAATAAAAATTGTAATATTTTACTCTGTAGAAGTTTAATTTATTGTAATTCCTAATAAATTATGAGATTTTCATGTAATATGTAATACGGGTAATATGTTTCGAGGAGAAGTTGCAAACTCTCCGTGAAACCCTCACCAATCCTGGGCAATGGTTATAACAGGTGACCAACGCCTTAAACCATTTCGGACTTTACAATTAATGTAAATTTTGCAATATTATCCCAAAAACAGCATGGAGAAACTCTTGGGCGTCTTACTAATGGAACTCCAAAAACAGCGTAGGGGGTGCACAAGATTCCTCGTAATCAGCTAAATCCAGCACTATTAGTTCAGTTTAGCCTTTTTTTCCCCTGGAAACTGAACTAAAGCAAACCAATAATTCCTATATATACGATTTGTTGGAATGTGTTTTGATTTCACCTTGATGTTTGGAGCGTTTTTCAGAATGCATCTAATTTATGTATTTGTTTTTCACAATAAATATGCATTTTCTTTCTCTTCATTGAGAGTTGCAAAATTTTCAACTATGTTTCTTATAAAATTAATAATTTTTTGTTTCATACTTACTGAACTTTGATTCCATATGACCCCTAGGGGTAAAATATAGACACTCCTATTACATATTACATATTATAAACTAGATTTTGAACCAAAACGGTCTGCTTTGATTATTTGGTTTGGATCTTTACATGATTGGTTTGAAAATGAGCACAAATTGAAAGAAACAAATCAGCTGCACGGAAAGTATCGTACAATTTTAATTGACAGAGAGAATACAAAGGGCTAACCTGTATGTTCCTGGCTTAACCCAAATAAAAAAAAGTTCCGAGTTATTGGATGGAACTGCATCAATAGCCTCTTGTATCTTTCTATAATCTCCCTTTCCTGATTGATCCACCCGTATGAGAATTGCGGTAGACATGTCCTTAGGGACTGTTTTGGTGGCAGCAACAAATGAACAGAAGAGTAAAATTCCTAGCAATTGTATAACACGAACACATGCATGGATATTTAAGGATGCAAAACCCATGTGCAATGGATATCAGTTTACTGGCCTCGATGGGGGTGCAGGGAATAAATTTTATTAAACTATAGTTCGTGAACAGATTAAGTAAAGTTACATAAAAAAAAAAGGACGCTTATATAAGATTAAAAGGATATGGCTTTGTTACATGGGCACCCAGATTGAAGGTCAACGGATTGTTGGGCTGATTTCTTGTAGTTAAGGTCTTATTAAGATGGTGAAATTCACGTAAGCGTTTTTCTTCAAAAACTATATGAGAGCAGGTTGTCTCGCTTTGGACACACGAAATAATTGTTTGAATATTGCTCAACTTCTCGAATCAGCGATTACAGTCACCTATTTAACAATTGTATCAAATCTCAAGAAAACCAGGGAGAGAATACGTTTGTCATATAGTTAATTAAAATATGGGTAATTCTACCCCGACACATTTTTAAAGACATGTTGAAGTATTTGAATTGGCTAAATTTTTTATCCACTCGGTATCATTCAAACTACTCATCAATGTAGAAAGAAGAGTGTATAAAAAAGTGTCTGAATCATGCGTCGATCTATAGTTATTATTATAATATAAATATGCTCGAAGCGCATATACTTAAGTCACTGAACTTATTAAAATGTTCAAAATCACCCCCAAACCTAAAGGTGGTTTATTTATATCCCTAAGCACAAGAAGATCATTGATTGCATCAATGTCAGGTTCTTATAAGAGGATTATATAATGACCCATGTCTTGAGGAGTAAGCTAGACTTACAAGAACTTAAAAGGACAAAATCATATTACTAATGTTGTTAAACCCTCCGTATAAGAATAAATACAGCCTAGTATCAATAATACACTATCTAATGATAGTAGGAGCATTTTTAGGTGAATATTTCGATGAGATCCCTATAAAACTCAAACTAGGCCGTGAGAACTAAAATGAGGCATTCCATTAAAAGGATTTTTATCTTTTTACCGAGGTGGATTCAATGCATTTGAATCAAGCTTGGGATCTTGTAGATTTGTTGATAGGATAAACCCAGTGGGTGCAAGTGGATCTATAAGAAGTTACAATACAGATAGATGGGAAGGAGGAAACCTTTAAGGCAAGGGTTATTGCGAAAGAGTTTACTCATAAATAAAGGGATTGACTATGAGCAAACCTTCTCTCCGGTAGCCATGCTTAAGTCTATCGGGATTCTTTTAACCTCAAGATTGTGTTCTTGAACGATGGTCTTTTTGATTGCATATATATGGTGCAACCCAAGGGATTCATCATCAGAAGCCGGGAAAGCAAAAATTATAAGCATAAGGAGTCCATTTATGGACATATGATAACTTCAAGGTCTTAGAACAGTCGGTTTAATGGGGAAATTAATTTTTTTTATTTTGATCGGTTTAATGGGGAAATTAATTTTTTTTTATTTTGATCAAAGATCGAATAATACTTGTTTGTATAAGAAGCATGATGAAAACGTGGTGGTACTTCTAGTGCATCTTGTAGATGATAATATCATAATAGAGAACAAGGTGTTTATATTTCTTGCATAAGAGTGTGATTATCCAGGTAGCTCTATATAAATAACTTAGGTCAAGCCAATTACATTCTTGGTACCAAGCTTTGCCAGATTGTATAAATAGGATGTTAGGCTTATCCCAATCCATGTATATCAATGATGTGTTCATAAGTTTAGCATGCAGGGTTCCAAGAAAGGATTTATTTCTTGTAGTAATGGAGTCACTCTATTTAAGGATTGGTGTTCGAAGACACTTGATCAAATATAAAGGATGATGAATATACCTTATGCTTCGGAGGTGGGTAGCCTCATGTATGTTATGTTATGTATGAAACACACATCTGATTTACCATTAGCATGGTCAAAAGATTTTAGTTTAACCCATGTGTGGACCACTAGACTACAGTAAAGAACATTCTTAAGTGCTTGAAACGACTATAGATTATGTGTTGGTTTACTCAACATATAGTCTTGTACTATTGAGTCACAAAGACTCGATTTTCAGTCAAATAAGGATTCTGGGATTTATACCTCAAGTTATTTGTTTACTCTACTTGGTAGAATTGTTAGTTGGAAGAGTTTGAAGAAATCATGAATTGATGATTGCACCACGGAGGCTGAAGATTTCACCACTTTGGAGGCAATTAAAGCGGCTATATGGCTTAGGAACTTCCTAAGGGGCTTGACTGAGCTTCCTTTAGTGCAGCTGGTCATTACACTGTATTTTTTTAATAACGAAATGATTATAAGTTTAGGAATACCCAGATTCCATAAAATTATCTAAGCACGTTGGCCATAGGTAACACCATGTTTAAGGGATCGAGCAAGGGATGTAATAAATTTGTGACCAATATTGCATCAGGTAGACTAATTAATCATTCTACAACTAAGACTATTGATTCTCAAGTAGAATGAATGGGTGTTAGAGGCATAAGTACGTGATCTTAAGACTAATTGGGAGATTATTGGGGTATTATTCTTAAAACCATGTTATTGTATATATCAGTCAATTATACTTTATAAGAAGGTGAGTTAGGTCAACCCGATCATGGATGATCAGAATTTCACTTTTAGTATGATTGAAGATTCCTTAGCCTAGATTGGGGTTAACATGTTATCGGTAAAGTTGTGAGTATAATCCTAGTTGTGGCCATTCGGGTTAGATTCCTCCAGTGCGGGTCGGCCTCGAAATTGGATAGGTCGAGAAAATTGGAGAAATATTTCTCTCCCGTGCATGTGGGGATTCGAGAATAAAAGGGGAATCCTCTTTCCACTATTTGCGTCGATCTTCGCGGACTGCCCGGGATTTAAATCGGACATCGTCAAAGGGGAAAAATGACGAAATGGAGTCGTCAGCCTATTTTTCTCAAAACAGGCAAAAGAAATGTAGTCGTCCCAAGAAAACGTCATCACAATGCATACTGATGTGTGTGAAACCAAATGAATCAAGGGTCAAGGGATTCAGTTACGAAATGAGAAGGTGTTAAGCATCCCATCTCGCCATTTCATCTCTCGTGGGATATAATAATATTCTACTTTTCTCAAAAATATGATACAAGTGTACATGTGTATGGTGTGAATAACGAGAGAGAGAAATCATCTAACTCATGTCATGGAAAATACAGAGCGTAATCATCTTATGGAGTGTATAGAAGAAATAACATAAAAATATAATGTGAGTGTTCATCGAATCACAAGTCATTATGAAGAAGTGAATGTATATGTCGAGCGAAACACGAATATATAGGATTTCGTGGACTCAAAATACTAATAAATATAAGAAAGCATAAAATGAGAAAATAGAAATCGAATCCTAGGATTGGCCCTGGACGCCTATGTAGCCCAAAGGGCATCAAAGTCCACGTAGTTCGATAACACACAAGCGTGGGGTCCAACCCATAAATCCTAATTTAGGACTTCTTTTAGATTGTTTTTTAAAAATAGTGCACAAGTGCAGAAAGTGTGAAAAATGAGGAAATCCCAATTTAGGGTTTATAAGAAAACCTCTTTTTAGATTTTTTATATTTTATAAAAATGAGATTAATTTTGATGTGAGAGAATGATATAAAGATATATCAAAAATGAAAAGAAAAGCAAACAACTACTACTAATTTAGTGAGTTATAGATGAATAAGGGTAGACCTTCTAAAGAGCTTTAATTATAATTTTATAACGGTAAGAGGCTGATTTTGGTATGGTTGGATGGTGGTGAGGTAAGGATGGAAAGTATGGTGGAAAATAGAGGAGAATGATGTAAGGAAATGGAGAGAATTATGTAGAAATGGAATTTTAGCCAGCTAATTTCAAGGGGAATGTTCTAACTTCAGAAAGGGACCTCTAAGAATGAGGTCATGGTCTCCTTACAGAGTGAAAAATTAGGGTTTCAGGTGATGCTGATTGATATGACCACTAGACTACCTATCAGTACATCTCCTGCCTTACTGACCAAGGAAAGTCGGTAAGGGGTCTAAGGTGCCTATAGGGAGTTCGAAACAAACATTTTCAAAAAAATGGGCATAAAATGCGAATCGTAAGTCTGAATCATGCACGTTCCGGACCATTAGAAAGAGTATTCAGATCCCTATAATAATCCATTAAGACACTCCAAAGTTCGATAGTTGAATATGATCAAACGTGGCTTGAAAACACTCGATGGTCTCTGGATGGGGGATTCTCGGAGTAAAAGGGCAAGTACGCGCGAACTGTGAGGTTGATTCACATACAGTATGGATTGTTGGAAAGGGGATTCAGATCCCTACGAGATTTCATTCAGCTTCACTCAGGTAGAAGAGTTGATCGAGGTCAAATAGTGCCCGAAAGCGCCCAGTGGCATTTTGGTGTAAAAATGTATGTTCGTGCGAACCGTGAGGCCGACTCACGCACGATATGGACCGTTGAAAAGGGGGGTCAAATCCCTGTAAGGTTGAGCTTCTCTAAAGTTGGAGAGTTGACTGAGGTGAAATGATCCCAAGAGCGCTCGATGATCTCTGGATTAGGTCTCGAAGTAAAAAGACAAGTACGTGCGAATCGTGAGGCCGATTCGTACACTGTATGGACCGTTGGAAAGGGGATTCAGAGACCTACGAGGTTTCACAATCTTTACTCAGGTTGGAGAGTTGGATAAGGTCAAACGAGGCTCAAGATCATCCGATGGACTCTAAATTAGGGTTCGGGGTAGGACCTAAGGTTTATGGCGGGAGGAAAAATGTTAGGGAACTAAGGAGGAACTAATATGGGGGGTGTACGCTAGTAATTTATCTTAACTATGAGAACCCTTTCGATGGTTCAAGAATATATCAGATAGTTAGTGTCGATACATTAGGAATATATTTTATGTGGCCGACCGTGACAGTCAAGTCTAAGTGATGTCTATATTGGATTTAATTAATATCACATGTTTGAAAAGGGTGTCCAAATTCTTAATACCGAGGGATATAAGGATCGAAGTACCCATATTGTGATTATTTTGATTTATCGATGGGTACGATTTGGTTTAAATAGTGGGTTAATGAGCCCTATGAGTTAGGTAATTATTATGTGAATATATTCGAGATCATATTTCGGAGGAATTCACTTCTTGGAGATATTCAGAACTGTGATAACCCCTTCATAAACTTATAAGATTTTATACCACTAATAAACTTCGTCGGTGGATTATCCTATAATTCAGTAGAGCATAAAATAAGTTAAGTTTGTGAACAAGGGAATACTAAGAAGTTGGTGAAAATCGATTCACCACAAATTGAATTTCCAAAACGGGTATTGAATGCTCAACACGGGGAATCTTACTATAAGCCATCTAAAGTTTGCAAACAAGGTCTCTTTATCAGAGTGATTAAAAAAATTAAACTTGAGTTCAGTTGTAATTATTTAACTGGAAATAATTAAAACTAAACGAAAAGAAAATATATTATGGGGTTATCATTTGGAATTTCCATGTTCTATTTAAAAGTAAATTTAATTATTTAGCCTTGGGTCCCCAGTATAGTCTTTATTATAGAAGTGAGACTTTAATTCTCTCATTACTCTAAACGTGCTTAGACAACCTTTATTTTGACGTCCTGCTAAGGTCTATTGGAATGAGGACCTTGTTTGAAATTAGGGCTTCTGTAATTCAAAATTGTTTTCAACGAGGGAGTTTCATTCCAGATAGAATCCCTATTGAGATTTTAGCTTCTCATGAGGTCCTCTCATGGGAATTCTTCATTCGAACAAGAGCCTCTCTTAATTAAATGAGGGCCTTATTTTAGAGAAACGTATTTTACATGGAGTGTTTTATGCTAATAATTATAAATTGTTAGAGTATTAGAGTAAAACCATGCTTTATGTAATAGTTTTAATTATGGATTTATTATTGAAAGAATTTTAGTGAGAATCATATATGGACGTAATGTTTGCATTATCTTATGTACTGTTAATGTCTTTTATTCTGATTAGTAGGTATTCTAGTGTGTGGAGAATGACTTACGTACGAAGCATCAGATCACCAGTTCTTATGGAATATAAGTTGTATCGTTCATAGTCTTAAAAGGAACTGGACACACTATCAGTAGGGCTGTAGCACAATATTTTTGTAGGTCTATCTTGATTATGAAGACATTATAGTTTAAACTTATTGTGTCAGTACACTATGTGTATTGAACGGGACCACTTTGAGGTAATTGTTTTTATTGTGATTTTATAAGACAATGTACACCTCATGATTATTAGGTTTACTTAAGGCTCTTAATCCGGATATGATTAATGGACACATACATTAGTTAATTATTTCTTTGACTTATAGGGTGAAATTAATTATTGGATCAATAATTTTGATAGATTGGATAATGGTGATTAATGTATGGTTAAAGTATTTTATGGATGGAATTCACGTGTCAATGTAAAGACTGGTGATATCCCTTGAGATGCTTATAAGTTTTGTATATGTCAAACTCTGCAGGTGCATTATATTAATCCGGCATTACAAATAATTTAGGTTGGATCACTCAAGGACTTAAAGAAGTTAATAAAATAATTTATTAGCAATTTATTTTATTAACGGGTATTTGTAACCTTAGCGTGGGGAAAATTAAGTAATTAATGATAAGGAGCTCAAAATATAACTTTGAGTTAAGGAGTGGAGTTGCAATTATAATTACGTACTGATATTAATTATAATCAATGGACTAGGATTATAATCCGAGTTAGACTAGGTTTTTTCACACCCATTAAGAGCCATATCCTTATCTTCCCTTAGGGTCCCTACCGTAGCCTATATGTATGCATCTAAGGCTCCTTATTCCTTAAGTCAGATGTCAATCTTGAGATTCAAAAGGTGTAATTTGAATTTGTGTGTGTGTGTGTGTGTGAGAGAGAGAGAGAGAGGTAGCAGAGATGAAAAGTGAGAAGAGAAGGTAGTCGTGAAAGAAGAGCCCACACTCTGCTCATAGCTGTTCATATCAGAAATACGGTAGAAGATCATGAGGTGTATCGAGCCTGCGTTCTAGATCAATTATCATCACACACTGTTCGTACTGAGATGAGATTAAACCAGAGAGATCTCGAAGGTAAACCGTAATACCTCCTTTTAGAGTTTTACCTACGTGAATTTTCTTTTTTGTAGTTCGATTTATACCCTTAATCAACAGATCCTGGGATAACGACTCCAAAAAAAAAAATTAAGACGTATTTCCCAAGTTATAAAAATAAAATAAATTACATTTAGCAATCTCATGCACTCACGCACATACACATACACACACACATACACAGAGAATGATGGATATATGCAAGGATAAGAGAAAGAAAGTTAATTAAATAGAGAAGATGAGATAAGAAAGAGAATTGTATTGATAAAATCTTCAAGATCCAATTCTCTAAGTGGTAACCACACACCGTTCTTACTTTGTAGGTATATATCTTAGAAGATCCGAGCCACCTATAAATCTTTCTCATATAATAACTTTCATGTTTGATCACCTATAAGATCCGCACGGCTATGACGATTTATCACTAGATCTGGTCTTGCTAAATCTAGTTGTTTATTTATTATTTTCAAAACATATTAAATTTAAGATCCTTAGGAAGAAAAAATAATTTAATTCAATCCCAACAATAGTGGAAATTGAAGTAAGTGGAATAGTGAACCTTGTTTTGAGGTTTATCAAGTGTATGGGATGGAATGAATTTTGGGTGACATATTCAAATAATTCAAGAAATGAAAGTCCAATATAATGACCAATTTTGATTATCCCATCTCAACTTCTGCCCCCACCGATCACGAGTTTATGGAGCCGAAGAAAGCCTTTGTTAACCAATTAGCCAACACGAGTCCCTAATGTAAGAGAAGATTGGTCTGGAATATTCCACAAACAATGCATACAATGGTTTCTTTTATGATGGAGTTAAAAATGTTTCCTTCCAAATTGAGTATAATTAATCTAAATCCTTCAACGAGAGATGAATTTCAGTCAGAAGAAAGGGTAACTCCATAAAGAGTCCTTAGTATACTAATAACACCCCCTCTCCCCTAACCCATTGTGAACCAAGGAAAATCCATTTGAATACTAGTGGATAAGAGTACCCAACCTACTAATAACACCTCCTCATATAAGTGTAAATCACTCGAAAAAAGGAGACTAGAGAACAACTTGCTGCTTAGGTCTCTTTCTATTCATTTTAATTAAGGTTTTGGGCCATTTTGTCTTTTCTTTCTAAATATCAGTGTAAGTGCCTTAGACATTGAACTTTTTATGGTAATACTTTGTCTCATTAGTTTTTTTTTATATATTTTATATGTTGTGATTGTCTAAATGCCATGGTAGATTTTATATGTTGTGATTGTCTAAATGCCATGGTAGATTTTATATGTTTATGAATAGGATTCAATATCCATAACTTAGTGGACGCACGTAGGCGGGATAATGAGTGGAATAATGCACTTAATAAATATTGACATCCAAATATGACTAAGTAATTTGCATGCCTATCTCACATATCTAGTCACTTAAATTTCCGAAAATATAAGTTGTTTAAGTATTAAATTAAAATGGAGTGAGTCGTGACCATCCTCTAACACGTAAGCAAACTTCAAATCATTCTTGTTGTCTCTGAATCCTTAGGCCGAATTGATTATCGTAGCTCACAATGGTTGTTTTGAGTTAATTTAGTCATCTTAGGCTTATTTTGACAATCTTAGATTAACTTAGCCTTCCCAGGCCGACATGTGATAAAACCATCCCAAGAAATTTTGATCATCTTAAATCGAATAGATCATCTTAGATGTATCACTTCATCTTAGTTTTGTTTGGTTATATTAAATGAATTAGGTCATCTTAGACCGATCAAGTCATCTTAGGCTGGTTTGATCATCTTATATCAATTACATTCTCTTAGATCGATAAAGACATATTAGGACTATTTAGTCATCCTAAATTCATTGATTTTGTGAAGTTCAATTAATTAGGATAACTTTAATCCTAAAGGCTAATCTTATTGTGTTGTCCATAAATTTATTCCACGATCAAGCGCTTAGCGTAGGAGTTACCATATTTTCTAGGATTGCTCATTGATACCTTAGTTTTGTCAACTAAGTTCTCTCTTTGGCCGACCGTACGTACACATATAATATTCATCATGCACATATGTGATGATAATAATAAAAAATGAAAATTTTCATTTTATTCATAAGAAATTCATAATAATATTTAAACAACAAGATATAAGCAAAACAAAATAACTGATCTAATATAATGATAATATTTTTTTAGGTTCATGGCATTCCGTGGTTTGGGTATTAGGGTTCCATCCATTTAATTTAGGTGCTAACATCTGATTTCTATAGTAGACGTGATCTTAAATGGTCCGACCTTATTGTCTTTAAGTTTACCATTAGAGGGATTCTTTGCCCTTGGGAGAAAATCCTATACCCTGCGTCTACCAAAACAAATTCTTAGTACTTTACTTTCTTATTATATTTCCATGAAAGTTAGAATTAATAAACAATAATATGAATTAATTCTTGATCTCTTCTTTCTTCTGAGAGATTCATTTTTTGTCAATGAGTATTCATTTTGTACCTCATTATATAGCTCAGTTTTGAGAGTTAGTTTGCTGATGTCTAAAGTAATGAAATCATTATTTTGGAAGTTAAGAAATACGGAGTCTTCCTAATTTCTCGTCTCTGTGTTTTTCTGTATCTTAAAAGTACTATGGGTACTTCCTCAACCCAATTTTATCTAGTCTTTTCTACTCTCCTCGTGATCCCGAGAAGGATTATCTTTTTTAAGATTTTATTTTTTAACAGGTGAATAATGGTTTTTGATTCCATATTCGGCACAAAACTCCATGAATTATTCGTTATTAAACTATATTCCATTATCACACATTGATGGTTTAGGGATTTCAAAGAGGGTTATAATGTTCCTTTATACGAATTTTTATGCATCGACTTCTCTGACATGGGTTAATGTTTCATCTTTTACCCAATTAGGGAAGCATGTGGTTATTACAATAAGGAACTTCCTATCTTTTACATCCCTTGACAATGGACTAACAATATCTAAACCCCATTGTGAGAAGGTCCAACTACTTATCAATGAATTCAAGTCCCTTGTCAGACATGTTATAATGGGTGAAGCATCCTCGAACTTGGTTCAGTTTTAAACATACTTCACTATATATGTATTCATGTAATCCCACCATTATCCCTAGGATATTTGCCTACAAGCCAATCATACAGTATCATATGCACTACAACGTTTACGAAAACCTCTCTTAATATTTTATCAACATTTCCTAGATGAACAAAGTTTAAGAGTGGTTTGGGAATATCGTTTTCTAATTTGCAAGGATAAGTTGAGGAAAAATATTTTCGACTTGAACTTGAACTTCAACTTGAGCTTCATTTTTATTCAAAAGGTGTCCTCTGATATTTAATTATTTGATAATTGCAGCTGGTCGCGAACTTGGGCCATGACCCACTCAATATTTGGCGTGACCATATTTATTACCACACTAAATTATCGATGCTCTGGAAGTGGTCACGGCCGAAGTACGTAACCATAGTGGTCGCGAACTTGGGCCGTGATTAGGCCGTGACCATCTTGGTGTCAAACTCGAGCCAAAATTCCCTCCAAGCTTGGTCGCGGATGGGTCACGGCCCAAGTCCGTTACCCATGGCATGACGAAGAAGAGAGTACACATATTGAGGGTCACGGCTTAGGGCCGTGAACATTTCTGGGTGTGGGTCACGGCTATGGACGTGACCATCCCTTATTCAAGCACTAGGATTAATGAAGAAGGGTCGCATAGCACAGATTGAGGGTCACAACTATGGGCCGTGACCATTTATTGGTGTGGGTCACGGCTATGGGCCGTGACCATCCCTCAATTGAAGGTCTGCGCAAGGGGTCAAGGCTATAGGCCGTGACCATTTGTCAATCATCAGTAGGTTTTGTTGTTGGGCTGAAGTTGGTCGCACATGGGGGTCACGGCTTCAAGTCGTGACCATTCATCAATTAGTAGTAGGTAAGGAACTAATGGGTCGCGATGGAGGGTCACGGCTCTTGGTCGTGACCAGGTTCAGCCATTAAAAAAGGGAAACACGCTTTTCTCAGACCCTAGTCTATTTTTGGGCATTTACGATTTCGATTTTGGGCGAGTTTGGGGGATTTTGGGTGATTTCGATTTTGGCTATTCGATTTTTGCGATTTCAGCTCTAAGATTTCAGCTTTAAGAACTTGCCAATCAGTAGCAAGTTTTTCCATTTCGATTTATTCATTTGTGGCTGATATGTGTGTGTATGTATGTGTGTGCATTTCGATTTGTTGATTTGTGACTGATGTGTGTGTATGTATTGATTTTTATTTATGTATATCTGTGTGTAAGCGTATAGATTTATATTTATGTATATCTGTGTGTGTGCATATAAATTCTATTTTTGTATGTATCTGTGTGTGTGTATGTATAGATTTATGTTTATATGTGTGTGTATGCATTGATTTATGTATATATGTCAATAAACCCTAGAAATTGTATTGGGGTTATTTTTTTGATAAAAATTATTAAAGACCCTAGACATTGTATTTTTTTGGAAATACATATATTTAGTCCCACTTTTAAAGATTTATTGGTATCCACTCCTGTCTTTTTAATTTTTTTAGTCGTAGGTCCTATTGTAAGAAGTGTACGACACGTGTCATTCTCAGTGGAGAGAAAGAGAGGCGGTTGAGGGAGTTTTTAAGTAGTTATGGGACTAAATACAATTTAAAAAATACATGGAAGGGGCGCCTAAAAAAACTTTGGACATGGGACTAAACCCCAAAATACTGTTTTTTTTACAAAATCTAATTAAATGGTTTTTTAATAAGTAAAAAAATTACATCGACATTGTTGTGGGTTATTTGCATGTCATCATACTATATTGGGGGTTATATGCGTGTCGTTAATTTTTGTTTTGACAAAATATAATTAAGTGTTTTTTTTACATTCTATTGGGGGTTATATGCCTGTAGTTATTTTTTAGGATAATTCTAGACTGACACACAAATACTTTTGATATTGAATATGTTGTTCATTGATTTTTAGGAAGAAGATGAAATTATAGGGTATTAGCCCATATTAGCAAATATGGCTTTTACTAAGTTTTCCATAATAATTATTATTGTTTTATAAATATAGCAAATATGGCTATTCGTAAGTTTTTCAGATGATCTTAATCTTTTTGCAGGAGCTATTTCGGCGATTTGGTGTGATTTTTTATTTTCGTAGATTCTTTCCAGTCAAAGCAGAATAATTGACCTCCCTACCAGAGCATCTTTGGTATAATTTTTTTTGGTAGTACGTAAACAGTAATGCAATATCTAAAATAGTTTTGGCACTCTTATTTCCATTTTTTATTTATTGAAACTAAAGTCGATTGTGTGCAAACGTTGAATGATTTTAAGGTTACTGATAACTCTTTTTTCATTTGTATACAAATTAGCTAAAGTTTAGACCATGCCCAGTTGTCTTTGAATGTTTTTCTCATGGCCCAAAAGCGTGTATGTACAAGGTTCTTCAGGTAATTGTCTTGGATAACTTGTATGAGAATGTGTTTAATGGTGAATTTAACTTTCCTTTCGCTTTTATTACGAGTTCAGATAGATAAGTTTTAATAATTTTCTCTCTTTTAGTTGCAGATAATTGAGAGGAAATGTGAAAAACATTTCAATCTGGTATGATTTATTCAACTTATACGCATGTGTCGTCATTTTGTCTTGTGCACTTTGATATTTCAATATGTTTATTTAAGAGTAAAGGTTGTGGCTTTATTTGTTTGATGCTTACTCCTCGTGGCTTGAATTCACTAAATTTACGTGCTAGAGGACAAGATCTTCAATAGGGGAGTGAAATGTTAGTTAGTTTTAGACGCTCAACACTTGATTGTATCTTATAAAAGAATGGAATAACAGAATATCATAGTCTTTTCATAAATTAACAAGAAAAACGTGAAGTAGGGATCATACATCTTATTAAGCTTCTACCTAACTGATCGAATATCATAGTCTTTGCATATTTCTAGACTTGGGCATAAAAACATGGCGTTAGGGGGTGAAAACTCGAAACATCCCCCGAACTGCTCCATGAGTGGCACCAACACCTCTCACGGGACCAATGTAACTCGTAGGAATTGACCGCGCGATCACGGGACTCTCGGTTTGAGAATACGACGATAATTTGCATATTTTTAGGCTATAAAAACATGGCGTTAGCGGGTAAAACCAGAAACAGCTCCCGAACGACCCCGTGAGTTGTGCCAACATCTCGCACGGGACCAATATAACTCGTAGGAACTGACCGCGCGATCACGGGACTCCCGATTTGAGAAAACAACGATAATTTGCATATTTCTATACTTAGGCATAAAATCATGGCGTTAGCGGGTAAAAACCTAAAACAGCCCCTGAACGGCCCCGTGAGTTGCACCAACACCTCGCACCGAACCAACGTAACTCGCTGGAATTGACTGCGCGATCACGGGACTCTCGATTTGAGAAAACGACGATAATTTGCATATTTCTAAACTTAGGCTTGAAAACATAGCGTTAGCGAGTGAAAACCTAAAACAGCCCCCGAACGACCCCCTAAGTGGCATCAACACCTCACACAAGACCAATGTAACTCATAGAAACTGACCGCGCGATCACGGGACTCCCGGTTTGACAATACGACGATAATTTGCATATTTCTAGACTTAGGCTTAAAAACATGGCGTTAGACGGTAAAAATCCAAAACAGGCTCGAACGACCTCGTAAATAGCACTAACACCTCTCAGGACCAATGTAACTCGTAGGAACTGACCGCGCGATCATGAGACTCCCGGTTTGAGAAAACGACGATAATTTGCATATTTTTAGACTTAGGCATAAAAACATAGCGTCAGTGAGTGAAAACCCGAAACAACCCCCGAACGGCCCCTTGAGTTGCACCAAGACCTTGGACGGGACCAACACCTCCCATGGGACCAATGTAACTCGTAGGAACTGACCGCGCAGTCGCGTGACACCCGGTTTAAAAAAACGACGGTAATTTGCATATTACTAGACTTAGGCTCAAAACATGGTGTTAGTGGGTGAAAACCCGAAACAACCCCCGAACAGCCACGTAGGTGGCACCAACACCTCCCATGGGACCAATGTAACTCATAGGAACTGGTCGCAGAACCCCGAAACTCCCGGTTTGAGAATACGACGATAAATTGCATATTTCTTGACTTAGGCTTAAAAACATGGCTTTAGTGTGTGAAAACCCGAAACACCCCCTGAACGGCCCCGTGGGTGGCACCAACACCACCCACGGGACCAATGTGACTCGTAGAAACTGATCGTGCAGTACCGGGACTCCCGGTTTGAGAATACGATGGTAATTTACACAATTCTAGACTTAGGTTTAAAAACATGGCGTTAGTGGGTGAAATCCTGAAATAGCCATCGAGTGGTCTCGTGGGTGGCACCAAAACCTCCCACGAGACCAACGAAACTCGTAAGCACTGGCCGCGCGGCCCCGAGACTCCCGGTTTGAAAATACGAAGGTAATTTGCATAATTCTACAAATAGGCTTAAGCAAAACATGGCGTTAGAGGGTGAAAACTCGAAACTACCCCCGAACGGCCCCGTGGGTGGCACCAACACCTCCCACGGGACTAATGTAACTCGTAGGAACTGTCCGCATATCCCTGGGATTTCCGATTTGAGAATATGATGGTAAATTGCATATTTTTAGACTTAGGCTTAAAAACATGACATTAGTGGGTGAAAACCCGAAACAGCCCCCGAACGGCCCCGTGAGTTACACCAATACCTCCCACGGGACCAAAGTAACTCGTAGGAACTGGACGCGTAGCCCCAGGACTCCCGGTTAGAGAATACGACGGTAATTTGTATAATTCTAATCTTAGGCTTAAAATCATGACGTTAGTGTGTGAAAACCCGAAACAGCCCCCGAACGGCCCCGTGGGTGGCACCAACACCTCTCACGGGACCAATGTAACTCGTAGGTACTGGTCGTGCGGCCCCAAAACTCCCAGTTTGAGAATATGACGATAATTTTCATATTTCTAGACTTAGGCAAAATATGGTGTTAGTGTGAAAAAATCCGAAACAACCCCCGAACGGCCCCGTGGGTGACACCAACACCTCCCATGGGACCAATGTAACTCCGAATAACTGGTCGCGCAGCCGCGAGACTCCCAGTTTGTAGAATTCTAGACTTAGGCTTAAAAACAAAGGCGTTAGTGGTTGAAAACCCGAAACAACCCCCAAACGGCCTCCCGCGGGATAATGTAACTCGTAGGAACTGACCGCGCAGCCGCTGGACTCCCGGTTGGAGAATACAATGGGAATTTGCATAATTCTAAACTTAGGCTCTAAAACATGGCTTTAAAGGGTGAAAATTCGAAATAGCCCCCGAACGACCCCGCGGGTGGCACCAACACCTTCTACGTGACCAATGTGACTCGTAGCAACTGATCGGGCAGTCCTGGGACTCCCGGTTTGAGAATATGATGGTAATTTGCATAATTCTAGACTTAGGTTTAAAAACATGGCGTTAGTGGGTGAAAACCCAAAACAGCATCCGAACGGCCCCTTGGGTGGCGCCAACACCTCCCACGGGACCAATGTAACTCGTAAGAACTGACCGCGCAGCCGCGAGATGACCAGTTTGAGAATACGATGATAATTTTCCTATTTCTAGATTAGAGAAAAACATGGCGTTAGAGGGAGAAAACTCTAAACATCCCCCGAACGGCCCCGTGGGTGGCACCAACACCTCCCACGGGACCAATGTAACTCGTAGGAACTGATCCCGCAGTCGATGGTCTCCCGGATTGAGAATACGATGATAATTTGCCTATTTCCAAACTTAGGCTTAAAAACATGGCGTTTGTAGGTGAAAACCCGAAACAGCCTCCGAACGGCCCCGTTGGTGGCACCAACACCTCCCACGGGACCACTGTAACTCGTAAGAACTGTCCGTGCAGACCCGAGACTCCCGATTTGATAATACGATGGTAATTTGAATATTTCTAGACTTAGGCTTAAAAACATGGTGTTAAAGGGTGAAAAATTAAAATAGTCCCCGAACGACCCCGTGGGTGGCGCCAACACCTCTAACGGGACCAATGTAACTCGTAGGAACTGACCGCGCAGCCGCGAGACTCCCGGTTTGAGAATATGATGATAATTTTCATATTTCTAGATTTAAGCAAAACATGGCGTTTGAGGGTGAAAACTCGAAACAACCCCCGAACGGCCCCGTGGGTAGCACCAGCACCTCCCACGGTACCAGTGTAACTCGTAGGAACTGACGCTGTAGCCGCGGGTCTCTCGATTTGAGAATACGACGGTAATTTGTATAATTCTAGACTTTGGCTTAAAAACATGGTGTTATTGGGTGAAAACCCGAAACAGCCCCCGAACGGCCACATGGGTGGCACCAACACCTCCCACGGGACCAATGTGACTCGTAGGAACTGGTCGTGCATCCGCGGGACTCCCGATTTGAGAATATGATAGTAATTTGCATAATTCTAGACTTAGACTTAAAATCATGCCGTTAGCGGGTGAAAACTCAAAACATCCCCCGAACGGCCCCGTGGGTGACACTAACACCTCCCACGGGACTAATATAACTCATAGGAACTGGTCGCGTAGACCCGGGACTCCCGATTTAAGAATACGATGATAATTTGCATATTTCTAGACTTAGGCTTAAAAACATGGCATTAGAGGGTGAAAACCCGAAACAGCCCCCGAACAACCCCGTGGGTGGTGCCAACACCTCCCACTGGACCAATGTAAGTCGTAGGAACTGACCGTGCAGCCGTGAGACTCCTGTTTTGAGAATACGAAGATATTTTGCATATTTCTAGATTTAAGCAAACATGACGTAAGAGGGTGAAAACTCGAAACAACCCCCGAACGGTCTCGTGGGTGGCTCCGTGGGTGGCACCAACACTTCCCAAGGGACCAATGTAACTCGTAGGAACTGACCCCGCAGTCGAGTTTCTCCCGGTTTGAGAATACGACGATAATTTTCATATTTCTAGACTTAGGCTTGAAAACATGGCGTTAGAGGGTGAAAACTCGAAACAGCCCCCGAACGGACCCGTGGGTGGCACCAACACCTCCCGCGGGACCAATGTAACTCGTAGGAACTGACCATGTAGCCGCGGGACTCCCGGTTTGAGAATACGATGGTAATTTCCATATTTTTAGACTTAGGCTTAAAAACATGGCGTTAGTGGGTCAAAACGCAAAACAACCCCCGAACGTCCCCGTAGGTGGCAACAACACATCCTACGGGACCAATGTGACTCGTAGGAACTGGCCGCGCAGCCACGAGACTCCCGGTTTGAGAATACGACGGTAATTTACATAATTCTAGACTTAGGCTTAAAAACATGGCGTTAGTGGGTGAAAACCCGAAAGAGCCTCCGAACGGCCCCGTGGGTGGCACCAACACCTCCCACGGGACTAATGTAACTCGTAGGAACTGGTCGCACAGCCCCGGGACTCCCTATTTGAGAAGACGACGATAATTTGCATCTTTCTAGACTTAAGCAAAACATGGAGTTAGAGGGTGAAAACTCGAAACAACCCTCAAACGGCCCCGCGGGTAGTACCAACACCTCCCACGGGACCAATGTAACTCGTAGGAGCTGATCGCGCGGCCGCGGGACTCCCGGTTAGAGAATACGACGGTAATTTCTATAATTCTAGACTTAGGCTTAAAAACCCGACGTTAGTTGGTGAAAACCCGAAACAATCGCCGAACGGCCCCGTGGCTGGCACAACCACCACCTACGGGACCAATGTGACTCGTAGGAACTGACCGCACAGTCTCGGGACTCCCGATTTGAGAATACGATCATAATTTGAATAATTCTAGACTAAGGCTTAAAACATGGCGTTAGTGGGTGAAAACTCAAAACAGCATCCGAACGTTCCCGTGGGTGGCATCAACACCTCCCACGGGACCATGTAACTCGTAAGAACTGGTCGCGCAGTCCCATGACTCCCGGTTTGAGAATACGATGATAATTTAAATATATCTATACTTAGGCTTAAAAACATGGCGTTAGAGGGGGAAAACCCCAAACAGCCCCGTCGGTGGCGCCAACACCTCCCACGGGACCAATGTAAGTCGTAGGAACTGAGCGCGCAGCCGCGAGACTCCCGGTTTGAAAATACGACGATAATTTTCATATTTCTAGATTTAAGAAAAACATGGCGTTAGAGGGTGAAAACTTGAAACATCCCCCGAACAGCCCCGTGGGTGGCCCCAACACCTCCCACGGGACCAATGTAACTCATAGGAACTGACCCCGCAGCCGCGGGTCTCCCGGTTAGAGAATACGATGATAATTTGTATATTTCTAGACTTAGGCTTAAAAACATGGCGTTAGAGGGTGCAAACTCGAAACAGCCCCCGAGCGTCCCCGTGGGCACCTCCCACAGGACCAATGTAACTCGTAGGAACTGACCACGTAGGCGAGAGACTCCCGGTTTGAGAATACGATGATAATTTGCATCTTTTTGGATTTAAGCAAAACAAGGCATTAGTGGGTGAAAACACGAAACAGCCCCCGAACGGCCTCATGGGTGACACCAACACCTCCCAGGGACCAATGTGACTCGTAGAAACTGGTCGCGCAGCCGCGGGACTCCCTGTTTGAGAATACGACGGTAATTTTCATAATTCTAGACTTAGACTTTAAAACATGTCGTTAGTGGGTGAAAACTCGAAACAGCCCCGAACGGCCCAATGGGTGACACCAACACCTTCCACGGGACTAGTGTAACTCGTAGGTACTGACCGCACAGACCTAGGGCTCCCGGTTTGAGAATACGACGATAATTTGTATATTTCTGAACTTAGGCTTAAAAACATGGCGTTAGAGGGTGAAAACCCAAAACAGCCTCGTGGGTGGCGCAAACACCTCCCACTGGACGAATGCAACTCGTAGGAACTGATCGCGCAGCCGTGAGACTCCCGGTTTCAGAATACGACAATAATTTGCATATCTCTAGATTTAAGCAAACATAACGTTAGAGGGTGAAAACTCGAAACAACCCCCAAACGGCCCCATGGGTGGCAGCATCACCTCCCACGGGACCAATGTAACTCGTAGGAAATAACCCCGCAGCCACAGGTCTCCCGGTTTGAGAATACGATGATAATTTGCATATTTCTAGACTTAGGCTTGAAAACATGGCATTAGAGGGTGAAAACTCGAAACAGCCCCCGAACGGCCCCGCGAGTGGCACCAACACCTCCCGCGGGACCTATGTAACTCGTAGGAACTGACCACACAGTCGTGGGACTCCCGGTTCGAGAATACGACGGTAATTTGTATATTTCTAGACTTAGACATAAAAACACGACGTTAGTGGATGAAAATCCAAAACAATCCTCGAACGGCCCCGTGGGTGGCAGTAACACCTCCCACGGGACTAATGTAACTTGTAGGAACTGGCCGCACAGGCCCAGGACTCCTGGTTTGAGAATACGACGATAATTTGCATATTTCTAGACTTAGGCTTAAAAACATGACGTTAGAGGGTGAAAACTCCAAACAACCCCCGAACGGCCCCGTGGGTGGCACCAACACCTCCCACGGGACCAATATAACTCGTAGGAACTGACTGCACAGTCGCGAGACTCCCGATTTGAGAATACGATGATATTTTCATATTTATAGATTTAAGCAAAACATGGCTTTAGAGGGTGAAAACTCGAAACAATCACTGAACGGCCCCGTGGGTGGTACCAACACCTCTCACGGGACCAATATAACTCGTAGGAACTAACCCAGCAGTCGCGGGTCTCCCGATTTGAAAATACGACAATAATTTGCATATTTCTTGACTTCGCCTTTAAAACATTGCGTTAGAGGGTGAAAACTCATAACTGCACTCGAACGGCCCCGTGGGTGGCACCATCACCTCCCATGAGACCAATGTAACTCGTAGGAACTGACCACGCAGCCGTGGGACTCCCGGTTCGAGAATACGATGGTAATATGCATATTTTTAGACTTAGACTAAAAAACATGGCGTTAGAGGGTGAAAACCCAAAACAGCCCCCGAACGGCCCTATGGGTGGCACCAACACCTCCCATAGGACCAATAAAACTCGTAGGAACTGACCGCGCAGCCGTAAGACTCCCGATTTGAGAAGACGACAATAATTTGCATCTTTCTAGACTTAAGCAAAACATGGCGTTAGAGGTGAAAACTCGAAACAACCCCCGAACGGCCCCGTGGGTGTCACTAACACTTCCCACGGGACCAATGTAACTCATAGGAGTTGACCACGCAGCCGCGGGACTCCCGATTAGAGAATACGACGGTAATTTGCATAATTCAAGACTTTGGCTTAAAAACCCGGCGTTAGTTGGTGAGAACCCAAAACAGCCCCCTAACGGCCCCGTGGGTGGCACCAACACCTCCCACGGGACCAATGTGACTCGTAGGAACTGATCGTGCAGTGCCGGGACTCCTGGTTTGAGAATACGATAGTAATTTGTTTAATTCTAGACTTAGGCTTAAAAATATGGCGTTAGAGAGTGAACACTCGAAACAGCCTGCGAACGGCCCCGTCGGTGGCACCAACACCTCCCACGGGACCAATGTAACTCATAAGAACTGGCCGCGCAGCGCCGAGAATCACGATTTGAGAATACAATGATAATTTGAATATTTCTAGACTTAAGCTTAAAAACATGGCGTTTGAGGGTGAAAACCCCAAACAGCCCCCGAACAGCCGCGTGGGTGGCGCCAACACCTCCCATGGGACCAATGTAAATCGTAGGAAATGAGCGCGCTACCACGAGACTCCCAGTTTGAGAATACGACGATAATTTGCATATTTCTAAATTTAAGAAAAACATGGCGTTAGAGGGTGAAAACTCGAAATATCCCCCGAACGGCCTCGTGGGTGGCCCCAACAACTCCCACGGGACCAATGTAACTCACAGGAGCTTACCCCGCAGCCGTGGGTCTCCCAGTTTGAGAATATGATGATAATTTATATATTTCTAGACTTAGGCTTAAAAAGACGACGTTAGAGGGTGAAAACTCAAAACAGCCCCCGAATGGTCCCGTGGGTGGAACCAACACCTCCCACGAGACCAATGTAACTCGTAGGAACTGACCACGCAGCCGTGGGACTCCCGGTTCAAGAATACGACGGTAATTTGTATATTTCTAGAGTTAGGCTTAAAAACATGGCGTTAGAGGGTGAAAACCCAAAACAGCCCCCGAACGGACCCGTGGGTGGCACCAACACCTCCCACGGGACCAATGTAACTCGTAGGAACTGACCGTGCATCCGCGAGACTCCCGATTTGAGAATACGACGATAATTTGCATATTTCTAAATTTAAGCAAAACATGGCATTAGAGGGTGCAAACTCGAAACAACCCCCGAACGGCCCCGTGGGTGGCACCAACACCTCCCACGGGACCAATGTAACTCGTAGGAACTGTCCGCGTATCCCCGGGACTCCTTATATGAGAATATGACGGTAATTTGTATATTTCTAGACTTAGGCTTAAAAACATGGCGTTAGTGGGTGAAAACCCGAAACAGCCCCCGAACGGCCCCGTGAGTGGCACCAACACCTCCCACGGGACCAACGTAACTCGTAGGAATTGGATGCGTAGCCCCAGGACTCCAAATTTGAGAATACGATGGTAATTTGTATAATTCTAAACTCAGGCTTAAAACATTGTCGTTAGTGGGTGAAAACCCGAAATAACCCAAATATGGCCTCGTGGGTGGCACCAACACCTCCCACGGGACCAATGTAACTCGTAGGTACTGGCCGTGCGGCCCCGAAACTCCTTGTTTGAGAATACGATGATAATTTGCATATTTCTAGACTTAGGCAAAACATGGCGTTAGTGGGGAAAAGTCCAAAACAACCCCCGAACGGCCCGTGGGTGACACCGATACCTCCCACGGGACCAATGTATCTCCTAATAACTGGCCGCGCAACCGCGGGACTCCCAGTTTGAGAATACGACAGTAATTGGCAGAATTCTAGACTTAGACTTAAAAACATGGCGTTAGTGGGTGAAAACCCAAAGCAGCCCCGAACGGCCCCCGACGAGACCAATGTAACTCGTAGGAACTGACCGCGCAGCCGCGGGACTCCCGGTTGGAGAATATGATGGTAATGTTCATAATTCTAGACTTAGGCTTAAAAACATGGCGTTTGTGGGTGAAAACTCGAAACAGCATCCGAACGGCCCCGTGGGTGGCACCAACACCTCCCACGGGCCAATGTAACTCGTAAGAACTGGCCGCGCAGACCCGGGACTCCCAGTTTGAGAATACGACGATGATTTGAATATTTGTAGACTTAGGCTTACAAACATGGCATTAGAGGGTGAAAACCGAAAACAACCTCCAAACACCCCGTGGGTAGGGGTGGGCACGGTCCGGTCCGATTCGGGTTTTGCCTATTTTTTGGACCGGACCGAATATTCGGTCCTCAATTTTTTTGGACCGAGACCGGACCGATTAATTCGGTTAACCTACTAATTCGGTCCATGCTTTTTACGGTCCAATCCGGGGTAAATTTCGGTCCTGACCCTATTTTATATATATGTACATTTTATGAATGTTTTTATCTATTTTTCTCACAAATATATATACAAAAAAATAATACTCGAAACTCCAAGTGATATTTAGATGGGTTTTTTTAACCCAAATAAAAAAATGTCTATACATATATCAAAAGTTCCAAATTAAATTAATAAGTTATATACATTAATTCAAAAACTATACATAAGAAACACAATAACATTATTTGTATTATATATATTTGGGAATCGGTTCGGTCCGGTCCAAATCGGTCTTTTATTATAGTGGACCGCGGACTGGACCTGTTTAATCGATTTTTAGTTTTTTTGAACCGATTTTCGGACCGGTTTCAAAATAGCCTTGATTTTCGGTTCGGTCCAATCGGTCCATTCGGGTCGGTCTTTTTTTTGTCCACCCCTACCGATATGAGAATACGACGATAATTTGAATATTTTTAGATTTAAGCAAAACATGGCGTTAGAGGGTGAAAACTCGAAGCAACCCCCGAGCGACCCCGTGGGTGGCACGAACAACTCCCGAGGGACCAATGTAACTCGTAGGAACTGACCCCGTGGTCGTGGGTCTCCCGGTTTGAGAATACGACGATAATTTTCATATTTCTCGACATAGGCTTAAAAACATGGCGTTAGAGTGTGAAAACCTAAAACAGCCCCCGAACGGCCCCGTGGGTGGCACCAATACCTCCCACCCGACCAATGTAACTCGTAGGAAATGACCCCATAGACGCGAGTCTCCGAGTTTGATAATACGACGATAATTTGCATATTTCTAGACTTAGGCTTAAAAACATGGCGTTAGAGGGTGAAAACTCGAAACAGCCCCGTGGGTGGCACTATCACCTCCCACGAGACCAATGTAACTGGTAGGAACTGACCACGCAGCCGCTGGACTCCCGGTTTGAGAATACGACGATAATTTACATATTTTTAGACTTAGCCTTAAAAACATGGCGTTAGAGGGTGAAAACCCAAAATAGCCCCCGAACGGCCCTGTGGTGGGCACCAACACCTCCCACGGGACCAATATAACTCATAGGAACTGACCGCACAGCTGCGATACTCTCGGTTTGAGAAGACGACGATAATTTGCATCTTTCTAGACTTAAGCAAAACATGGCGTTAGAGGGTAAAAACTCGAAACAACCCCTAAACGGCCCCATGGGTGGCACCAACACCTCCCACGGGACCAATGTAACTCGTAGGAACTGGCCGCGCAGCCGCGGGACTCCCGGTTTGAAAATACGATGGTAAATTGAATTTTTATAGACTTAGGCTTAAAAACATGGCGTTAGAGGGTGAAATATCTAAAGAGCCCCCGAACGGCCCCGTAGGTGGCTCCAACAGCTTCCACGGGACCAATGTAACTCGTAGGAACTGACTGCACAGCCGCGAGACTCCCAGTTTGAGAATACGATGATAATTTGCATATTTCTAGATTTAAGCAAAACATGGCGTTAGAGGGTGAAATCTCGAAACAACCCTCGAACGGCCCTATGGGTGGCACCAACACCTCCCACGGGACCAATATAACTCGTAGGAACTGACCCCGCAGCCGCGGGTCTCCCGGTTTGAAAATACGATGATAATTTGCATGTTTCCAGACTTACACTTAAAAACATGGCATTAGAGGGTGAAAACTCGAAATAACCTCCGAACGGCCCCGTGGGGGGCACCATCACCTCCCACGAGACCAATGTTACTCGTGGGAATTTACCACGCAGCCGCGGGACTCTCGGTTTGAGAATACGATGGTAATTTGCATATTTTTAGACCTAGGCTTAGAAACATGGCGTTATAGGGTGAAAACAAAAAACAGCCTCCGAACGACCCTGTGGGTGGCACCAACACCTCCCACAGGACCAATATAACTCGTCGGAATGGACCGCGCAGCCGCGAGACTCCCGGTTTGAGAAGACAATGATAATTTGCATCTTTCTAGACTTAAGAAAAACATGGTGTTAGAGGGAAAAAACTCGAAACAACCCCCGAACGACCCCGTGGGTGACACCAACACCTCCCACGGGACCAATGTAACTCGTAGGAACTGACCGCGCAGCCGCGGGACTCCCAGTTAGAGAATACGACGAAAATTTGCATAATTCTAGACTTAGGCTTAAAAACCTGACGTTAGTTGGTGAAAACACGAAACAGCCCCTGAACGGCCCCGTGGGTGGCACCAACACCACCCACGGGACCAATGTGACTCGTAGGAAGTGATCGCACAGTCCCGGGACTCTCAGTTTGAGAATACGATCGTAATTTGTATAATTTTAGACTTAGGCTTAAAAACATGGCGTTAGTGGGTGAAAACTCGAAACAGCCTCCGAACGGCCCCGTGGGTGGCACCAACACCTCCCCACGGGACCAATCTAACTCGAAAGAACTAGCCGCGCGGCCCCGGGACTCCTGATTTGAGAATACGATGATAATTTGAATATTTCTAGACTTAGGCATAAAAACATGGCGTAAGAGGGTGAAAACTCGAAACAGCCCCCGAACGGGGCACCAACACCTCCCACGAGGCCAATGTAACTCGTGGAAACTAACCACGCAGCCGCGGGACTCCCGATTTGAGAATACGAAGGTATTTTGTATATTTCTAGACTTAGGCTTAAAAACATGGAGTTAGAGGGTGAAAACTAAAAACAGCCCCCGAACGGCCCCGTGGGTGGCACCAACACCTCCCACGGGACCAATATAACTCGTAGGAACTGACCGCGCATTCGCGAGACTCCCAGTTTGAGAATACGATGATACTTTGCATATATCTAGATTTCACCAAAACATGGCGTTAGTGGGTGAAAACTCGAAACAACCCCCGAACGGCCCCGTGGGTGGCACCAACACCTCCCACGGGACTAATGTAACTCCTAGGAACTGACCCCGCAGCCGCGGGTCTCCCGGTTTGAGAATACGACGATAATTTACATATTTCTAGACTTAGGCTTGAAAACATGGCATTAGAGGGTGAAAACCCAAAACAGCCCCCGAACAGCCCTGTGCGTGGCATCAACACCTCCCTCGGGAACAATGCAACTCGTAGGAACTGACTGCACAGCCGCGAGACTCCCAGTTTGAGAATACGATGATAATTTGCGTATTTCTAGATTTAAGCAAAACAAGGCATTAAAGGGTGAAAACTCGAAACAACCCCCGAACGGCCCTGTGGGTGGCACCAACACCTCCCACGGAACTAATATAACTCGTAGGAACTGACCCCACAGCCGCTGGTCTCCCGGTTTGAAAATATGACGATAATTTGCATATTTCTAGACTTAGACTAAAAAACATGGCGTTAGAGGGTGAAAACTCGAAACAGCCCCGTGGGTGGCACCATCACCTCCCACGAGATCAATGTAACTCCTGGGAACTGATCACGCAGCCACGGGACTCCCGATTTTAGAATACGATGATAATTTATATATTTTTAGACTTAGGCTTAAAAACATGGCATTATAGGGTGAAAACCTAAAACAGCCCCCGAACGGCCCTATGGGTGGCACCAACACCTCCCATAGGACCAATATAACTTGTCGAAAATGACCGCGCAGCCGCGAGACTCCCGGTTTGAGAAGACGATGATATGTTGCATCTTTATAGACTTAAGTAAAACATGGTGTTAGAGGGCGAAAACTCGAAATAACCCCCGAACGGCCCCGTGGGTGGCCCCAACACCTCCCATGGGACCAATGTAACTCGTAGGAACTGACCGTGCAGCTGCGCGACCCCCGGTTAGAGAATACGACGAAAATTTTCATAATTCTAGACTTAGGCTTAAAAACCCGGCGTTAGTTGGTGAAAACTCGAAACAGCCCTCGAACGGCCCGGTGGGTGGCACCAACACCACCAACGGGACCAATGTGACTCGTAGGAAGTGATCACACAGTCCCGGGACTCTCGGTTTGAGAATACGATCCTAGTTTGTATAATTCTAGACTTAGGCTTAAAAACATGGCGTCAGTGGGTGAAAACTGGAAACAGCTTCGGAACGGCCCCGTGGGTGGCACCAACTCCTCCCCACGGGACCAAAGTAACTCGTAAGAACTGGATGCGCGGTCCCGGGACTCCCGGTTTGAGAATACGACGATAATTTGAATATTTCAAGACTTAGGAATAAAAACATGGTGTTAGAGGGTGAGAACTCGAAACAGCCCCCGAAGGGGCACCAACCCCTCCCACGAGACCAATGTAATTCGTAGGAACTAACCACGCAACCGCGGGACGCCCGATTTGAGAATACGAAAGTAATTTGTATATTTCTACACTTAGGCTTAAAAACATGGCATTAGAGGGTGAAAACCCAAAACAGCCCCCGAACGGCCTCGTGGGTGGCACCAACACCTCACACGGGATCAATGTAACTCGTAGGAACTGACCGTGCATCCGCGAGACTCCCGGTTTGAGAATACGATGATAATTTGCATATATCTAGATTTAACCAAAACATGGCGTTAGAGGGTGAAAACTCGAAACAACCCCCGAACGGCCCCGTGGATGGCACCAACACCTCCCACGGGACCAATGTAACTCGTAGGAACTGATCCTGCAGCCGCGGGTCTCCCGATTTGAGAATACGATGATAATTTGAATATTTCTAGACTTAGGCTCACAAACATGGCGTTAGAGGGTGAAAACTCAAAACAGCCACGTGGGTGGCACCAACACCCCCCACGGGACCAATGTAACTCATAGGAACTGACCCCGCAGCCGTGGCTCTCCCGATTTGAGAATACGATGATAATTTGAATATTTCTAGACTTAGGCTTGAAAACATGGCGTTAGAGGTTGAAAACTCGAAACAGCTCCTGAACGGCCCCGCGGGTGGCCCCAACACGTCCCACGGGACCAATGTAACTCGTAAGAACTGACCACGTAGCCACGGGACTCCCGGTTTGAGAATACGATCGTAATTTGTATATTTGTAGACTTAGGCTTAAAAATACGACGTTAGGAGGTGAAAACCCGAAACAACCCCCGAACGGCCCCGTGGGTGGCACCAACACCTCCCACGGGGCCAATGTGACTCGTAGGAACTGGTCGCGCAGCCGCGAGACTCCCGGTTTGAGAATACGACGGTAATTTGCGTATTTCTAGACTTAGTCTTAGAAACATGGCGTTAGAGGGTAAAAACTCAAAACAGCCCCCGAACAGCCCGTGGGTGGTGCCAACGCCTCCCACAGGACTAATGTAACTCGTAGGAACTGGTCGCGCAACCCCGGGACTCCTGGTTTGAGAATACAATGATAATTTACATATTTCTTTACTTAGGCTTAAAAACATGGCGTTAGTGAGTGAAAACTCGAAAAAGCCAATGAACGGTCCCGTGGGTGGCACCAACACCTCTTACGGGACTAATGTAACTCGTAGGAACTGGCGACGCAGCCCCGGGACTCCCGATTTGAGAATATGATGATAATTTGCATATTTCTAGACTTGGGCTTAAAAATATGGCGTTAAAGGGTGAAAACTCAAAACAACCCACGAACAGCCCTGTGGGTTGCACCAACATCTCCCACGGGACCAATGTAACTCTTAGGAACTAACTACGCATCCGCGAGACTCCCGATTTGAGAATATGTTGATAATTTGCATATATCTAGATTTAACCAAAACATGGCGTTAGAGGGTGAAAACTCGAAACAACCCCCGATTGGCCCCGTGGGTGGCACCAACACCTCCCACGGACCCAATGTAACTCCTAGGAACTGACCCTGCAGCCGCAGGTCTTACGTTTTGAGAATACGACAATAATTTGCATATTTCTAGACTTAGGCTTAAAAACATGGTGTTAGAGGGTGAATACTCGAAACAGCCCCCGAATGGCCCCGGGGGTGGCACCAACTCCTCCCATGGGACCAATGTAACTCGTAGGAACTGACCCCGTAGCCGTGGGTCTCCCTATTTGAGAATACGATGATATATTGCATTTTTCTAGACTTAGGCTTGAAAACATGGCGTTAGGGGCTGAAAACTCGAAACCTCCCCCAAACAGCCCCGCGGGTGGCACCAACACCTACCACGGGAAAAATGTAACTCATAAAAACTGACCACGTAGCCGCGAGACTCCCGGTTTGAGAATACGATGATAATTTTAGACATAGGCTTAAAAACACGGCGTTAGTGGGTGAAAACTCGAAATAACCCCCGAACGGCCCCGTGGGTGGCACCAACACCTCCCACGGGGCCAATGTGACTCGTAGGAACTGGCCGCGTAACCGCGAGACTCCCGGTTTGAGAATTCGATGGTAATTTTCATAATTCTAGACATAGGCTTAAAAACGTGGCGTTAGTGGGTGAAAACCCGAAATAGCCTCCGAACGGCCTCGTGGGTGGCATCAACACCTCCTACGGGACTAATGTTACTCGTAGGAACTGGCCGCGCAGCCCCGAGACTCCCGCTTTGAGAATTTGACGATAATTTGCGTATTTCTAAACTTAGGCTTAAAAACATGGCGTTAGAGGGTGAAAACCCAAAACAACCCCCGAACAGCCCCGTGGGTGGCGCAACACTTCCCACGGGACTAATGTAACTCGTAGGAACTGGTCGCGCAGCCTCGGGACTCCCGGTTTGAGAATACGTCGATAAGTTACATATTTCTTGACTTAGGCTTAAAAACATGGCGTTAGTGAGTGAAAACCCAAAAAATCCACCGAAAGGCCCCGTGGGTGGCACCAACAACTCCTACGGGACTAATGTAACTCGTAGGAACTGACCGAGTAGTCCCGGGACTCCTGGTTTGAGAATACGACGATAATTTGCACATTTCTAGACTTAGGCTTAAAAACATGGCGTTAGAGGGTGAAAACCAAAAACAGCGCCCGAACAGCCCTGTGGGTGGCACCAACACCTCCCACGGGACCAATGTAACTCGTAGGAACTGATCGCACAGTCGCGAGACTCACGGTTTGAGAATATGACGATAATTTGCATATTTTTAGATCTAAGCAAAACATGGCGTTAGAGGGTGAAAACTCGAAATAACCCCCGAACAGCACCGTGGGTGGAACCAACACCTCCCACGGGACCAATATAACTCGTAGGAACTAACCCCGCAGCCGTGGGTCTTCCGGTTTAAAAATACGACGATAATTTTCATATTTCTAGACTTTGGCTTAAAAACATGATGTTAGAGGGCGAAAACTCAAATCACACCCCGAACGGCTATGTGGGTGGCACCAACACCTCCCACTGGGCCAATGTGACTCGTAAGGACTGGTCGCGCAGTTGTGAGACTCCCGGTTTGAGAATACGACGGTAATTTACATAATTCTAGACTTGGGGTTAAAAACGTGGCGTTAGTGGGTGAAAACCCGAAACAGCCTTCGAACGGCCCCGTAAGTGGCACCAACACTTCCTACGGGACTAATGTAACTCGTAGGAACTGGCCGCGTACCCCCGGGACTCCCGATTTGAGAATACGATGATAACTTGCGTATTTCTAGACTTAGGCATAAAAACATAGAGTTAGAGGGTGAAAACCCAAAACATCCCTCGAACAGCCCCGTGGGTGGCGCCAACACCTCCCACGGGACTAATGTAACTCGTAGGAACTGGTCGCGCAGCCCCGGGACTCCCGGTTTGAGAATAAGACGATAATTTACATATTTCTTGACTTAGGCTTAAAAACGTGGCGTTAGTGGGTGAAAACACGAAAAAGCTCCCGAACGGCCCCGTGGGTGGCACCAACACTTCCTACGGGACTAATGTAACTCGTAGGAACTGACCGCGCAGCCTTGGGACTCCTGGTATGAGAATATGACGATAATTTACATGTTTCTAGACTTAGACTTAAAAACATGGCGTTAGAGGGTGAAAACTCAAAACAGCCCCCGAACAGCCCCGTGGGTGGCACCGACACCTCCCACGGGACTAATGTAACTCGTAGGAACTGGTCGCGCAGCCCCAGGACTCCCGATTTGAGAATATGATGATAAGTTACATATTTATTGACTTAGGGTTAAAACATGGCGTTAGTGGGTGAAAACCCAAAACAAACCCCGAACGACCCCGTGGGTGGCGCCAACACCTCCCACGGGACCAATGTAACTCGTAGAAACTGACCGTGCATCCGCGAGACTCCCGGTTTGAGAATACGATGATAATTTGCATATTTGTAAGGACACAAATTTCCAATTGAGTCCATATATAGTCTTGGCTCAATTTCGGACAAAAACATTTATTCATAAGATAGTATTCAATTGTAATATTCTCAAGCCTATGAAGTGTATGTTGAAGACGTAGCGGCAAAGAATTTAAAGCTTCATCAAAATGCCGGTTTGTGTGCCTCGTTTCTACGTCATCAATTAAGGTTCCATGCTCCCAAGGTATGAATGTAATTATATGTATATAGGAGCTTGGAACAATAAGTATTGGGTGTTAGGTATAATAAAAACTGCATTTTATTTTCAGAAAGAAGCAATTAAGAACTTTAAAATAAGTATGTAAAAGTTTCTGGGCAAAAATCGAATTTTTCAATCTTTCTGGTCGTTCGTTAGAAATGTCGTTCGAACGAGTTTTTTCATTTGAACCAGATTTCGTTCGAACGAGTTTTGTCGTTCGAACCAGGTTCGTTCGAACGAGTTTTGCCAACGACCCTAACTGGACAGTCGTTCGATATGTCGTTCGATATGTCGTTCGAATGAATGTTCATTCTAACGAGGTATCTAACGAACTTCTAACGAGCCCAGGCTGGTCACTCGTTAGAAGTCTCGTTCGAACGAGAATCACGTTCGTTCGAACGAACTTCCAGCGGGAACAGTTATTTGGCAGTTTTTTGCAATTTTTCCCCACTCCTCCACTTGGTTTTCAACCAACCTTTTTCATACTTTATTATGTGCGGGAAACACATTTTCCGAGACAACTTTTCCAACATTTGTTTATCTCCAAAAGAGAGTTTGAGATCAAAATTAGCTTAGGAAAATGTTCAAGTTTTGAGTGTTAATTTTAATGAAAAATTCATACACACTCTAGTTTACACTCAATAATTGTTTATCCAAATTTCTATATTTATATCAATTGCTTGGAGTTTTTGGCACCGGTTTTCTCTACCGAATTCAAGAGACGTTTCGGGTTTGCTTCTACACCCCATCACAAAGAAGACCTTTGTTGAGATTCTACCCACACGGAGAAAGGCTCCATGCTTGGGTGACGGTGACCATATAAAGTCCCATCGATGGATTCCGAGACCGCGGTGGTGTTCCGAGGTTGTCCGCTAGGAAGAGGTTTCTACGAGGAGGAGCGTCGAGGCTTGAGAGGGATCGAGTCAGTCGTTGTAAGTCTACCTGTCTTGTAATTGTAATTCCGTATCTAGTGGACTTGTGGCTAGGGCCGTCCGAGGTTGTTTCCCGTCTTGGGTTTTTCCTCGTACATCTCGGCGTAGTGTGACATTGTTTATTTTATCTTGCATCATAATTTAGTACGCATGCTTAGAATTAATTCAAGATAAAATTTGGTTTTATTATCACACTATATTTAATTTGGGACTTAAATTATATATTGGGTAAATTTGGATTATTCAAGTCATGTACTAAAATTGGTTTCGCCTAACTTTGAATAATTGTTAATTATGACTTAGGCAAATTCTAGGACTTGAATTATGTTTTAATTTGTTTTGAGAAATTAAAACTTGTTGTTGTACTTGAAAGTTAAAACCATCTCAACGCTTCCGCATTTATTGAAAAGGAAATTATATTTTAATTTGTGTTTAGTAAAACCCGGGGACTCCACCTCTTCAAATTGGTATCAGAGCCAAAAACGATAAATTATTTCGTTAAGATTCTTTAATTTTTGGCTAAAATGGATTTTTCCCCATTTTCAAAATTTCCTATTTTTGATGGTTCTAACTACGCGTATTGGAAAGCGCGAATGAAATCGGCACTTAAATCTATCGATGAACGTGTTTGGATGTCTGTTGTTACCGGGTACTCCCCACCAACTCATCTAATTGAAAATGAACGTATTCCCAAACCCATCGATAGATGGACCGAAAATGAGTTTAAGCTTGCAAATTTTAATTCCCGTGGTTTAAATGCCTTATTTAGCGCTGTCGCACCGGATGAATTCCGACGTATTATGACGTGTGAAACCGCTAAAGAAGCTTGGGATATTTTACAATTAACTCATGAAGGAACTAGTGTCGTTAAAGCTTCAAAACTCCAAAACCTCACCACTCAATTTGAAACTATCAAAATGGATGAAAAAGAAACTTTTGATAAATTTTATGCTAGACTTTCTGACATTGTTAATTCATCCTTTAACTTGGGAGAGAAAATACCTGACGACCGTGTTGTAAAGAAAATTTTAAGGTCCCTACCCGATAGATTTATTCCAAAGGTGACCGTTTTAAATTCTTTACCCACTTTAGCCTCTACAAAATTAGAAGAGCTTGTAGGTGACTTACAAACCTATGAACTTGATATGTTTCCCTCTAAAAATGAAAAGAAAATTGAAAAGGGCGTTGCTTTAAAAGCCCGCAAAGAGGTTAAACAAGTAGTAGAGAGCGATAGTGATAGTGACTCGGAAGATATGGCTTTGTTTGCTCGCAAATTTAGAAAATTTCTTAAATTTAACAAAGATAAATATAAAAATGATTTTAAGAAATTTGATACTTCTAAACATGATAAAAGCGAGAAGTTTTCTAAAGCCGAAAAGATCCCTAAACCTAGTAATGAAAAGATTGATAGGGACGAGTCTAATAAATGTTTTGGTTGTGAAGGTTATGGCCATAGGGCTTATGAGTGCCCCACTAAACTAAGGAAATATGGTAAGCGACCTATTTCATATAATGCAACCCTTAGTGATAGTGATAAGGAAGAAAAGCCCGATTCCCCAACTAAGAAAAATTTTGTGGCTTTTATGGCTAGACATGTGAGTGATAATGAGAACTCATCGAATGATGAAATTATAGCACATGACACTTCCAAGGTCATTGTACATGATTCTCTTATTTTTGATGATAGTGAGAGTGAAGAAGAAAGAGAGAGTGAAAATGAAGAAGAGGTTGATGGGAGTGAACTTCAAAATGCTTTTCATGAATTATATAAAGAATCTATTAAATTGAAAAGAGCTAATTTGAAGTTAGAAGCGAGTTTAAGAGAGAGTGTCAAGGTCATTGATCAAAGTGCCTTAATAGAAGACTTTAGGACACATGAGAGGACTCTTCAAGAGAAGCTTAACTATGTAGAAGGCGAGAGAGATAGCCTTAGGGGTTTAATGGAATCCTTGAAAAAGGAGCTTCTTGCTTTTGAAGAGCGAAATGTTTTACTAGAATCTAAAATTTTAGAATTGGAAAATAAATTAAAAGATTCTAGTAATGTCAAATTTGATTTGGAGTGTCGTTCGGAAAAACTAGATAAAATGTTAGGAACGGTCCAAATTAAAAATGACACTTTTGGTTTAGGCTTCAATTCTTGTAATGATTTTAACCCTAAAGTCAAAACCAATGTTTTAGGAGAATCTTCTAGGAATGCATTTAATGATCACTCCTTAAGTAAATCTTTTCGACATGTTCTCACTTGTACACATTGTGGTCGACAAGGTCATCTTAGGAAATTTTGTTTAGATCTTAAACGAATTCCTAGAAAATCCCATAGTAAAGTAACCACGATAGCTAACGTTCCTACACCCCAAGATAGTAATTCTTCATTAATTTGGGTTAGGAAATTCGACTTGGTTGCCTTACAAAATAAGGATTTTGATTCTCATTTACTTACACATGCCTCCTCCCTTGCTAAATCTAAAGGATAAATGTGTTAGTGTTTGCATACTTTAGCGTTTGTACTTCATGCCATATTCATATGCTAAATGTATGCTTGTTTAGTCATTTTCTAGTCATTGCCTTAGTTCAAATCTCATGCTAGAAATTATGACTTGTTTATCTTTTTGTATTATATTTTATGTTTGAATTTATTGAAAAATATAAAAAGATTTTTGTTTATCATTTGTGTTTTATTTATTTCATTTAAGCTTAATGAAAAATACAAATGATTTTTTTTGTCCTTTTTGAGTAAATATTTATTTTTGATTAAAAATGTTAAAAACTCAAAAAGATTTTGTTTTGTGTGTATTTTTGTTTGACACACTTTATGTTTTGTGTGTATTTTTGTTTGACACACTTTATGTGGAATATATTTGTGTTTGAATCCTATCGGTTACGCTTCCATGTGGCTAGAACTTTTGGTTTAGATTTTCAATCCTTAAAATGTTCTTTACCATGTTTTATATGGAGTAGTTGGATTTTGTATTGATTAAATGGATTCTATTTCTATATGCCTCTATTCACACATGCACGAGCTCTTTTGAAATCTTAATGTCACATGTTATATTTGAGCTTTTTGAGGTGTTCTCCTATCAATCTAGTCATCTACATATCTATGACCTAGGAGGACTAGTGCATGTCAAAATCCGTTGCATGTGAGATTTGTGCGAAAAATGAAAACATGATAAATTAATATATGCACGGGGAAGGGCTCCGAAAGGATGAATTAAGTCCTTTGCGATAGTAAGCCACCGTTGATTGGATCTAAAAGAAATACGTGATCCAAAGGCCTAAAAACAGAATATTTGGCATTAAACAAAAAGGAATTGCCAAGGCTTATGTTTGTTTGATATATTCATTCACAAACAAAAGAATATATATGCTCATTGAGGGAGAATTGGATGGTATATCAACGGTTTGCACAATGTCCGTTTATCCTAGTTGTCTTTAATGTCATGACTCTATTTGGTTTGTAGAATCATCATCATGCTAGGCTTGTATGCATTGTGTATGCTTGTTCATTGAGTTCAATATTTATATTTTCACATGAGGTTATATTTAACTGTGATGAAGTTTGCAATCAAATGAGAACTCCGTGAACGTTTCCTAAGTGTTTGGGTCTAAATTTAATTGTTGCTAGTTCACACCCCTACACTTCCGTTTCCATATGACACATTTTTGCCATACGAGTGTGCAAACTTATTGTATTTTGTGTCATGTGTGTGTTTATATCTATATATATGCAAGTTCTATATTGGTATATTTCTAATGTCTATATATATGATATTCGTTTATCTTTGCCTTGCTTTTAATTGCCCATATGCTTTCATGTCTTAACACCTTAAGCTTTCACATGCTGTTTATTAGTTCTTTATCCTTTGCCTATTCCCGAACAAAAAGGGGGAGAATAATGATGATAGGGGGAGAAATGGTATCTAATCCTATTATTATCGCATCTTAGTTTGGGGGAGATTTATCTTAGGGGGATACGTCTTTCTAAGTAGGTCATGTGTTTAAAGGGAGAATTAATTTAGGGGGAGTAATTAATTAATTGCATTTAATATTTTGATATTCCCTATGCATTTGATGAGTTTGCTTAAGTGTGCAGGAATCTTTCTAAAGCGACATCTTTCTATGGCAAAGCGTTTGATCCTTGGGTTGAGTCAAGATTGGGCGGGGTATGTTTTGAGTCTAGTAGAGCTTGACGGCCCTTTAGGATTTTTGTTTGGTTTTTGTCCCGGAATAGCCAAAGGGGGAGATTTGTAAGGACACAAATTTCCAATTGAGTCCATATATAGTTTTGGCTCAATTCCGGACAAAAACATTTATTCATAGGATAGTATTCAATTGTAATATTCTCAAGCCTATGAAGTGTATGTTGAAGACGTAGCGGCAAAGAATTTAAAGCTTCATCAAAATGCCGGTTTGTGTGCCTCGTTTCTACGTCATCAATTAAGGTTCCATGCTCCCAAGGTATGAATGTAATTATATGTATATAGGAGCTTGGAACAATAAGTATTGGGTGTTAGGTATAATAAAAACTGCATTTTATTTTCAGAAAGAATCAATTAAGAACTTTAAAATAAGTATGTAAAAGTTTCTGGGCAAAAATCGAATTTTTCAATCTTTCTGGTCGTTCGTTAGAAATGTCGTTCGAACGAGTTTTTTCGTTTGAACCAGATTTCGTTCGAACGAGTTTTGTCGTTCGAAACAGTTTCGTTCGAACGAGTTTTGTCGTTCGAACCAGGTTCGTTCGAACGAGTTTTGCCAACGACCCTAACTGGACAGTCGTTCGATATGTCGTTCGATATGTCGTTCGAACGAATGTTCGTTCTAACGAGGTATCTAACGAACTTCTAACGAGCCCAGGCTGGTCACTCGTTAGAAGTCTCGTTCGAACGAGAATCACGTTCGTTCGAACGAACTTCCAGCGGGAACAGTTATTTGGCAGTTTTTTGCAATTTTTCCCCACTCCTCCACTTGGTTTTCAACCAACCTTTTTCATACTTTATTATGTGCGGGAAACACATTTTCCAAGACAACTTTTCCAACATTTGTTTATCTCCAAAAGAGAGTTTGAGATCAAAATTAGCTTAGGAAAATGTTCAAGTTTTGAGTGTTAATTTTAATGAAAAATTCATACACACTCTAGTTTACACCCAATAATTGTTTATCCAAATTTCTATATTTATATCAATTGCTTGGAGTTTTTGGCACTGGTTTTCTCTACCGAATTCAAGAGACGTTTCGGGTTTGCTTCTACACCCCATCACAAAGAAGACCTTTGTTGAGATTCTACCCACACGGAGAAAGGCTCCATGCTTGGGTGACGGTGACCATATAAAGTCCCATCGGTGGATTTCGGGACCGCGGTGGTGTTCCGAGGTTGTCCGCTAGGAAGAGGTTTCTACGAGGAGGAGCGTCGAGGCTTGAGAGAGATCGAGTCAGTCGTTGTAAGTCTACCTGTCTTGTAATTATAATTCCGTATCTAGTGGACTTGTGGCTAGGGCCGTCCGAGGTTGTTTCCCGTCTTGGGTTTTTCCTCGTACATCTCGGCGTAGTGTGACATTGTTTATTTTATCTTGCATCATAATTTAGAACGCATGCTTAGAATTAATTCAAGATAAAATTTGGTTTTATTATCACACTATATTTAATTTGGGACTTAAATTATATATTGGGTAAATTTGGATTATTCAAGTCATGTACTAAAATTGGTTTCGCCTAACTTTGAATAATTGTTAATTATGACTTAGGCAAATTCTAGGACTTGAATTATGTTTTAATTTGTTTTGAGAAATTAAAACTTGTTGTTGTACTTGAAAGTTAAAACCATCTCAACACTTTCGCATTTATTGAAAAGGAAATTATATTTTAATTTGTGTTTAGTAAAACCCGGGGACTCCACCTCTTCAATATATTTAGATTTAACCAAAACATGGCGTTAGAGGGTGAAAACTCGAAACAACCCCCGAACGGCCCTGTGGATGGCCCCAACACCTCCCACGGGACCAATGTAACTCCTAGGAACTAATCCCGTAGCCGAGGGTCTCCCGGTTTGAGAATACGACGATAATTTGCATATTTCTAGACTTAGGCTTAAAAATATGCCGTTAGAGGGTGAAAACTCAAAACAACCACGTGGGTGGCACCAACACCCCCAACGGGACCAATGTAACTCGTAGGAACTGACCCCGCAGCCATGGCTCTCCTGATTTGAGAATACGACGATAATTTGCATATTTCTAGACTTAGGCTTGAAAACATGGCGTTAGAGGTTGAAAACTCGAAACAGCTCCTGAACGGCCCCGCGGGTGGCACCAACACGTCCCACGGGACCAATGTAACTCGTAAGAGCTGACCACGTAGCCACGGGACTCTCGGTTTGAGAATACAACGGTAATTTGTATATTTGTAGACTTAGGCTTAAAAATACGAAGTTAGTGGGTGAAAACTCGAAATAACCCCCGGTTTGAGAATACGACGGTAATTTATGTTTTTCTAGACTTAGGCTTAGAAACATGGCGTTAGAGGGTGAAAACTCAAAACAGCCCCCGAACAGCCCGTGGGTGGCGCCAACACCTCCCACGGGACTAATGTAACTCGTAGGAACTGGTCGCGCAGCCCCGGGACTCCTGGTTTGAGAATACAATGATAATTTACATATTTCTTTACTTAGGCTTAAAAACATGGCGTTAGTGGGTGAAAACTCGAAAAAGCCAACGAACGGTCCCGTGGGTGGCACCAACACCTCTTAAGTGACTAATGTAACTCGTAGGAACTGGCGGCGCAGCCCCGGGACTGCCGATTTGAGAATATGATGATACTTTGCATATTTCTAGACTTAGGCTTAAAAACATGGCGTTAAAGGGTGAAAACTCAAAACAACCCATGAACAACCCCGTGGGTTGCACCAACACCTCCCACGGGACCAAAGTAACTCTTAGGAACTAACTGCGCATCCGCGAGACTCCCGGTTTGAGAATACGCTGATAATTTGCATATATCTAGATTTAAGCAAAACATGGCGTTAGAGCGTGAAAGATCGAAACAACCCCCGATTGGCCCCGTGGGTGGCACCAACACCTCCCACGGACCCAATGTAACCCCTAGGAACTGACCCCGCAGCCGCAGGTCTCCCGTTTTGAGAATACGATGATAATTTGCATATTTCTAGACTTAGGCTTAAAAATATGGCGTTAGAGGGTGAAAACTCGAAACAGCCCCCGAATGGCCCCGGGGGTGGCACCAACTCCTCCCACCGGACCAATGTAACTCGTAGGAACTGACCCCGCAGCCGTGGGTCTCCCTATTTGAGAATATGATGATATATTGCATTTTTCTAGACTTAGGCTTGAAAACATGGCGTTAGGGGCGAAAAACTCGAAACCACCCCCGAACGGCCCCGCGGGTGACACCAACACCTCCCACGGGACCAATGTAACTCATAAGAACTGACCACGTAGCCGTGGGACTCCCGGTTTGAGAATACGATGATCATTTTAGACATAGGCTTAAAACACGGCGTTAGTGGGTGAAAACTCGAAATAACCCCCGAACGGCCCCGTGGGTGGCACCAACACCTCCCACGGGGCCAATGTGACTCGTAGGAACTGGCCGCGTAACCGCGAGACTCCCTATTTGAGAATACGATGGTAATTTTCATAATTCTAGACATAGGCTTAAAAATCTGGCGTTAGTAGGTGAAAACCCGAAACAGCCTCCGAACGGCCCCGTGGGTGGCATCAACACCTCCAACGGGACTAATGTTACTCGTAGGAACTGGCCGCGCAGCCCCGGGACTCCCGCTTTGAGAATATGATGATAATTTGCGTATTTCTAAACTTAGGCTTAAAAATATGGCGTTAGAGGGTGAAAACCCAAAACAGCTCCCGAACAGCCCCGTGGGTGGCGCAACACTTCCCACGGGACTAATGTAACTCGTAGGAACGGGTCGCGCAGCCCCGGGACTCTCGATTTGAGAATACGACGATAAGTTACATATTTCTAGACTTAGGCTTAAAAACATGGCGTTAGTGGGTGAAAACAAAAAAAATCCCCCGAAAGGCCCCAAGGGTGGCACCAACAACTCCTACAGGACTAATGTAACTCGTAGGAACTGGCCGCGCAGTCCCGGGACTCCTGGTTTGAGAATACGACGATAATTTGCGTATTTCTAGACTTAGGCTTAAAAACATGGCGTTAGAGGGTGAAAACCAAAAACAGCCCCCGAACAGCCCTGTGGATGGCACTAACACCTCCCACGGGACTAATGTAACTCGTAGGAACTGATCGCACAGTCGCGAGACTCACGGTTTGAGAATACGACGATAATTTTCATATTTTTAGATCTAAGCAAAACATGGCGTTAGAGGGTGAAAACTCGAAATAACCACCGAACGGCACCGTGGGTGGCACCAACACCTCCCACGGGACCAATATAACTCGTAGGAACTGACCCCGCAGCCGTGGGTCTTCCGGTTTGAAAATACGACGATAATTTTCATATTTCTAGACTTTGGCTTAAAAACATGGCGTTAGAGGGAGAAAACTCAAAACACACCCCGAACGGCTACGTGTGTGGCACCAACACCTCCCACGGGGCCAATGTGACTCGTAGGGACTGGTCGCGCAGCTGTGAGACTCCCGATTTGAGAATACGACGGTCATTTGCATAATGTTAGACTAAGGCTTAAAAACGTGGCGTTAGTGGGTGAAAACCCGAAACAGCCTTCTAACGGCCCCGTTGGTGGCACCAACACTTCCTACGGGATTAATGTAACTCGTAGAAACTGGCCGCGTACCCTCGGGACTCCCGGTTTGAGAATACGATGATAACTTGCGTATTTCTAGACTTAGGCTTAAAAACATAGAGTTAGAGGGTGAAAGCCCAAAACATCCCTCGAACAGCCCCGTGGGTGGCGCCAACACCTCCCACGGGACTAATGTAACTCGTAGGAACTGGTCGCGCAGCCCCGGGACTCCCGGTTTGAGAATACGACGATAATTTACATATTTCTTGACTTAGGTTTAAAAATGTGGCGTTAGTGGGTGAAAACACGAAAAAGCTCCCGAACGGCCCCGTGGGTGGCACCAACACCTCCTACGGGACTAATGTAACTCGTAGGAACTGGTCGCGCAGCCCCGGGACTCCTAGTTTGAGAATACGATGATAATTTACATGTTTCTAGACTTAGGCTTAAAAACATGGCGTTAGAGGGTGAAAACTCAAAACAACCCCCGAACAGCCCCGTGGGTGGCACCAACACCTCCCACGGGACTAATGTAACTCGTAGGAACTGGTCGCGCAGCCCCGGGACTCCCGATATGAGAATACGACGATAAGTTACATATTTCTTGACTTAGGGTTAAAACATGGCGTTAGTGGGTGAAAACCCAAAACAACCCCCGAACGACCCCGTGGGTGGCGCCAACACCTCCCACGGGACCAATGTAACTCGTAGAAACTGACCGTGCATCCGCGAGACTCCCGGTTTGAGAATACGATGATAATTTTCTTATATCTAGATTTAACCAAAACATGGCGTTAGAGGGTGAAAACTCGAAACAACTCCCGAACGGCCCCGTGGATGGCACCAACACCTCCCACGGGACCAATGTAACTCCTAGGAACTGACCCCGTAGCCGCGGGTCTCCCGATTTGAGAATACGACGATAATTTGCATATTTCTAGACTTAGGCTTAAAAACATGGCGTTAGAGGGTGAAAACCCAAAACTGCCCTCGAACAGCCCCGTGGGTGGCCCCAACACCTCCCACGGGACCAATGTAACTCCTAGGAACTGATCGCACAGCCGCGAGACTCACGGTTTGAGAATACGATAATAATTTGCATATTTTTAGATCTAAGCAAAACATGACGTTAGAGGGTGAAAACTCGAAACAACCCCCGAACGGCACCGTGGGTGTCACCAACACCTCCCACGGGACCAATATAACTCGTAGGAACTGACCTCACAGCCGTGGGTATCCCGGTTTGAAAATACGACGATGATTTGCATATTTCTAGACTTAGGCTTAAAAACATGGCGTTAGAGGGTGAAAACTCAAAACACACCCCGAACGGCTACGTGGGTGGCACCAACACCTCCCACGGGGCGAATGTGACTCGTAGGGACTGGTCGCGCAGCCGCGAGACTCCCAATTTGAGAATACGACGGTAATTGGCATAATTCTGAACTTAGGCTTAAAAACGTGGCGTTAGTGGGTGAAAATCCGAAACAGCCTTCGAACGGCCCCGTGGGTGGCACCAAAACTTCCTACGGGACTAATGTAACTCGTAGAAACTGGCTGCGTAGCCTCGGGACTCGCGATTTGAGAATACGATGATAATTTACGTATTTCTAGACTTAGGCTTAAAAACATAGCGTTATAGGGTGAAAACCAAAAACATCCCCCGAACAGTCTTGTGGGTGGCGCCAACACCTCCCACGGGACTAATGTAACTCGTAGGAACTGGTCGCGCAGCCCCGGGACTCCCGGTTTGAGAATACGATGATAATTTACATATTTCTTGACTTAGGTTTAAAAACGTGGTGTTAGTGGGTGAAAACCCGAAAAAGCTCCCGAACGGCCCCGTGGGTGGCACCAACACCTCCTACGGGACTAATGTAACTCGTAGGAACTGGCCGCGCAGTCCTGGGACTCCTGGTTTGAGAATACGACAATAATTTACATGTTTCTAGACATAGGCTTAAAACCATGGCGTTAGAGGGTGAAAACTCAAAACAACCCCTGAACAGCACCGTGGGTGGCACCAACACCTCCCAAGGGACCAATGTAACTCGTAGGAGCTGACCGCGCAGCTGCGGGACTCCCGGTAAGAGAATACGATGAAAAATTTCATAATTCTAGACTTAGGCTTAAAAACCCGGCGTTAGTTGGTGAAAACTCGAAACAGCCCCGAACGTCCCCGTGGGTGGCACCAACACCACCCACGGGACCAATGTGACTCGTAGGAAGTGATCACGCAGTCCCGGGAACTCTCGGTTTGAGAATACGATTGTAATTTGTATAATTCTAGACTTAGGCTTAAAAACATGGCGTTAGTGAGTGAAAACTCGAATCAGCCTCCGAACGGCCCCGTGGGTGGCACCAACACCTCCCCACGGGACCAAAGTAACTCATAAGAACTAGCTGCGAGACCCCGAGACTCCCGGTTTGAGAATACGACGATAATTTTAATATTTCTAGACTTAGGCATAAAATCATGGCGTTAGAGGGTGAAAACTCGAAACAGCCCCCGAAGGGGCACCAATACCTCCCACGAGACCAATGTAACTCGTGGGAACTAACCACGCAACCGCGGGACTCCCGATTTGAGAATACGAAAGTAATTTGTATATTTCTAGACTTAGGCTTAAAAACTTGGCGTTAGAGGGTGAAAACTAAAAACAGCCCCCGAACGGCCCCGTGGGTGGCAACAACACCTCCCACGGGACCAATGTAACTCGTAGGAACTGACCGTGCATCCGCGAGACTCCCGGTTTGAGAATACGATGATAATTTGCATATATCTAGATTTAACCAAAACATGGCGTTAGAGGGTGAAAACTCGAAACAACCCCCGAACGGCCCGGTGGATGGCACCAACACCTCCCACGGGACCAATGTAACTCCTAGGAACTGACCCCGCAGCCGCGGGCCTCCCAGTTTGAGAATACGACGATAATTTGCATATTTCTATACTTAGGCTTAAAAACATGGCGTTAGAGGGTGAAAACTCGAAACAGCCCCCGAATGGCCCCGTGGGTGGCACCAACACCTCCCACGGGACCAGTGTAACTCATAGGAACTGACCCCGCAGCCGTGGGTCTTCCGATTTGAGAATACAATGATAGTTTAAATATTTCTAGACTTAGGCTTGAAAACATGGCGTTAGAGGGTGAAAATTGGAAACAACTCCCGAACGGCTGCGCGGGTGGCACCAACACCTCCCACGGGACCATTGTAACTCGTAAGAACTGACCACATAGCCGTGGGACTCCCGGTTTGAGAATATGATGGTAATTTGTATATTTCTAGACTTAAGATTAAAAATACGGCGTTAGTGGGTGAAAACTCGAAACAACCCCCGAACGGCCTCGTGGGTGGCACCAACACCTCCCACGGGGCCAATGTGACTCGTAGGAACTGGCCGTGCTGCCGCGAGACTCCCAATTTGAGAATATGATGGTAATTTGCATAATTCTAGACTTAGGCTTAAAAACGTGGCGTTAGTGGGTGAAAACCCAAAACAGCTTCCGAACGGCCCCGTGGGTTGCATCAACACCTCCTACGGGACTAATATAACTCGTAGGAACTGGCCCTGCAGCCTCGAGACTCTCGGCTTGAGAATACGACAATAATTTACGTATTTCTAGACTTAGGCTTAAAAATACAGCGTTAGAGGATGAAAGCCCAAACCAGCCCCCGAACAGCCCCTTAGTTGGCGCAACACCTCCCACGGGACTAATGTAACTCGTAGGAACTGGCCGTGCAGCCCCGGGACTCCCGGTTTGAGAATACGATGATAAGTTACATATTTTTTGACTTAGGCTTAAAAACATGGCGTTAGTGGGTGAAAACCCAAAAAAGCCCCCGAATGTCCCCGTGGGGGGCACCAACACCTCCTACGGGACTAATGTAACTCGTAGGAACTGGTCGCACAGCCCCGGGACTCCCGGTTTAAGAATACAATGATAATTTGCATATTTCTAGACTTAGGCATAAAAACATGGCATTAGAGGCTGAAAACCCAAAATAGCCCCCGAACAACCCCGTGGGTGGCACCAACACCTCTTGCGGGACCAATGTAACTCGTAGGAACTGATCGCACAGCTGTGAGACTCCCGGTTCGAGAATACGACGATAATTTGCATATTTTTTAGATCTAAGAGAAACATGACGTTAGAGGGTGAAAACTCGAAACAACCCCCGAACGGCCCCGTGGGTGGCACCAACACCTCCCACGGGACCAATATAACTCGTAGGAACTGACCCTGCAGCCGCGGGTCTCCCGGTTTGAAAATACGACGATAATTTTCATATTTCTAGACTTAGCCTTAAAAACATGGCGTTAGAGGGTGAAAACTCAAAACACAGCCCGAACGGCCCCGTGGGTGGCACTAACACCTCGCACGGGGACAATGTGACTCGTAGGAACTGGTCGTGCATCCCCGCGACTCCCGATTTGAGAATACGATGATAATTTATATATTTCTTGACTTAGGCTTAAAAACATGGCGTTAGTGGGTGAAAACCCCAAAAACCCCGAACGGCCCCGTGGGTGGCACCAACACCTCCTACGGGACTAATGTAACTCGTAGGAACTGACCGCGCAGCACCGGGACTCCCGGTTTGAGAATACGATGATAATTTACATATTTCTAGACTTACGCTTAAAAACATGACGTTGGAGGGTGAAAACCCAAAACAGCCCCCGAATTGCCCCGTGGGTGGCACCAACACCTCCCACGGGACCAATAAAACTCTTAGGAACTGATCGCACAGCCGCGAGACTCCCGGTTTGGGAATCCGACGATAATTTTCATATTTTTAGACTTAGGCTTAAAAACATGGCGTTAGAGGGTGAAAACTCAAAACAAACCCCGAACGGCCCCGGGGGATGCACCAACATCTCCCACGAGACCAATGTAACTCGTGGGAACTGACCACGCAGCCGCGGGACTCCCGATTTGAGAATACGACGGTAATTTCCATATTTTTAGACTTATGCTTAAAAACATGGCCCTGTAGGGTGAAAACCCAAAACAGCCCCCGAACGGCCCTATGGGTGGCACCAACACCTCCCACGGGACCAATATAACTCGTCGGAACTGACCGCGCATCCGCGAGATTCCCGGTTTGAGAAGAGGACGATATGTTGCATCTTTCTAGACTTAAGCAAAACATGGTGTTAGAGGGCGAAAACTCGAAATAACCCCCGAACGGCCCCGTGGGTGGCACCAACACCTCCCAAGGGACCAATGTAAGTCGTAGGAGCTGACCGCGCAGCTACGGGACTCCCGGTTAGAGAATACGATGAAAACTTGCATAATTCTAGACTTAGGCTTAAGAACCCGGCATTAGTTGGTGAAAACTCAAAACAGCCCCCGAACGGCCCCGTGGGTGGCACCAACACCACCCACGGGACCAATGTGACTCGTAGGAAGTGATCACGCAGTCCCGGGACTCTCGGTTTGAGAATACGATCGTAATTTGTATAATTCTAGACTTAGGCTTAAAAACATGGCGTTAGTCGGTGAAAACTCGAAACAGCCTCCGAACAGCCCCGTGGGTGGCACCAACACCTCCCCACGGGACCAAAGTAACTCGTAAGAACTGGTTGCGCGATCCCGGGACTCCCTATTTGAGAATACGACGATAATTTTAATATTTCTAGACTTAGGAATAAAAACATGGCGTTAGAGGGTGAAAACTCGAAATAGCCCCCGAAGGGGCACCAACACCTCCCACGGGACCAATGTAACTCGTAGGAACTAACCACGCAACCGCGGGACTCCCGATTTGAGAATACGAAAGTAATTTGTATATTTCTAGACATAGGCTTAAAAACTTGGCGTTAGAGGGTGAAAACCCAAAACAGGCCCCCGAACGGCCCCGTGGGTGGCACCAACACCTCCCACGGGACCAATGTAACTCGTAGTAACTGACCGTGCATCCGCGAGACTCCTGGTTTGAGAATACGATGATAATTTGCATATATCTAGATTTAACCAAAACATGGCGTTAGAGGGTGAAAACTCGAAACAACCCCCGAACGGCCCCGTGGATGGCACCAACACCTCCCACGGGACCAATGTAACTCCTAGGAACTGACCCCGTAGCCGCGGGCCTCCCGGTTTGAGAATACGACGATAATTTGCATATTTTATACTTAGGCTTAAAAACATGGGGTTAGAGGGTGAAAGCTCGACAAAGCCCCCGAATGGCCCCGAAGGTGACCCCAACACCTCCCACGGGACCAATGTAACTCCTAGGAACTGACCCCGTAGCCGCGGGTCTCCGGTGTGAGAATACGATGATAATGTGTATAATTCTAGATTTAGGCTTAAAAACATGGCGTTAGAGGGTGAAAACTCGAAACAGCTCCCGAACGGCTCCGCGGGTGGCACCAACACCTCCCACGGGACCAATGTAACTCGTAAGAACTGACCACATAGCCGCGGGATTCCCGGTTTGAGAATACGACAGTAATTTGTATATTTCTAGACTTAGACTTAAAAACACGGCGTTAGTGGGTGAAAACTCGAAACAACCCCAGAATGGCCCCGTGGGTGGCACCAACACCTCCCATGGGGCCAATGTGACTCGTAGGAACTGGCCGCGTAGCCACGAGACTCCCGGTTTGAGAATATAATGGTAATTTGCATAATTCTAGACTTAGGCTTAAAAACGTGGCGTTAGTGGGTGAAAACCCGAAACCGCCTCAGAACAGCCCCGTGGGTGGCATCAACACCTCCTACGGGACTAATGTAACTCGTAGGAACTGGTCGCGCAGCCTCGGGACTCTCAGTTTGAGAATATGACGATAATTTGCATATTCCTATACTTAGGCTTAAAAACTTGGCGTTAGAGGGTGAAAGCCCAAAACAGCCCCCGAACTTCCCCTTGGTTGGGGCAACACCTTCCACGGGACTAATGTAACTCGTAGGAACAGGCCGCGCAGCCCCGGGACTCCCGGTTTGAGAATACGACGATAAGTTACATATTTCTCTACTTAGGATTAAAAACATGGCATTAGTGGGTGAAAACCCAAAAAGGCACCCGAACGGCCCCGTGGGTGGCACCAACACCTCCTACGGGACTAATGTAACTCGTAGGAACGGGTCGCGCAGCCCCGGGACTCCCAGTTTAAGAATACAACGATAATTTGCATATTTCTAGACGTAGGAATAAAAACATGACATTAGAGGGTGAAAACCCAAAACAGCCCCCGAACAGCCCCGTGGGTGGCACCAACACCTCCCACGGGACCAATGTAACTCGTAGGAAGTGATCGCACAGCCGCGAGACTCCCGGTTCGAGAATACGATGTTAATTTACATAATTTTTAGATCTAAGCAAAACATGGCATTAGAGGGAAAAAACTCAAAACAACCCCCGAACGGCCCCGTGGGTGGCACCAACACCTCCCACGGGACCAATATAACTCGTAGGAACTGACCCCACAGCCGCGGGTCTCCCGGTTTGAAAATACGACGATAATTTTCTTATTTCTAGACTTAGGCTTAAAAACATGGCGTTAGAGGGTGAAAACTCAAAACACAGCCCGAACGGTCCCGTGGGTGGCACCAACACCTCCCACGGGACCAATGTAACTCGTAAGAACTGACCACATAGCCGCGGGATTCCCGGTTTGAGAATACGACGGTAATTTGTATATTTCTAGACTTAGACTTAAAAACACGGCGTTAGTGGGTGAAAACTCGAAACAACCCCAGAATGGCCCCGTGGGTGGCACCAACACCTCCCATGGGGCCAATGTGACTCGTAGGAACTGGCCGCGCAGCCACGAGACTCCCGGTTTGAGAATATAATGGTAATTTGCATAATTCTAGACTTAGGCTTAAAAACGTGGCGTTAGTGGGTGAAAACCCGAAACCGCCTCAGAACAGCCCCGTGGGTGGCATCAACACCTCCTACGGGACTAATGTAACTCGTAGGAACTGGTCGCGCAGCCTCGGGACTCTCAGTTTGAGAATATGACGATAATTTGCATATTCCTATACTTAGGCTTAAAAACTTGGCGTTAGAGGGTGAAAGCCCAAAACAGCCCCCGAACTTCCCCTTGGTTGGGGCAACACCTTCCACGGGACTAATGTAACTCGTAGGAACTGGCCGCGCAGCCCCGGGACTCCCGGTTTGAGAATACGACGATAAGTTACATATTTCTCTACTTAGGATTAAAAACATGGCATTAGTGGGTGAAAACCCAAAAAGGCACCCGAACGGCCCCGTGGGTGGCACCAACACCTCCTACGGGACTAATGTAACTCGTAGGAACGGGTCGCGCAGCCCCGGGACTCCCAGTTTAAGAATACAACGATAATTTGCATATTTCTAGACGTAGGAATAAAAACATGACATTAGAGGGTGAAAACCCAAAACAGCCCCCGAACAGCCTCGTGGGTGGCACCAACACCTCCCACGGGACCAATGTAACTCGTAGGAAGTGATCGCACAGCCGCGAGACTCCCGGTTCGAGAATACGATGTTAATTTACATAATTTTTAGATCTAAGCAAAACATGGCATTAGAGGGAAAAAACTCAAAACAACCCCCGAACGGCCCCGTGGGTGGCACCAACACCTCCCACGGGACCAATATAACTCGTAGGAACTGACCCCACAGCCGCGGGTCTCCCGGTTTGAAAATACGACGATAATTTTCTTATTTCTAGACTTAGGCTTAAAAACATGGCGTTAGAGGGTGAAAACTCAAAACACAGCCCGAACGGTCCCGTGGGTGGCACCAACACCTCCCACGGGGACAATGTGACTCATAGGAACTGGCCGCGCAGCCCCGGGACTCCCGATTTGAGAATACGACGATAATTTATATATTTCTTGACTTAGGCCTAAAAACATGGCGTTAGTGAGTGAAAGCCCAAAAAAGCCCCCGAACGACCCCGTGGGTGGCACCAACACCTCCTACGGGACTAATGTAACTCGTAGGAACTGGTCGCGCACCCTTGGGACTCCCGGTTTGAGAATACGATGATAATTTACATATTATAAGACTTACGCTTAAAAACATGGCGTTAGAGGGTAAAAACCCAAAACAGCCCCCGAACTACCCCGTGGGTGGCACCAACACCTCCCACGGGACCAATGAAACTCTTAGGAACTGATCGCACAGCCGCGAGACTCCCAGTTTGGGAATACGACGATAATTTCATAATTTTAGACTTAGGCTTAAAAACGTGGCGTTAGAGGATGAAAACTCAAAACAGACCCCGAACGGCCCCGTGGGATGCACCAACATCTCCCACGGGATCAATGTAACTCGTAGGAACTGACCACGCAGTCGCAGGACTCCCGGTTTTAAAATACGATGATAATTTGCATATTTTTAGACTTAGGCTAAAAACATGGCGTTAGAGGGTGAAAACCCAAAAGAGCCCCTTAGCGGCCCCGTAGGTGGCGCCAACAGCTCCCACGGGACCAATGAAACTCGCAGGAACTCACCGCGCAACCAACAGACTCCCGGTTTGAGAATACGACGACAATTAGCATATTTCTAGATGTAAGCAAAACATGGCGTTAGAGGGTGAAAACTCGAAACAACCCCCGAATGGCCCCGTGGGTGGCACCAACACCTCCCACGGGACCAATGTAACTCGTAGGAACTGGCCCTCAGTCATGGGTCTCCCGGTTTGAGAATACGACGATAATTTGCATATTTCTCGACTTAAACTTAAAACATGGCGTTAGAGGGTGAAAACCTAAAACACCCCCCGAACAGCCTCGGGGGTGGCACCAACACCTTCCATCGGACCAATGTGACTCGTAGGAACTAGACGCGCAGCTGCGGGACTCCCTATTTGAGAATACGACGGTAATTTACATATTTTCAGACTTAGTCTTAAAAACATGGTGTTAGAGGGTGAAAACCCAAAATAGCCCCCGAAGGCCCTGTGGGTTGCACCAACACCTCCCACAGGACCAATATAACTCATAGGAACTGACCGTACAGCCGCGAGACTCCTGGTTTGATAAGACGACGATAATTTTCATATTTATAGACTTAACCAAAACATGGCGTTAGAGGATGAAAACTCGAAACACCCCCAAATGGCCCGTGGGTGGCACCAACACCTCCAACGGGACCAATGTAACTCGTCGGAACTGACCGCACAGTCGCAGGACTCCCGGTTTGAGAATATGACGGTAATTTGCATAATTTTAGACTTAGGCTTAAAAACCCGGCGTTAGTGGGTGAAAATCCAAAACAGTCCCCGAACGGCCCCGTGTGTGGCACCAACACCACCCACGGGACCAATGTGACTCGTACGATCTGACGACGCAGTCCAGGGACTGCCAGTTTTAGAATACGATCGTAATTTGTATAATTCTAGACTTAGGCTTAAAAACATGGCGTTAGTGGGTGAAAACCCGAAACAGCCTCCGAACAGCCCCGTGGGTGGCACCAACACCTCCTAGGGACCAATATAGCTCGTAAGAACTGGCCGCGCAGCCCTGGGACTCCCAGTTTGAGAATACGATGATAATTTGAATATTTCTAGACTTAGGTTTAAAAGCATGGCGTTAGAGGGTGAAAACCCCATACAGTCCCCGAATACCCCCGTGGGTGGAGTCAACACCTCCCACGGGACCAATGTAAGTCGTAGGAACAGAGCGCGCAGCCGCGAGACTCCCGATTAGAGAATACGACGATAATTCACATATTTTTAGATTTAGGCTTAAAAACATGGCGCTAGAGAGTGAAAAACAAAATAGCCCCCGAACAGCCCCGTGGGTAGCGCCAACAACTACCACGGGACCAATGTAACTCGTAGGAACTGACCGCACAGCCGTGAGACTCCTGTCTTGAGAATACGACGATAATTTGCATATTTTTAAATGTAAGCAAAACTTGGCGTTAGAGGGTGAAAACTAAAAATAACCCCCGAACGGCACCGTGGGTGGTACCAACACTTCCCACCGTACCAATATAACTCGTAGGAACTGACCCCGCACCCGCGGGTCTCCCGATTTGAAAATACAACGATAATTTGCATATTTCTAGACTTAGGCTTAAAAACATGGCGTTAGAGGGTGAAAACTCAAAACATCCCCCGAACGGCCCCGTGGGTGGCACCAACACCTCCCATGGGATCAATGTAACTCGTAGGAACTGACCACGCATCCGTAGAAATCCCGATTTGAAAATATGAGGATAATTTGCATATTTATAGACTTATGCTTAAAAACATGGCGTTAGAGGGTGAAAACCCAAAACAGCCCCCGAACGGCCCCGTAGGTGGCGCCAAAACCTCCCACGGGACCAATGTAACTCGTAGGAACTGACCGCCCTTCCGTGAGACTCCTGGTTTGAGAATACGACGATAATTTGCATATTTCTAGATTCAAGCAAAATATGGCGGTAGAGTGTGAAAACTCAAAACAACCGTCGAACGGCCCCGTGGGCGGCAGCAACACCTCCCACGGGACCAATGTAACTCGTAGGAACTGACCCCGTAGTCGCGGGTCTCCCGGTTAGAGAATACGATGAAAATTTGTATAATTCTAGACTTAGGCTTAAAAACCCGGCGTTAGTAGGTGAAAACCCGAAACAGCTCCCGAACGGCCCCATGGGTGGCACCAACACCACCCACGGAACCAATGTGACTCGTAGGAACTGACCGCGCAGCCGCGGGACTCCCGGTTGGAGAATACGATGGTAATGTGCATAATTCTAGACTTAGGCTTAAAAACATGGCGTTAGTGGGTGAAAACTCGAAACAGCTTCCAAACGGCCCCGTGGGTGGCACCAACACCTCCCCACGGGACCAATGTAACTCGTAGGAACTGATCCCGCAGCCGCGGGAGTCCCGGTATGAGAATACGACGATAATTTACATATTTCTCGACTTAGGCTTAAAAACATGGCATTAGGGTTGACAACCTAAAACAGCCCCCGAACGGCCCCGTGGGTGGAACCAACACCTTCTACGGGACCTATGTAACTCGTAGGAATTGACCCAGTTGCCACGGGTCTCCCGGTTTGAGAATACAACGATAATCTTCATATTTCTGAACTTAGACTTAAAAACATGGCGTTAGAGGGTGAAAACTCGAAACAGCCCCCGAACGGCCCCGTGGGTGGCACCAACACCTCTCACGAGACGAATGTAACCCGTAGGAACTAACCAAGCAGCCGCGGGACTCCCGGTTTGAGAATACGACGGTAATTTGCATATTTTTAGACTTCGGATTAAAAACAAGGCATTAAAGGGTGAAAATAAAAAACAGCCCCCAAACGGCCCCGTGGGTGGCACCAATACCTCCCACAGGACCAATATAACTCGTCGGAACTGACCGCGCAGCCGCGAGACTCCCGGTTTGAGAAGACGACGATAATTTGCATCTTTTTAGACTTAAGAAAAACATCGGGTTAGAGGGTGAAAACTCGAAACAACCCCCAAATGGCCCCGAGGGTGGCACCAACACCTCCCACGGGACCAATGTAACTCGTAGGAACTGACCGCGCAGCCGCAAGACTCCCGGTTTGAGAAGAAAATGATAATTTGCATCTTTCTATACTTAAGCAAAACATGGTGTTAGAGGGTGGAAACTCGAAACAACCCCCGAACGGTCCCGTGGGTGGTCCCAACACCTCCCACGGACCAATGTAACTCGTAGGAGCTGACCGCGCAGCTGTGGGACTTCCGGTTAGAGAATACGATGGTAATTTACATAATTCTACATTTAGGCTTAAAAACACGGTGTTAGTTGGTGAAAACCCAAAACAGCCTCCGAACGGCCCCGTAGGTGGCACCAACACCACCCACGGGACCAATGTGACTCGTAGGAACTGACCGCGCAGTCACGGGACTCCCGGTTTGAGAATATGACCGTAATTTGTATAATTATAGACTTAGGCTTAGAAACATGGCGTTAGTGGGTGAAAACCCGAAACAACCTCCGAACGGCCCCGTGGGTGGCACCAACACCTCCCACGGAACTAATGTAACTCGTAAGAACTGGCCGAGTAGCCCCGGGAATCCCGATTTGAGAATACGATGATAATTTGAATATTTCTAGACTTAGGCTTAAAAACATGGCGTCAAAGGGTGAAAACCCCTAACAGCCCTCGAACAGCCCCGTGGGTTGTGCCAACACCTCCCACGAAACCAATATAAGTCGTAGGAACTGAGCGCGCAGCTGTGAGACTCCCAGTTTGAGAATACAACGATAATTTGCATATTTCTAGAGTTAAGCAAAACAAGGCGTTAGAGGGTGAAAACTCGAAACATCTCCCGAAGGGCCCCGTGGGTGGCCCCAACACCTCCCACGGGACCAATGTAACTCATACGACCTGACCCCGCAGTCGCGGGTCTCCCGGTTAGAGAATACAACGATAATTTGCATGTTTCTAGACTTAGGCTTAAAAACATGGCGTTAGAGGGTGAAAACTCAAAACAGCCCCCGAACGGCCCCGTGGGTGGCACCAACATCTCCCACGAGACCAATGTAACTCGTAAGAACTGACCACGCAGCCGCGGGACTCCCGATTTGAGAATACGACGGTAATTTGTAAATTTTTAGACTTAGGCTTAAAAACATGGCGTAAGAGGGTGAAAACCCAAAACAACCCCCGAACGACCCCGTGGGTGGCACCAACACCACCCACGGGACCAATGTGACTCGTACAAACTGACCGCGCAGTCTCGGGACTCTCGGTTTGAGAATACGATCGTAATTTGTATAAATCTAGACTTAGGCTTAAAAACATGGCGTTAGGGGATGAAAACCCGAAACAGCCTCCGAACGGCCTCGTGGGTGGCACCAACATATCCCATGGGACCAATGTAACTCGTTTGAACTGGTCGCACAGCCCCGGAACTCTCGGTTTGAGAATACGACGATAATTTAAATATTTCTAGACTTAGACTTAAAAACATGGCGTTAGAGGGTAAAAACCCCAAACATCCCCCGAACAGCCCTATGGGTGGCGCCAACCCCACCCACGGGACCAACGTAAGTCGTAGGAACTGAGCGCGCAGCCGCGACACTCCCGGTTTGAGAATACGACGATAGTTTGCATATTTCTAGATTTAAGTAAAACATGGCGTTAGAGGGTTAAAACTCGAAACATCCAACGAACGTCCCCGTTGGTGGCCCCAACACGTCCCACGGGACCAATGTAACTCATAGGAACTGACCCCGCAGCCGCGGGTCTCCCGGTTAGAGAATACGACGATAATTTGCATATTTCTAGACTTAGGCTTAAAAACATGGCATTAGTGGGTGAAAACTCGAAATAGCCCCCCGAACGGCCCTTTGGGTGGCACCAACACCTCCCACGAGACCAACGTAACTCGTAGGAATTGACCACGTAGCCGCGGGACTCCCGGTTTGAGCATACGATGGTAATTTGTATATTTCTAGACTTAAGCTTAAAACATGGCGTTAGAGGGTGAAAACCCAAAACAACCCCCGAACGGCCTCGTGGGTGGAACCAACACTTCCCACTGGACCAATGTAACTTGTAGGAACTAACCGCGCAGCCGTGAGACTCCCGGTTTGAGAATACGACAATAATTTGCATATTTCTAGATTTAAGCAAAACATGGCGTTAGAGGATGAAAACTCGAAACAACCCCCGAACGGCCCCGTGGGTGGCACCAACACCTCCTACGGGACCAATGTAACTCGTAGGAACTAACCCCGCAGCCGCGGGTCTCCCAGTTTGAGAATACGACAATAATTTGCACATTTCAAGACTTAGGCTTAAAAACATGGCGTTAGAGGGTGAAAACTTGAAACAACCCCCAAACGGCCCCGTGGGTGGCACTAACACCTCCCACGGGACCAATATAACTCGTAGGAACTGGCCGCATAGCCGCAGGACTCCCGTTTTGAGATTACGATGGTAATTTGCATAATTCTAGACTTAGGATTAAAAACATGGAGTTAGTGGGTGAAAATTCGAAACAGCCCCCGAATGGCCCCGTGGGTGGCACCAACACCTCCCACTGGAGTAATGTAACTCGTAGGAACTAGTCGCGCAGCCCCCGGACTCCCGATTTGATAATACGACGATAATTTGCATATTTCTAGACTTAGTCTTAAAAACATGACGTTGGAGGGTGAAAACGCAAAACAGCCCCGTGGGTGGCGCCAACACCTCCCACGGGACCAATGTAAGTCGTAGGAACTGGGCGCGCAGCCGCGAGAGTGCCGATTTGAGAATATGACGATAATTTACATATTTCTAGATGTAGGGTTAAAAATATGGCGTTAGAGAGTGAAAACCCAAAACAGCCCCCAAACAGTCCCCTGGGTGGCGCCAACATCTCCCACGGGACTAATGTAACTCGTAGGAACTGACCGAACAACCGCGAGACTCCCGTCTTGAAAATACGATGATAATTTGCATATTTCTAGATTTAAGAAAAACTTGGCGTTAGAGGGTGAAAACTCGAAACAACCCCCGAACGGCCCTGTGGGTGGCACCAACACCTCCCATGGGATCAATGTAACTCATAAGAACTGACCACGCAGTCGCAGAACTCCCGATTTGAAAATACGACGATAATTTGCATATTTATTGGCTTAGGCTTATAAACATGGCGTTAGAGGGTGAAAACCAAAAATAGCCCCCGAACGGCCCCATAGGTGGCGCCAAAACCTCCCAGGGGACCAATGTAACTCCTAGGAACTGACCGCCCATCCAAGAGACTCCTGGTTTGAGAATACGATGATAATTTGCATATTTCTAGATTCAAGCAAAACATGGCGTTAGAGGATGAAAACTCAAAACAACCCCTGAGCGGTTCCGTGGGTGGAAACAACAACTCCCACGGGACCAATGTAACTCGTAGGAATTGACCCCGCAGCCGCGGGTCTCCCGATTTGAGAATACGACTATAATTTGCATATTTCTCGACTTAGGCTTAAAAACATGGCGTTAGGGGTTGAATACCTAAAAGATCCCCCGAACGGCCCCGTGGGTGGCACCAACACCTCCCACGGAACCAATGTAACTCGTAGGAACTGACCCCGTAGCCGCGGGTCTCCCGGTTTGAGAATACGACGATAATTTGCATATTTCTAGACTTAGACTTAAAAACATGGCGTTAGAGGGTGAAAACTCTAAATAACCCCCGAACGTCCCCGTGGGTGGCACCATCACCTCCCACGAGACCAATGTAACTCGTAGAAACTGACCACGCAGCCGAGGAACTCCCAGTTTGAGAATACGACGGTAATTTGCATATTTTTAGCCTTAGTCTTAAAAACATGGCGTTAGAGGGTGAAAACCAAAAACAAACCCCGAACAGCCCCGTGGGTGGCACCAACACCTCCCACGGGACCAATGTAACTCGTAGGAACTGACCACGCAGCCGTAAGACTCCCGATTTGAGAAGACGACGATAATTTGCATCTTTCTAGACTTAAGCAAAATATGGCGTTAGAGGGTGAAAACTCGAAACAACCCCCGAACGGTCTCGTGGGTGGCACCAATACCTCCCAGGTGACCAATGTAACTCGTAGGTGCTGACCGCGCAGCCGCGGGACTCCCGATTAGAGAATACGACAGTAATTTGCATAATTCTAGACCTAGGCTTAAAAACTCGGCGTTAGTTGGTGAAAACTCAAAACAGCCCCCGAACGGCCCCGTGGGTGACACAAGCACCACCCACGGGACCAATGTGACTCGTAGGAACTGACCGCGCAGTCCCGGGACTCTCGGTTTGAGAATATGACTGTAATTTGTATAATTCTAGACTTAGGCTTGAAAACATGGCGTTAGTGGGTGAAAATCCGAAACAGCCTCCGAACAGCCCTGTGGGTGGCACCAACAACTCCCACGGGACCATTGTAACTCGTAAGAACTGGCCGCGTAGCCCCAAGACTCCCGGTTTGAAAAACGATGATAATTTGAATATTTCTAGACTTAGGCTTTAAAACATGGCGTTAGAGGGTGAAAACGCCAAACAGCCCCCGAACAACCCCGTGGGTGGTGCCAACACCTCCCACGGGACCAATGTAAGTCGTAGGAACTGAGCGAGTAGCCGCGAGACTCCCAGTTTGAGAATACGATGATAATTTGCATATTTTTAAATTTAAGCAAAACATGGCGTTAGAGGGTGAAAACTCAAAACATCTCCCGAACGGCCTCGTGGGTGGCCCCAACACCTCCCACGGGACCAATGTAACTCATAGGAACTGACCCCGCAGCCGCGGATCTCCCGGTTAGAGAATACGACGATAATTTGCATGTTTCTAGACTTAGGCTTAAAAACATGGCGTTAGATGGTGAATACTCAAAACAGCCCCCGAACGGCCCCGTGGGTGGCACCAACACCTCTCACGAGACCAATGTAACTCGTAGGAACTAACCACGCAGCCGCGGGACTCCCGGTTTGAGAATACGACGATAATTTGTAAATTTCTAGACTTAGTCTTAAAAACATGGCGTTAGAGGGCGAAAACCCAAAACAGCCCCCGAACGGTCCCGTGGGTGGCACCAACACCACCCACGGGACTAATGTGACTCGTAGGAACTGACCGCGCAGTCCCGGGACTCCCGATTTGAGAATACGATTGAATTTGTATAATTCTAGACTTAGGCTTAAAAACTTGGTGTTAGTGGGTGAAAACCCGAAACAACCTCCGAACGGCCCCGTGGGTGGCACCAACACCTCCCACGGGACCAATGTAACTCGTATGAACTGGTCGCGCAGCCCCGGGACTCCCGGTTTGAGAATGCGACGATAATTTGAATCTTTCAAGACTTAGGCTTAAAAAGATTGCGTTAGAGGGTAAAAACCCCAAACATCCCCCGAACAGCCTCGTGGGTGGCCCCAACCCCTCCTACGGGACCAATGTAAGTCGTAGGAACTGAGCGCGCAGTCGCGAGACTCTCGATTTGAGAATACGACGATAGTCTGCATATTTCTAGATTTAAGCAAAACATGGTGTTAGAGGGTGAAAACTCGAAACATCCACCGAACGGCCCCGTAGGTGGCCCCAACACCTCCCACGGGATCAATGTAACTCATAGGAACTGACCCCGCAGCCGTGGGTCTCTCGGTTAGAGAATACGATGATAATTTGTATATTTCTAGACTTAGGCTTAAAAACATCGTGTTAGAGGGTGCAAACTCGAAACAGCCCTCGAACGGCCCCATGGGTGGCACCAACACCTCCCACGAGTCCAATATAACTCGTAGGAATTGACCACTCAGCCGCGGGACTCCCGGTTTGAGAATACGATGGTAATTTGAATATTTGTAGACTTAGACTTAAAAACATGGCTTTAGAGGGTGAAAACCCAAAACAGTCCCCGAACGGCCCCGTGGGTGGCACCAACACTTCCCACAGGACCAATGTAACTCGTAGGAACTGAACGCGCAGCCGCGAGACTCCCGATTTGAGAATACGACGATAATTTGCATATTTCTAGATTTAAGCAAAACATGGCGTTAGAGGGTGGAAACTCGAAACAACCCCTGAACGGCCCCGTGGGTGGCACCAACACCTCCGACGGGACCAATGTAACTCGTAGGAACTAACCCCGCAGCCGCGGGTCTCCCGTTTTGAGAATACGACGATAATTTACATATTTCTAGACTTAGGCTTAAAAACATGGCGTTAGAGGATGAAAACTCGAAACAGCCCCCGAACGGCCCCGTGGGAGGCACCAACACCTCCCACGGGACCAATGTAACTCGTAGGAACTAACCACGTAGCCGAGGGACTCCCGGTTTGAGAATACGATGGTAATTTGCATAATTCTAGACTTAGGCTTAAAAACATGGAGTTAATGGGTGAAAACTCGAAACATCCCACGAACGGCCCCGTACGTGGCAGCAACTCCTCTCACGAGACCAATGTGACTCGTAGAAACTGGCCGCGTAGCCGCGGGACTCCCGGTTTGAGATTACGACGGTAATTTGCATAATTCTAGACTTAGGCTTAAAAACATGGCGTTAGTGGGTGAAAATCCAAAACAGCCCCCGAATGTCCCCGTGGGTGGCACCAACACCTCCGACGAGACTAATGTAACTCGTAGGAACTGGTCGCGCAGCCCCGGGACTCCCGGTTTGATAATACGACGATAATTTGTATATTTCTAGAATTATATTTAAAAACATGGCGTTGGAGGGTGAAAACCTAAAACATCCCCCGAAAAGTCCTGTGGGTGGCGCCAACACCTCCCACGGGACTAATGTAACTCGTAGGAACTAGTCGCGCAGCCCCGGGACTTCCGATTTGAGAATACGATGATAATTTTCATATTTCTAGACTTAGGATTAAAAACATGGCGTTAGTGGGTGACAACCCGAAACAGCCCCCAAACGGCCCCGTGGGTGGCACCAACACCTTCCAGGGGACCAATGTGACTCGTAGGAACTGGTCGCGCAGTCGCGGGACTCCCGATTTGAGAATACGATGGTAATTTGCATAATTCTAGACTTAGGATTAAAAACATGGCGTTAGTGGGTGAAAACCCGAAATAGCCCCCGAAAGGCCCCGTGGGTGGCACCAACACCACCCACGGGATCAATGTGACTCGTAGGAACTGGCCGCACAGTCCCGGGACTCCCGATTTGAGAATATGACGATAATTTATATATTTCTTGACTTAGGCTTAAACACATGGCGTTAGAGGGTGAAAACCCAAACCAACCCCCGAACGGCCCCGTGGGTGGCGCCAACACCTCCCACGGGACCAATGTAACTCGTAGGAACTGACTGCACAGCCACGAGACTCCCGGTTTGAGAATACGATGATAATTTGCATATTTCTAAATTTAAGAAAAACATGGCGTTAGAGGGTGAAAACTCGAAACAACCCCCGAACGGTCCCCTGGGTGGGACCAACACCTCCCATGGGACCAATGTAACTCGTAGGAACTGACCCCGTAGCCGCGGGTCTCTCGGTTTGAAAATACGACGATAATTTTCATATTTCTAGACTTAGGCTTAAAAACATGGCGTTAGAGGGTGAAAACTCAAAATAGCCCTCGAACGACCCCGTGTGTGGCACCAACACCTCCCTCGGGATCAATGTAACTCGTAGGAACTGACCACGCAGCCGCGGGACTCCCGGTTTGAGAATACGATGGTAATTTGCATATTTATAGACTTAGGCTTAAAAACATGGCGTTAGAGGGTGAAAATCCAAAACAACCCCCGAACGGCCCCGTAGCTGGCGCCAACACCTCCCACGAGACCAATGTTACTCGTAGAAACTGACCGCGCAGTCCCGGGACTCCCGGTTTTAGAATATGACCGTAATTTGTTTAATTTTAGACTTAGGCTTAAAAACATGTCGTTAGTTGATGAAAACCCGAAACATCCTCCGAACGGCCTTGTGGTTGGCACGAACACCTCCCACGGGACCAATGTAACTCGTAAGAACTGGTCGCGCAGCCCCAGAACTCCCGGTTTGAGAATATGACGATAATTTGAATATTTCTAGACTTAGGCTTAAAAACATGGTGTTAGAGGGTAAAAAACCCAAACAGCCCCCGAATAGCCTCGTGGGTGGCGCCAAGACCTCCCACGGGACCAATGTAAGTCGTAGGAACTGAGCGCGCAGCCGCGAGACTCCTAATTTGAGAATACGACGATAGTTTGTATATTTCTAGATTTAAGCAAAACATGACGTTAGAGGGTGAAAACTCGAAACACCCACCGAACGGCCCCGTAGGTGGCCCCAACACCTCCCACGCGACCAATGTAACTCATAGGAACTGACCCCGAAGTCCCGGGACTCCCGGTTTGAGAATTCGACGATAATTTGAATATTTCTAGACTTAGGCTTAAAAACATGGCGTTAGAAGGTAAAAACCCCAAACAACCCCCGAACAACCCCGTGGGTGGCGCTAACACCTCCCACGGGACCAATGTAAGTCGTAGGAACTGAGTGTGCAGCCGCGAGACTCCTGATTTGAGAATACAACGATAATTTGTATATTTCTAGATTTAAGCAAAACATGGTGTTAGAGGGTGAAAACTCGAAACATCCCCCGAACAGCCCCGTAGGTGGCCCCAACACCTCCCACGGGACCAATGTAACTCATAGGAACCGACCCCGCAGCCGCGGGTCTCCTGGTTTGAGAATACGATGATAATTTATATATTTCTCGACTTAGTCTTAAAAACATGGCGTTAAAGGGTGAAAACCCAAAACAGCCCCCGAACGGCCCCGTGGGTGGCACCGATACCTCCCACGGGACCAATGTAACTCGTAGGAACTGACCCCGTAGCCATGGATCTCTCGGTTTGATAATACAATGATAATTTGCATATTTATTAACTTAGGCTTAAAAACATGGTGTTAGAGGGTGAAAACAGCCCCCGAGCGGCTCCGTGGGTGGCACCATCGCCTCCACGAGACCAATGTAACTAGTAGAAACTAACCACGCAGCCGCGGGACTCCCTGTTTGAGAATACGACGGTAATTTGTATATTTCTAGACTTAGGCTTAAAAACATGGCGTTAAAGGGTGAAAACCCAAAACAGCCCCCGAACGGCCCTGTGGGTGGCACCAACACCTCCCACGGGACCATTGTAACTCGTAAAAACTGATCGTGTAGCCGCGAGACTCCCGATTTGAGAAGACGACGATAATTTGCATCTTTTTAGACTTAAGAAAAACCTAGCGTTAGAGGGTGAAAACTCGAAACAACCCCCGAACGACCCCGTGGGTGGCACCAACACCTCGCACGGGACCAATGTAACTCGTAGGAACTGACCGCGCAGCCGTGGGACTCCCGATTTGAGAATACGATGGGAATTTACATATTTATATACTTAGGCTTAAAAACATGGCGTTAGATGGTGAAAACTCAAAATAGCTATGTGGGTGACACCAACACCTCTCACGGGACCAATGTAACTGGTAGGAACTGACCACGCAGCCGCGGGACTTTCGGTTTGAGAATACGACGGTAATTTGCATATTTTTAGACTTAGGCATAAAAATATTGATATGTTGATAATTTTAACTCATATATGCAATTTTTCAGCCTGATTAAATTTTTTGTAGAACTACTTGGTTACTGATATTTTTTTTATGTATCCTATCATTTGTAGGATTTTTGCACTCGGAACAATTGAAGGAGGCAATGGTTTACAATATGAAGATTGTTTATATGTGGTGGACATTCAGGATTTTTTTTATGTGTTACAGCCGTGCGGGCTTTTATTGTTTAGTTTTATGGCCGTGCGGACTTTTATAATTTGATTGTTGAATTTTATGGTCGTGCGGGCTTTATAACAAGCAGGTTTTACATTTACAGGGTTTGAAATGTCAAGAAAATAGAGGAAACTCTGCCCAATTTTTTTTTGGTCTGTGAATTATTTAGACGTGTAATATTTTTAAGTTTGTATATATATTTGTTTATTAACAACGTTCTCGATTCGTAATTTGTTATTCTTTTTATTGTTTTGCCAATAATAAATATTTGTAACACCTCGTACGCGTCCAACGTTACACGTAGCAACCGACGGTGCACTCACAGGAACCCCAATTTTAGGATCGGACCAAAAAAATACATTTTTTTAAAAATTATAGTTAAATATGGTCATGGACTTTGTCCATGACCATTTTTATTTTTTTCGTCGCGCATAAAAATGGTCGCGGCCAATGTCTGCGACCATTTTTTTTCTTTTTTCGTCACGGTTGTGGGTCACGGACTTGGGCCTCGACCATTTTTTTTAATTTTTTTTATCACGGTTGTGGGTCGCGGACTTTGACCGCGACCAATTTGTCATGGTTGTGGGTCACGGATGAGGGCCTCGACCAATTTTTTTTTTATTTTTTTGTCACGGTCGTGGGTCGTGGACTTTGGCCGCGATCAATTTGTCACGATTGTGGGTCATGGATGAGGGCCGCGACCATTTTTTTTATCACGGACGTGGGTCGCAGACTTTGGCCGCAACCAATTTGTCACGATTGTGGGTCATGGATGAGGGTCATGGGCCAAGTCCGCGACCATCTACCGTGACCCCTCTCGACCATGACCATTTTTTGGTCACGAACTTGGGCTGCGACCCACGAAAATGGTCACTCCCGAAATGGTCATGGCCCAAGTTCGCGACCCACAGTTTTGGTCAGGGATTTTGGCCGTGACCAATCGCCAGTTTTGGTGTAGTGTTGGATTCAACCACTTTTGTTAATGGTCAACCTTAATTACCATGGCTTCAGGTTCAAATATTTGAACTTCCAACCTATCGATTGTCCTTTTTAGGTTGGTATTAATGGTTGAGGCCAATATGGTCATGGCATCTACATGGATATTATAGTTCATCGATTACTATTTCACAACGATGATGTTGCAACTTGACCAAAATCGTAGGGGTTAAATAGCTTCTTCCCCAAGTGAACATTGAACACTTCGAGAATCAGTTTAGGTTTAACAACTTCTTCATTTGGACTTCTTGAGATCTCTGTTATGAAGTTTGGAAATGCTTTCCCCTTGATAGTAGTTCTTGGTTCATTGTTGATATCTAGTTATGCCATATCCAATGACTACTTAGTCAAGTAGTTACTCAAGTTTTCTTTCTTCATCACTTCCTTTAACGGGAATGAGGTCAAAATTATTATGGAATGAGTATCAAATAATTCCTTCATTTGCCAAAAACATTAATTTCTAATGGAGGTAAAAGGGACTACCTTAATTTTTTGAATCTAAACCCTTCCCAATATTTCATTCTAGGGGGTTCCAACCAAACCACGTAGATTTTTATTTCTCAATTTATAAGGCTAACATTAACAAGTAGTTTAATTTTATTTAAAGGGTTCCTCACGCTATTATTTAATCAAATCAAAGGTATAACCTTAGGTTCACTATCTTTCAAGTTGTTTCCAATTTTTTTAGAGGAAATCAATGTGCATTATTTTTTATCAACATCCTAAATCCATGAGCATTCTATTAACATCATTATTCACAACTCTTATCAACAAAACTAACACACCTTTATGGGGTGGTTGATATATACTAAGCCAATCATCCAAAAATCGATTTATTTATACCTATGTACGCTCCCTTTGGATAAGTAAAGGATTCCTGCACACTTGTTGCGATATTCACCTTCCCCGTAAACTCTCTTCTTGTAAACTAAGATGGGGTAGTGAATTCATGGATGTCTATCACCATTCCTACTGGAGGTTATTCATCTACATCCAACTTCCATGTAGATTTCTATATCTTTCCTTTTATTTTTTTAACAAAATCCATGAGATGTCATGCTTGGACAAGGTCCTCTAGATGATTCTTCAGTCATCTAAGCTTTTTATCTCTCTTCTTTAGGTCTACCCTGATCTTAGGGAAGCATTTGAAGAACGACTTATCGTTAATTTATGACAAAATTTTGTAAATCGATTATTAGCGACGATGTTAATCCTAAAAGAAGTCCTCTTTAGGTGGAGCCTTCTCTATACCATTCACCTTTCCATGCTTGTCAACCTTATTACTTGATGATGACCCCTTGTGAAACTAATTTAAGTCCCCGTTCTAGACATTTTAGTCATTTGATCAACTCATTTATATACTAAAAGTAGTTCATCCTCGACTTTGTCATATTTATCAGTATGATCCACTAGGTTGTCCATACCACTCCTAGGCTTATTAGTAAATGATTTATACAACTCGTTAGTATGGGCTATACCAAACTTAAACATGGAGATAACCAATTATCCATTACAATTATTGATCGCATTATAGGTTTTCCAGTAGCATTGAACATACTTCATGAGGGTTTCCCATAATTCTTTATAGGTAATACACCTCCTTAGCAATCTCGTTATTAGAGATGAATCGTGCAATGAATTTCTCGATCAAATTAGGTAAAGGTGGAGATCAACCTGTGTGTTAGATTTTAAAACCACTTGGGGGTGAACTCTCCTACACTATGCCAAAATAAAAAATGGTTAGAGACACTTACTCACAGTCCAAATCCATGACTAAGGTGGTCACAGTCCAAATTCGTGACCACCGCACAAAAACCATGGCCAAGGTTGTGACCAGAGGACTTAGACAGGGGATAGGTCACGGTTTCAGATTGTGGACTTGGGAGTCACGCTCCAGATCGTGACTAAATCGTAACCCTTTAGCAGCCATAATTCCCTCCAAATTTTCTAGGCTTGTGGTCACGGTTCCAGACCATGTACACACTGCGACAAATCCCAATAAACTCTGGCCACGGTCCCCCAACCGTGACCAGAGCATGACCTGGCCCCTTAAGTTTAAATTGGTTACCACGCAATGGTAACGTCTCAAGGCTGTGAGCATATGTGAGGCTTTATTAGTCACCCGAGAGTCACGGCTCAAGACCGTGACCATGTGTGAGGCTTTATTGGTCCGGGGGGATCATGTCTCAAGACATTTACCATGTTTTAAGTATAATTAAAACCCACTAGGTTTTTCTTCATTTCAATTGCAACTTCCCTCTCTCTCTCCCCCTCTGTCTCTAACCGGTGATTTCTCTCTCACTCTCATCGATGAGTCTCTCTCCCCCTTACATTCATCCTCACCCTCACCGGTGACTTTATCTTCCCCTCACATTCACTTGTAATCCATCTCCATCTCCCTCTCTCTCTCACACACACACATACCACTAATTTTGAACTTTTCCTTAAAATCAGCGTGTATATATTGATACCAATGTTTAACTAATTCCTCTTTGAAATTTTGATTGCAAGTTTTGACTTACGTGAAATGTGAGGATTTGGGTTCGTTAGAAAAGGTTTTTAATGTGATTGATTTGGGTTTTTAACTGTTGTTTTGTGGAATTGTAAGATTGTGGGGTATGCGTATGTTGAGGCTATGTATGTGTGTGTGTGTGTGTGTGTGTTTATATATAAGGTTCTGGGATTGTTTATTTAGTATGATACAAAACAAGCTTAGGCATAGATTTTTGCTGGATAATGCGATACGATTCATGCTTGATAGTCGGAGTTGAGGAAGAGATATCATTATGATATGTTCATGTTTGACTATCCATAGAAAATAAACAAATATAGATAAAAGAGAGAGGAGAGAGGATAACATATTTGTATATGTTAGACTCTATTGAGAGAGTGTTTGTGTAAGAACGAAAAGTAGGTATCAATTTGAGTAAGTGATGATTCACACTCGAGAGATTTGGTATGGACGTACTTAGGAGTTAAAAATTTAATTAGAAAATTAAATGTTAATAATCCTTCTAATTTAATGTGAATTCTCATCTCATGGATACAAATTCAAAATTAAGTTCGCATCTCTCAGGGGTGAATTTAACCAATGCAATATATGTAAATAAGTTTCAAAATGCAATATTTTTGTAAATACATATTAAAAGTTTTTGAGTGATAAGTCCATTTTCATTGCAATTTTGATATTGTATCAAAAACTATTGAATAAAATGAAACTTTAACACAAATATATTGTACTCACATGCACACACATATATACACACATATATACACACACACACACACACACACACACACACACACACATATACTCACACACGCAACACATGAATTTCTATATATACATGAAGTTCCTTGTATACTCACATGCACACACATACACATACACACCCACATACATATACTTTTGGTAACATTTTAGATTAAGTAATATGTTAACATGTTTTCTTCTCGTTTCTTGTGCGAATCCTATTGGAGAGACATTATCGAAGCTAAACCGATTCTAAGTGCTTTCTTTATTTAGGTAATTTTATTTATTTTTCTTTTATATAACAATCTTATATAATATTATAACTTATTGATTAACTGTTGTGGCCATGTTCGCCCCTTCCTTAAGTAGTTTTTATTTGGGTGGATATAAATTGGTGAAATGGCATGCACATTTGGTGGACACATAGTAATTTTAGGATTAATTTAATTAAAATGAACTTAAATTAGACTTGTTGATACTTTGTAGTTGAATATTAATGCATATATCTATTTGGTTAACTATTGTGGCCATATTCACCACTTCCTTAAGTAGTTGCTATTTAGGTGAACACAAATTAATGGAAGGGCTTGCACATTTAGTGGACACATAGTAATTTTAGGACTAATTTAATTAAAATGAACTTAAATTGGACTTGTTGATACTGTGCGGTTGAATATTAATGCATATATCTGTTTCATAAACTATTGTGGTCTTGTACACCCCTTCATTAAGTGATTGTTTTTTGGGTGAACACAAATTAATGGAAGGGATTGCACATTTAGTGGACACATAGTAATTTAGGATAAATTTAATTAAAATGAACTTAACTTGGACTTGTTGTGTATGATTTATTTCTTGGAAAACAATAATTATTTTACGATTAATTGGAGCCATTATCTTTAGATTTCATTTTCACACCGTCCTTCTATATATTTTCTTAGGAAAATTGAGTTACGGTAATAATTACTATTAATAAGCATACGAGAGGATGCAATTGGATCGCACTAAAATATTTTTTTATTATAGTGTGCCATATAGAGGGAAATTCTATTTACAAGTACGGGAATAGGAAAATTGTACAGTTTAATTACCTTATAAATTGTGGAGTTGATCTCAATTAAGCATACATATTCGATCATATTATGTTTACCTTGCCATAACGCTAGGATGAGGCAGTAGAGAATATATTTCACCTTCATAATCCCGAAAAGGCACTGATGTTGGTGATATTGTTAGAAAATGCTGAAAAAATATTTATTTATTTTGGATACAACTCCAAAAAGAGAGCATTCACCCAGATTATGATGTCTCGCGACATATGCACATTAAAAATGAGCTTGCAAATAAGTTGAAGAAGAAAGGATTATGATTTCCTGTCACGAACCTTCATACATCAATCATAAATATGCTTCTGCTCAGTTGACCACGTGCAAATTTTCATAAATTTTATAAACTAATACTAATTGGATGGAAATCAAGCACATCGAGTATGTTTTAAAAGTTGTTGAAAAGGTATATACATATATATAGTTGTAATCAAGATTGTCCTACATTCGTTCCTAAATGTTTTTTAATTGTAGACAATGTCGAACTAGAATGAAAAGGATCAAACAAATAACGGAACACTGCCAACTAGGCACTCTCTTATGCCCCAACCTCAATTCTCATCCCCGTGGGTTAGCAATACTCTACTCTGCCCTAAATCCCATCAACCACTCCATCTGCTAATCATCAAACTCAATAAACCCTGTTAATCCAACACCCACCCACCCACCTCCCGTAATCGAGGAATCCTAAGACAATGATAAGATGCCCATTGGGTTCTTTGTGATCAGGAATAATTTTACTGGTAAAAAATCTAATGTCCAAAATTTTAAAGCCCATTTCTTATCTCTCGAAAAGATTAATGTGGGCATCGGGGGCTCAGACAACTAAAAGGAAGATTGATCCTATCGTAAAAAATGACGTGTAGGATTAACTTTCTAAGAGTTTTGCATTCCCATATGGTTACAAGGCAAAGGTTCTTTTTCGAGTAACAGGTCAATTAAAAACCTATTGGAAGAACCTTTCTAAAGAATTTTTTTCGTAAGGGGGCATCAAGTTCTGATATTTTTGGGTTGAAAGAAAGAGTTCCCCAAAATGTTCAAATGCCCACTGACCAATGGTATGACTTCCTGGAGAATGAAGACGGGGAGGGAAAATTGACCGAGAGGGAGAAAAATAAACTAAACAAGTCAAAGAAAATTGATGTCTATAAACTTGGGGAAAAATCATTTGATGATATGAAGGGTGAATGGGAAGACAGGACCAAGGGTACTTTGGAAGAAGTTAAAGACCCTAATCGGGTCATCTTGTACTTGCATGCCCAATGGAAAAAAGGGACCAATCAATTTCCAAACAAATTGAAACCAACTTTGGTGAGTTTGAATTTAGTTATCATATACATAAACATTATAATAGCAAAATGTTAAAATCATAGTCCTAAATATAATATTATGTTGCAAGAAATGGTAGAAGGCATCTTGAGCAGTAAGTCCGAGTGCAACCCGATCATATTGGAGCAGATGCCCTAATGAAGGTACTTTGGAGGGACACAAAGGGGATGACAAGAGGTGTGGTCTCATATATGCCAAGTAGAAACATATAACACACTGCACCTCTATTCGATGAGATCTCTTCAGTGAGGAGTCACATGTCGAGCTAGGAAAAAGAACAATCCAGGATAAAAGGAGAGGTATCAGAGCTTAGGAGGGATGTAGGCAATGTTAGCAGCAATATGGCAATACTGAAGACTGAAATCAAGGGGTTAGTCTAAATGTTTATTCAAAAAAATGATTTACCCTCCCAAAGGCCTCTTCATGTATTCCCCTATCCTATACCTCAACATTTCCCCTCCCAAGTACCTCATTTTGTAACATTTCATGGATCATCGTCGTCGATGCACGATGACTATGGCCAGGACTATTATATAACGAACTTGGCTAATAATAGGGTCGTCGGCATGTGCACGCTAGTTTCCATATATCCCAGAAAATCTATCCATAATTTCCCTTTGGCGGTGGGTGAGGCTCATATACTGGTTGATAAAGTATACAACGATTGTGAAGATGATTTTGTGCATATTGACCACTGAGAAGGGCCTTTGTTGAAATATTATAAAAAATATTATATTGCTTGTCCAATTTATTTATTACTTGAAGTTTGTAATGTTTTAATTTTAATAACATCTTAATTTGTTTAGTTTTATTTCATATTTATTGAATGCTCAAGTTGAATGAATTTGTATGAATTTACTTGAATTATAAATTAAGAGTTCTTGTATCCAACATTACAGTTGGTTCAACATATTTATATAGGTGACTTGAATTTTGAAGACTATTTAATGGGATTTCCACGATATAAAGAGTGGATGGGAGAGCATAGTAGAGTTTCTGATAATCATGTAAAGGGCGTTCATGAATTTGTCAAATATGCCAATAGAAATCTAAAACAGTGATAAGATTTTGTGTCTGTGAAACCGATGTATGAATAAGAAATTTAATTCTTTCGAATTTGTTGAATTTCATTTACTAATGTGGGTTATGTCACAAGACAATAAGATATGGCATTCCATGGAGAGAAGAATGTACCATAGGTTTCAGAAGAATTACTACTACCCGACCACATAACGGAACCCCATCGGGTGGAAGTAGTGAATCATTTGCCTGCACATCATCTTTTTAATGACCTAATCGATGATGCTAAAGGAGTCCACCACCATCAAAACCACCAGCCTGTGGGTACGGATAATGTGCATTATGACTAAGTTAATGAACACGTTGATGGTGAGTTACTCGAATATTGAGAATACATACGATTGAATGTTGATACGGACATACCTTTATATAAAAATTGTGAAGAAGATAACTCGGTATTGTATGCAATAATCAGTTTGCATAATTTAAAGAGGAAATTTGGTTTGTTGAGAAACACGTAACCTTAATTCTTAAATGCACTAAAGACATTCTCCCAAAAGAGAACATACTACCCAATAATTATTCGATCTTGAAGGGGTGGGTTTAAAGTACAAATCTATTCATGCATGCAAGTATTATTGTATATTGTACTGCAATAAACATGAACCGATGGATGAGTATCTTATATGTAATGACCCAAGATATATAATTTGTGAGAGTGGAAAAGGCAAACCTGTAAAATCTCATAAGAGCTTGCTAGTTACATAGAAGGTATTAACGTATTTTCCCTTCGGGCCACAGTAAAAGAAAATTCCTTATACCATGGATAGCAGAGACCATGACATGGCACGCTCGAGCCGAGGTGAGTGGGAATCTCATGTGTCATACGGTTGATTCACTCATCCGGCATCTTTCAAATGTATGAATCCCTAAATTTGTAAAGGAATCATTCAATTTCCATCTTTCATTATCAACCAATGGGTTTAACCCTTTCGATAATTTAATCACTAATTAGAGTTATTAGCAATTCTCATGGCGTCTCTAAGTCTCTCTTCAACACTGTGCATGAGAAAAGAGTTCATATTATTTTCGTTATTGACACTCGGTCCAAACTCTCTCAGTGATAATATTGATATTTTCTTATCCCCATTAATCAAATAACTTAAGAGTTATGGGATGAAGGAGTGAGGGAGTTTGATTCTTATAGGGTGAAGAGTTCACACTTACAGCAATGGTGTTGTAAGAAATCCAAAACTTTCTTGTCTATGGGACCTTGTCAGGTAAGTTTATGGTTATTATGGATATCCCATGTCTGGGGAGAAATATAAATCCACTTGGATACATAATATTAGTAAGATGAGTTATGCTGGTCATCGTAAATTGTTGTCGAACAACCACCATTTTAGGAACGATATGTCTTACTTTTTACTTGTTGGTCACGAGCGTAGGACGAAACCTTCTTGGCTTTATGGTTATCAAATAGAGGAGAAAGCAAAGGCTACGACTTCGGGGAAGAGCAAATACCAAAAAGTCCCTCAAACACCCATTTAACTAATATTCTCTTATTTTTAAAGGTCCACACTAGTGACATGTTGAAGGACTTTTTAGAGCAAAATAAAAAGGCTTGGACTAAACGTGTATTAAAAAATATTCGAGGGACTATTTGGGATATGCCCCATAAAATAAAGGCATGGTCCAAACAGTCAATATTATTTGACTTGTCGTATTCTAAAGAGCACCGTGTAAGGCATATGATTGATATGATGCACACAAAGAATAATTTTCTGAAATGTCTGATAAGAACATGTATGTTTGGTACTTATTCGAAATATGGAGAGAGATCGCATCCCGATCTAAAGGAGATGAGAATTTAAAAAAAAATATGATTAACAATTGATCTTATAGTAAGAAATTTTTTAATTCTCACGGGTGCTTTCATTTTGATTATTAGTGAGAAAAATATCCTCCTAGACACGTTGTTTAACTTAAAGATGTCGACTGGTTATTCCAGTAATTTGCACAAGGTTGTAAGCTACCAAACAAATGACCTAAAATACTGCAAGTCTCACGACTGGCACGTCATCATCCAATTAATCCCTATGTTATTAGGCATTGGTTTTCTTAGAACAAATATCTCTACAGAGAAATTGTGCAAATTAATTTGTGCGTCACCATAAGTGATAAATAGGAAGCACATTAAGGCCGCAAAAGCTACTTTAGCTGAGCGGACATGTGTCTTAGAGAATTATTTTTCTCTACCCTTCTTTGACATTATCGTCCACCAACTTGTGAATTTATGTGATGAGGCATTGTTGTGTGGACCCATCAGGTACTGTCGGATGTATCCTTTCAAGCGCTTGATCAAAACCTTTAAAGATTACGTTAAGAATACATAGTATATTATAGGGTAAATTGAGGAAGAATACATAACAACTCAATCATCGTTATACACTTGGAAATATATGTTAGAATAAGGGATTAGGAGGTTCAATCCTTATGGAGAGTGAGTGATCAAGGATCCTAACGATTTTGAGGATGAATTGCTTTTCGGTAACCCTAAAGAGGTGAAACTCACCAATTTGCAATACGAGCAAATAGCTAATTATGTTTATGTCTTCAAATCGCAAGATAAAGTTGAAAATTGGAGATAGTAAGTAGCTACATATATAACCTATTTTTCTATTACCTATATTCTCTATATTAACTTCTAAACTCTACAATTTCATGAACACATTTAGGACATATGAACATGAAATTTCTAGAAATCAGAAGAGAAATTGAACAATAAATGATGTTAGGGCATTGGTATCAAAAGAGGTAATTTCCACCTCTTTTGTTGTAGTTATTTATGCAGCTTTTTGAAAAGGCGATGTCTCTTCAAGACTAACACGCCTAGCCAAAGGTCCCAATTTCTATGTGAATGAGTTTAAAAAATTCCATGTCACGATTTTTATTTCGTCTCATACCCATGCGACAAAAAACTATTGACACAAAATAACAAAATTTTATTTTATGCCTTGACTTCTTATGTGGCTAGCAAAAACTATATAAATTCAAAGAATACGATGTTGACCTATTAAGGTAATGTCCAATATATTTTGGAACTAGATTACTTAGATTTCAAATAACTCACATTCTATTGTGATTGGGTGAAGGTAAAGGACTATAAGAATGGTTGTAAAGTTTATCATGCCTCAAAACTTGTCACGGTAGATTCATTTAAGATGAAGAGTAAAGATCACATGGTTTGACGAGCCTTTTATTCGTGCCTTTCAAAATGTGAATAAGGTATTCTAATCAAAGTTCATAAACATGGTCACGATTCTGAGCCCTCACCAAACATGTGACCAAACAATTAATATATGGTCACAGTTTTAGATCGTAACCATATATTAATTTTTTATTTTTGGTCACGGCTCAGAACCGTGAACATTAGCATAACCCCCTTCCTTTGTGATCACAGTTTAGGACTGTGATCACTAAAAACACCACGACAATTTGGTCAAAAGTGGGGTCATGGTTTGGATCCGTGACCATCATGTCACGATCACAAACCGTGACTAGCCTAAAATGTTGATGTCATCCACTGCACCGCGACCCCCTATTAGGGTCACAGCTTTGGACCGTGACCCTCAAAATGGTTATCCTTAAAATGGTCAGGCCCAAACCCGTGACCATGACCCAGGGTCAAGGTCCAAAATCGTGAATATTTTCAGTATATAGCTTAGTGCTAAAGTTGAAGGAAAACCTGACATATGAGTGAATTATTGGTATTTTATATAACCATAGATTTCCAATAATGTCTGATGTGATGGCCAGTGTCTAATAATCCATTATAGGTGATAATTTTTTGTCCAATGAAATTTACGTGGTTCGGTATTTTCCATTTATTAGAAGAGATGTGAGACCAAAAAATCCCTAAAGTTCTCCCTATAAAGTCTTTCAGGGTACATCCTTTAATTTAAGGGAGTCATTCCTCAATATCCTTATTAGTGAGGAACCTTATATCTTCACTTGCAAGGGCTCAATTTTGTGGCTGATTATATGAGGTATCTTAGTGACTACCAATGGAGTATTCACCTATGTGGTCGCCTGCCTAAGAGACATGACAAAATGGCATTGCTAATCATTATAGTGGTCATTAAGATCCTCACGGTGGCTTTGAAAGGTCTCAAATATTGTATATTATCGCCCTTTATTCTTATGCATTCTTTTTAATAATTTCATACTTCTTGGTCCGGACAACAGAACTCCATGGGACATAATTCGTCGAGCTAGCTCTGCATGGATGCAAACGCCACGTCTTTTCAAGATTGGATAGAGAAGTTAGGGTTATTTCTGTAAATTCTCCTTATTCTTGAATTTAAGGGGATGATTCCTAAAAAATAGATCCCATATCGATCGGCCCTTCAGGTTTTTCCTGGGTTCAAAGGTAGTGAGCATTAAACAGAACTTCAGATCAATTAGCAAAAAGGCCCAATTGATGGGGCATACTAGATAATGGACAAGTCTACCAGTTTTATTTATTTTCCTTTTTTATCTTATTCCACTTAAATAGTAAGTGGAAGATTTTTTTTATGAGAATCTTTCATTTTAGTTTAGTTAGAGTGATTTTGTTGGGAGATTTCCTCTTCTCCCTCTTAAAGTTTTCTTCAATTTTGTGTATGTAAATATTACTATTCGTTGTCTTCTCCATATATATAATCTTCCATTGTTGTTTTCAAGCTTTGGTAAATTTTTTTCTTATTTGATAATTAGTTTTGATTGCTTATTAATTGTTTTCCATTAATTAAATGTAATTTAATTTGCTTTATAGCTAAATTAGTTTAGATTGATATGATTGAACTAACATTAAAATAATGGGTTGCTTTACTTTGGTGATGGATTAGATTAGTTTAAATGGGTTAGGTTATTCTTGATTTTCACTACATCACAAACAACAATTTGGCACACATTGATATTAAAAATTTGGCACAGTTTAATGACAATTTGGCACACTTTAAAACAGTGCCCAAATTTGGCGCTGTTTAAAAGTGTGCCAAAATTAAGTACACTTGACTAAGATATAAAATACCCTTAAAAATACATTTTATTAGTTTTAGTCTCCCGCCCTCACATCCATCTGGTTCTCACAGCTTCCCGCTTGCCCTGTCTCTCACTTTTCACCACAGCTTCCCGTTCGGTCTCTCTCTCAGTACTATCACGATTTGGTCACAATAGTAGGATTGATTGACTTTATGAAGATCAAGGTCGCAGCTCGCCACATCTCTTATCGCACGCCTTTCCACACCATTCTAATCCTCGCTTTCTTATTGCCTTTTCTTTTCATTCTCACCGCTGTTGTTACCCTCAAAGGCGTCAACAAGTGCTCCTCCTTAGGTACACCCTACATTTCTCTTTTCTTTACCCAGATCTTGATTTCTTTATCCCAATTTGATTTATTATTCTCTCATTCTTTATTTTCTTACGTCCTTCAAATTGTTTAGGCAGGTGCTTAGGACCAAGGCTTCTTGGCAGGGTTGATGATTCAGAGGTAATATATTAATGTCTATTTTTTACTTTTTGATGCAGTAAACATTTTGTTAAGCTGAATCTTTATCATTATGGTGTTGCAACAGAGGTTGGTTAGAGAATTTTACAAGGTCCTTAATCAAGTGAACTCTGAGGGAATCCCAGATGGCTTAAAGATCCCCGAGTCTTATAGTCAACTTGTTTCTGAAATAAAATCAACAAGGACTTTGCTATGATTTTGAAGGGAATGGTATGTGTTATTTTACTCTAAATATTGACATAGGAATTTAGATCCATATTTAGAAATATTTTTACTAGATACTTGAAAAACTCGTATGGATAAATTTTTAACTTGTACTTTAACAATTCCTATATGATTTGAATGCCTGTAATCCGATTTGGTCATAAATATGGTTGTTATTCTCTCTCAATATTTTCTTATTCCAGATTATTTGTTCCATTTATGTTTAATATATGTATGTGGTTTAGGCTTAGGTTTGATTTGTTCCGGATTAGGTTTCATGTGGAGCTTCTGATTTGTGTTATATTGGGTTTCAAATCGGGTTTCAAATTAGGGCTTCTCCCCCATTTTGTGTGGTATTGATTTATTTGTGTTGTTTCAACGTGGTATTAGTTCTAAATATCATCCATGTTTTTCTAAAGCTATGAACATTCACCCCATGTTTGATTCAAGTTCTTATTGTTTCAATTGGTTTTGAATTCTATTTTGCATATTTTAGGTTTTTCAACATTAGGTATTTTCTTTCCTCTCTTAAGGGTTCTCTTTCTATATTTATATCTCGACATTGAGGGCTTTTCGTTCATAAGAATTAGGAAAAAAAATATGGATTGAAAGTAATTTAGGGCTTTGGTTTTAGTATGATGATCCTCTTTTCATTATTGTTGGGTTTACATATAGGCATTTGATGTTGGTTTATTTATATTTTACAATTTAAAACCCTAAGAATGTTTTTTAGGAGCATTTACATATTATTTGAGCTTTAGTTCCTTTCGCTGAGTGAGAATTTCCTTCTGATGGATGTTTTGCTAATTATGTTTGTGTGTGTGTGTGTGAATTTGTTGATACATTTGGTTTGTAGGCTATTTTTTTCCCTAAATTTTGCCATTTAATTGAGTTTTTTTTCTTAACTCTATGTGGGAGTGAAAGTTAAATGTATTAGTACTTCTATTTCATTCACATTATGTTTTTTATGCTTCATTTTATAACATTGACTTTGGTACAATTTAAGTAACAATCCGGTTGCTTTCCATAATTGATTCCAAATTATGAGATCCACTAATTTGTGTAATCAAATATAGTTCTTGTTGATTGGGATATTAGGAAACCATCTGCAATAGAAGAGTTCACCTTCTACACTAGAAGAGTATACCATCAAATCAAATATAGTTCTTGTTGATTCCAAATTTGATGATTGTTCTATATTATTTTATTTAACAATAGTTTTTTTTTATATAAGACAGGGGTTTGTGGTATTATTTTTGTTGTAAATGTGATTGGATAAGATTGGAACACCTTTCACCTCAATGGGTATGTAACATTTAACGAATTTCTAATATTTATTTGCTATTGTCGTATCCTTTTTCAGGTTATGAACTCCATAGAGGACATTGTAGTATACCTACGCATGCTTTCTTCAAACATGCCAATTTACTATTTGACATGTGAGATTGTGAGGTAATCACTCTTCTCAGTTCATTTTTTTTTAATGTATTTAGTCTTATTTGTTAATGTTTCTTCAATATTTATTTAATAAACTAAGAATTTAATCATACATGGTGTGTGATTTCCTATTTAAACAACATGTTTCTTGGATCCAAGCAATATGTTTGTTTGAAAAATAAACAAAGAATTTAATGTGAATATTTATTTATTTCATTATATATTGAACCATTTACCTTTCTGATATGTTCTTATATGTAATGGACATATGGATTTTTGTGAGTAGGTAGGAGATCCCAAGTTTTTATTTAAAGGCAAAACCATACAAAGAATGGAGCTTCTTGTTTTGAGCACCTTGAAGTGGAGGATGCAAGCTTGCACTCCTTGTTCTTTCATATACTACTTTCTTAAAAAGATTAACCATGATCATCTTCCATCACAATCTTTGATCTCTAGATCAATTCAATACATCTTAAGCACAATCAAAGGTAGATTATTCACTATATGCACAAATGTGTTAATTTATATCGATACATATCCATATAATAAAGCACAATATAACGCGTGCCCTAATGGCATGTAATAATACCCAATTATACTCATAAAAGGGACATGTTATCATTTTCACACACGTTTGTGTATAATCATATATGGGTATTGTAATATTAAAGAGTTTGATCCAGTGCTGGGTGGGAATTGAATGCAGGTATTGGGGAGGTTTGGAGATTAAAAGGCCAGTATAGGCTGTCAGTGATTTGTTTGGTTCTGTTTTACAAAGGTTCAACTCAGGCCAGTTCCATCCAATCGTAATCAAGTTACTACAGGCAACTATTATTTAGTACCTATTTATTAACCTTTTAAAATGCAATGAATTATTTCCACTGAGCATTTATAGTTTGTCTTTTTCATTCTATATCCGATCATTCCTTCTAAACTTTGAAAATTACTTCACGGCTTACTTTATGAGCTTAATTAGTTAAATTGGTGGAAGGGATTTGCTGGTGGTTTGGTTTTGGAATTTGTTGTTGCTGTTGAGTTTATTTTAAATGTTAAAACATGTTGGATTTAACGAATAAACAAATGAGATTATGTCAAAATTTTATAAAATCAATAAACGTTCTAAATTGATTAAAAACATACCGTTAGAGGATGAAAACCCAAACCAACCCCCAAATGGCCCCGTAAGAGGCACGAACACTTCGCACGGGACCAATGTAAGTTGTACGAATTGACAGCGTAGTAATGGGCCTCTCGATTTGAGAATATGATGATAATTAAAAAATATATCGATTAAGCTTAAAAACAAGCCCTTAAAGGGTAAAAACCCAAACCACCACCCAAACGGCACGAACACCTCGCACGGGACCAATGTAACTTGTACAAACTGACCACGTAGTCACGGGTCTCCCACTTTGAGAATATGACGATAATTTCAAAATACGTAGATTATGCTTGAAAATAACCCGTTTGAGGGTGAAAACCCAAACCAGCCTCCTAATGGCCCCGTAAGAAGCACGAACACCTCGCACGGGACCAATGTAACTTGTACGAACTGACCGCGTAGTCACGGGTCTCCCAATTTGAGAATATGATGATAATTTCAAAATACGTAGATTAGGCTTAAAAACAACCCGTTTGAGGGTGAAAACCCAAACCAGCCTCCTAACGGCCCCCTAAGAGGCACGAACACCTCGCACGGGACCAATGTAAGTTGTATGAACTGACAGCGTAGCCGCGGGCCTCTGGATTTTAGAATATGATGATAATTTGAAAATATATCGATTAAGTTTAAAAATAAGCCCTTAAAGAGTGAAAACCCAAACCAGCCTCCAAACGGCCCCGTAAGAGGCACGGACACTTCTCACTGGACCAATGTAACTTGTATAAACTCACCGCGTACACACGAATCTCCCGGTTTGAGAATATGACGATAATTTCAAAATACGTAGATTAGGCTTAAAAACAAGTCGTTTGAGGGTAAAAATCCAAACCAGCTCCCAAATGGCTCCGTAAGAGGCACGAATACCTCGCACGTGACCAATGTAAGTTGTATGAACTGACAGCATAGTCACGGGCCTCTTGATTTGAGAATATAATGACAATTTAAAAATATATCGATTAAGCTTAAAAAAATCCCTTAAAGGGTGAAAACCCAAACGGTCCTATAAGAGGCACGAACACCTCGCACGGGACCAATGTAACTTGTACGAACTGACTGCGTAGTCACGGGTCTCCTGATTTGAGAATATGATGATAATTTCAAAATACGTAGATTAAGCTTGAAAATAACCCGTTTGAGGGTGAAATCCCAAACCAGCCCCCTAAAGGCCCCCTAAGAGGCACGAACACCTCGCACGGGACCAATATAAGTTGTATGAACTGACAGCATAGTCGCGGGCCTCTCGATTTGAGAATATGACGATAATTTGAAAATATATCGATTAAGCTTAAAAACAAGCCCTTAACGGGTAAAACCCAAACTAGCCTCCAAACGGCCCCATAAGAGGCACGAACACTTCTCACGGGACCAATGTAACTTGTATAAACTGATCGCATAGTCACAGGTCTCCCGGTTTGAGAATATGACAATAATTTCAAAATACGTAGATTAGTCTTAAAAACAAGACGTTTGAGGGTGAAAACCCAAACCATCCCCCAAATGGCCCCGTAAGAGGCACGAACACCTCGCACGGGACCAATGTAAGTTGTACGAACTGACAGCGTAGTCACGGGCCTCTCGATTTGAGAATATGATGATAATTTAAAAATATATCGATTAAGCTTCGAAACAAGCCCTTAAAGGGTGAAAACCCAAATCACCCCCAAACGGCCCCGTAAGAGGTACAAACACCTCGCACGGGACTACTGTAACTCGTACAAACTCACTGTGTAGTCACGGGTCTCCCGGTTTGAGAATATGATGATAATTTCAAAATATGTAGATTAAGCTTAAAAACAACTCGTTTGAGAGTGAAAACCCAAACCAATGCCCAAACGGCCCCGTAAGAGGCACGAACACCTCGCATGGGAGTAATGTAACTTGTACGAACTGACCGTGTAGTCGTGGGTCTCCCGGTTTGAGAATATGATGATAATTTCAAAATATGTAGATTAGGCTTAAAAACAAGTCGTTTGAGGGTGAAAATCCAAACTAGCCCCCAAACGGCCCCGTAAGAGGCACGAACACCTCGCACGGGAGTAATGTAACTTGTACGAACTGACCGCGTAATCACGGATCTCCCGATTTGAGAATATGACGATAAGTTCAAAATATGTAGATTAGGCTTGAAAACAAGCCGTTTGAGGGTGAAAATTCAAACCAGCCCCCAAACGGCCCCGTAAGAGGTACAAACACCTCGCACGGGACCAATGTAACTTGTACGAACTGACAGCGTAGTGACGGGTTTCTCAGGTAGTCATAACTTGAGTAAGATTTTCAATTTTAGAATATTATAATAATTCCCACTCCTATATGTAATTTTTTAGCTTGAGTAAGCTTTTTTTATAAATTACTTGGTTACTAATATCATATATTTTTTGTAACCTATTTTTTTTTTCAGGATAACATTTTATCGTTAGCATTTATTCACGAACACACGGAGAACTCAATAGTTTACGACAAGGGGTTTATTCATGATTCTATTTTTTTGTGTTATGGTCGTGCAGGCTTTTGTAGTTTTATTGTAAACTTTTATAGTCGTGAGGGCTTTTGTAGGTTTATTTTTATATTTTGTGGCCGCGCAGGCTTTATGTTATCCAGGTTTTATATTAGCAGGTTTTAGAATGTCCAGAAAATAAAGGATACTTTGCCCAATTTTTTTTGGTCTGTGAACTACTAAAGACTTGTAATCTTTTGAAGTTTGTATGTATATTAGTTTATCAACAACGTACAAGATTTGAAATTTGTGAATTTTCTAGTTTTCAATTTTTTTTCTTTTATCCAAAAATTTGTCACAGTTCAAAACCGTGCCAAAAGTGTATCAAATTTTGGCACAGTTTTGAACTGTGCCAAAAGTTTATCAAAATGTGCTCAATCTGGCATAGTTCAAAACTGTGCCAAAAGTGTGTCAGAAATATCAAATTCTGGCATAGCTTAAAAGTGTGCCAGAAGTGTTCCCGTTTGGTCAAATCTGACACACTTTTAAACCGTGCCAGAAAAAAATGGCCATTTTGGAACACCTGATTCTGGCACAGTTCGAAACTGTGCCAGATTTGATCTGGCACAGTTTTAAACCATGCCATATTCCTATTTTTGGTGTAGTGTTTACACCTAGGAGATTTAACGGTGCATAATATATGCGCTATATTTACGACTTTGCATGTGTAATCTCAGGGATATTTATTGATGCTAAAATTAATTAAGCTTTTATGAAATTTTAGGGGGCGATAACTTTAGATTTTATTAATTATGAGATTTAATCTTGATAATCTTTTGTTCCCAAGTAACCATTTATACTAATTAACCCGATGTGAAGGATATTATTCTCAATCTATATTTTTACTATTTTTATGTTCAACCTAGTTTAAATACATGCCTAGATTACTATTTTATTAAACTCGTCATCATTTTATACTTTTATTCAGAAGTAATAAATCAACTAACATCTAGCATTCATTCCCAGTGGATTCGATACCCAAACTAATCGTTATACTCCCGTAAAGAGTTTAGTCACAGTTTAGAGTTTTGCATTTACGATAGGAGCCTAAAAATAACAATCAATCATACCTTACACGAACGCTTCAGTTCCAATCCCGCGTGACTCGGGCCTCTAGTTCACGAGATCCAATCATGGATATTTTGGAGGTCAAGAATTTTATTATGAGTAGTTCCTTCTCTGTTGTTTATAAATGGATTCTTGCATGTTAGAGTCGTGAGCTTTGTTGATGCTATTAAGTTGCCTTCGCATTTGAGCGTTTATGTCTATTTACCTTTGAATAGCGTAGTTACACTTATGTAATCTATCCTCGTACACTTTAATTCAATGAACCTTGGGTGTTTAAGAAGGAAACCCTAAAATATGGAAGTCATAACATCTTCGCTCACAGCAGTTCTGACTCCCTGTTAAATTTGAGTGTATTATAAACTAAGAATGGATGTCGGGGAGTCATACATGCCATGGGATTTTTCATGCCTTTTAATAAGGATCTCAAACTTTATCCTCTATGAACACTATTTTTTGAACAATTCATGGGCTGGTGTGCACTCATGGTTGTGAATTTAAGAAAAAAAATTGAAGGGTTGGATCATTGATAGTTCCTACAAAAGACCAATTTTTTTTTAAAGAAAATAAAAAATTAACAGCATAGAATGAAAAATTCATCCATGAATGCACAATTTGGATGAAAATGGACTCACTATTTACATGAATTCACAAGTCATACTTGCCTACGTTCACAGGGGAAATATGGGCCATATATTTTATTTAGTGTAATGCCCTTATCATAAATGGAGGGGGAATTTTAAATTTACAAATACTTTTCTTATCTCTAGAAGAACATTGGTGTGATCCCTTCGCTTTTATGTTAGTTAGGTTATAATGGTGTTTATTTATGCTAATAAATATTCATGGATTGACCCGAATCTGCATCAGTTACCCTTCCCTAATTTTCTCCTATTTATTGGCGCTCGGACTTGATCTGGTCATGATCGATCACGAGCGTATGTATTACAATCTACACAGGATATACGACCGACTTCCTTGGTGTAACAACCCGTGACTTTGGAAATGAGAAATTAAATTTTTGGGAGAAATAAAATTTATTTAAATTGGAGAGTTTTAAAATTTGGAAATAGAAGTCCAGAAATTGAGGACCTTATAAGTATTCCGAATGATAATTCTGAAGGTGCCATTGGTTCCGGATGGGTCGAGATAGTCGAAATGACTGTCATTGGGTTTTATTTCGGTCCCGAAATATTTTTAAGTATGTTTGACTCAAATTGGAGGAAACGAGTCATTTAAAGTGTGTATTAATATTCAAAACTCGGACTTATGTTTTATGGGATTTAAAGGCTTACGGATCAAGCCATCTCATTAAAGAGAAAAAGAGAGAAAGAGAAAGAAGAGAGAAGGAAGAAGAAAGGAAGAGAGAGAGAGAGAGAGAGAGAGAGAGAGAGAGGAGAAAGGTTGGGGATTCCGGCCCAAACGCGATCACAAGGATGATTTAACCTCTACAACTTCGAGGCAAGTGTTTAATCTTGCTAAATATTTCATTTGTGTATTTCATTTCATAATTTGTGGATAAAAGAATTGGATTTTGGGTATTAATATCAAAACCTAGATTTTGTAGATTAAATCTTGAAATTGATGTTTGTATATGGGTTTGATGGTGTAGAAAGGGTTGGGATCAACTTTAAGTTGATTTATTGGCTTAGAATCATGGTATGATGAAGGTTTAGGGGTTAGAAGTGAAATTTTAGGGTTTAGAATTCGTGGGTTTTTGTGAAGAAGAAGAGACGTTCAAGGTTCTACAGACCCGAATAGATTTGCCCCTTAAGCGAATCAATTCGTCTTAGGCAAAAGTGGCAAGTCTGCATGACCGAATCAATTCGGACCCAAGGCGAATAGATTTGGCTTGAGACAGAGTCCCAGGTCCTTTGGATCGAATTGATTCGCAGTTGGAGCGAATCGATTCGCCCTTGAGACCGAATTGATTCGGGCCAGGCCGAATCGATTCGGAAATAGGGTTGTTTTGTGGAAATATTCTAGAATGATTTCTAACCCTTTTTGGTTGGGTTTATTGATTTGGGACATGATTATATGATGTAAGAAATATATTTTGGAGATTTATTGGAAGTTTCGAGCATGATGAGATCGCGGGAACGTATCGAGTTATTTTAGGGACTTATTTAGAGATGTATTGAAGAGGGTTATATCGATATAGTGGGAAATCTCATTGAGAACAGGAGTTCTATTTAGAGGTCATAAGTGAGCCTAGTTATGACGAGAGGTTAAGGACCCTTTGAAAGAGTGGTGAGAGAACAGCATGGAAGTGTAGGCCGATATTTGTGTCGAATCCTTATAGTGATAGGATTTTCTTTAAGATATGGGTTGGGACCAAGGAGAGGTAGAGGTAGCGCATCCTTAGTAATGTTTAACTTAAGTAATAAATTGTAATACAATAAGATTAAGGGTTCATAAGAGCAATTGAACCGTAGGTGAAATTGTGAACGATTGGATCGTACTATCAACTAGAATAGGTTGTAGTGTAATTCTAATCGGAATAGTTTATAAATATAATTGTGTGGGGTGTAATAATGGGGATTCCAAAATATATGATGAGATCATAAAAAAATGAATTTAAGATTAAACTTGAGGCTTCTAGTCTATTGGTCTTGTGTATACCGATAGTCGAAATTGTTATTGGATATATCGATGTGCATTCGGATATCGACGGGAGGTATAGTGATTGTTATACACATTAAACTTTGGGTGATAACCTTAATGTTGGAGATATATCTATGTTGGAAGATTATTTATATCATAAGGGAAATGGATGAATATGCTTCAAGTGAGGGATCGTATTCATATAACGAGGTAAGCTAATGTGTTTGGGGACGACAGCTAGTATATTGAGGATTATGTATGCTTATAACCGAGTTTATAAATATTATACATACGTACGAGAGATAGTATGTATATATATGTGGATATGTGGATATATATCTGTATAGATATAAATATATGGGCATACTCATGTTGTGAATATCTAAACGGTATGTGATGGTTTAATTATATGATGGGATCATATGGATGTATATATATTGTGTGTGTGAATGATATATATACTTATGGTGTGAAGCATACCAGGCACATGCTATCATGGGAAGTTGCGCGATGAGGGTGAGCACCCTGGCTTGAGGAGCAGGGTGTGGATATTCCCCAGGTCATAGTCATCCATTATTATTTATGTGATTTTATCTTGGGGGTGAGAAGTCTTGGGTATGGGTCGTTCTCACTTGCCGGTTAGGAACTATGACCGCTTCCCATGCATTGTGATTTGGTTTTGACCACGAAGTGGGTGATATTTAGTCCCACCGGTGGTCCCCAGGATGGTATGTGAGTGATGCCCTGGAAGATGATAGCAAGATGCAATATTTTGGCATTTTATAGCCGTTTATGTTATGTGTATGGCATAATATACATTGTGCGTGATATGTATGCTTGGTTATAGAAATGATTGATTATAAATATATATATATATTTAGAGTAAATATATATAGTTGTATATCCTATAAGTGAAATAGGATAATAAGTTTCTATGACGTACATCTTGGGTGATTTGTGGTGTACTAGTTGGTTGAGGTCAAAGGATCGTATTTAGAGACAATTGTGGTTATATCGACCCAAGGATTTAATGGAGATTTGATTGATGTTTTAGATTGTATTCTATAACTAGGTAGTATCAGTAGTAGGATTTTTGTGGATGACATGATGGATCCCTACGATTGACATTGTCAAGGAGTAGTGTATCGGGGGGGTTCCTTGTTTGGATTTTGCTTTGCGAGACGCCCCATGCACGAAACACAGTGCAATGTTGAGAGTAGAGAGAATTTTTGTCCTTAATACTTGTATGTAGCAGTAGTATGATTGGTGTGGATGACATAATGGATCCCTACGATCGACATTGTCAAGGAGTAGTGTATCGGGGGGTTCCTTGTTTGGATTTCGCTTTGCGAGACGCCCCATGCACGAAACGTAGTGCAATCTTGAGAATAGAGAAAAGTTATGTCTTTAGTACTTGTATAAAATGATATGTATAGATGACATGATGGATCCCTACGATCGACATTGTCAAGGAGTAGTGTATCAGGGGAGTTCTTTGTTTGGATTTCGCTTTGCGAGATGCCCCACGCATGAAACGCAGTGCAATGTTGAGAGTAGAGAGAAGTTTTTTCCTTATTAAATTGTGCATGTTATTTAGAGAATAAACTTTTAAATTAAAGTTTAATGTTAATATGTAATGTACTACGACTTATAACTGTTTAAGTTATAAATTGGAATCAATAAAACCTGGTAAGGTATATATATATATGAGAATATATTTAAATGTGATTCGAATGGAAAAAGTTCTTGGGGTATGTTAGAATGGTAGGTATTGCGGGTATAGACCGTGCGTATGGTAGGTAGGTTATCCTCATGGGTGGGGTAACTTACTTAAGATTCTAGGACGCGAATAGGTGCACGCCATTAGATGAGAGGTGAGTTGGGGTTTCACGAGAGTGCGACTCCACTTTAATTATGAAATAAGTGCATTGATATTTATTATGCACGGTTAACACACTTGCTAAATATTTTTACACCTCGGGCTCTGACCCGTTTATATTTCTCTCCTGCTATATGTATATATATTACTACAGGTGTCCTACTGCATGGATGTCGGATGCCCTTCTGTCCAGAGTCGTGGGAGCCATAACAGGTGCGGACTGTTGCAGGATTTAGATTGTAGTTGCCTCTTATTCCTTTGTGAATCTAGATAGGATTCATTTTTTATATCGGGTTTTCACCCAAGAGTTATGTATAGATGTTTATATTTATTCTTTATGATGTTGTACTGTCTGTGACCCGACAACTTATTCGGGTATATTTCCTTGTATGTACTCATTTCATTTTATTCTAGCACTTCATTTATCATGGTGCTTGTGAGCATTTTACCTTTGTTAGTAGTTCTATAGTGATGGTTTGTTATTCGTTGTATATTTTATTAATTTTTAACATCTCGCTTATATGATTTCGGGTAGTTAGCCTTATTTATTTTAGTATTGTCACTTGATGTTGAGACTGAGCCATCTGAGACTCCTGATTTAATGTAGTATAGGGCTAGCCACCCGTTATTATTTTAAGCGGGTTGTTACACTTGGGGGCATACGAAGAACACCTAGACACCTATCACATCGTAATTAACTGGAAAATATTTCCTCTTCTAATTATGATTTTGGAATCGCTTATTAAATTATCGGCTATTTTTTACAACCCCCCTACAAGATATTTTTGGACCATTTTGGGACTTCCAATGTGTATGGACAAAAAATAGACACTCATTAGTCGCGAATTTTAGGTACGACCTTTGAAGAAAAACTCAGGAATTTTTTAAAGACGACCTAATTCCTAGTAGTTAAAACTATTAGATTGTTGCCCTTTATAATCCCCCTATAATATTTGTAAGGAAGTCCTTCAAGCTTATGATGTGTTATGGAATATCGTAGCGACCAATCTAAAGTGACATTAAGTAAACATTGGGATTCGTGTCGAGTTTCATCTTTAACATCATAGTATCTCGATAAGGTATGAATACATGTTTATGTTTGACCACTGGATTCATTTGGGTGTGTTTTCAATATATTATTGGAGGACTTTTCGTAAAATAGTTTTAAAAGAAAAAATCTTTTTAGTTTAAGTCGTTCAAACAAAGTTTCACAAGTGGTTCAAAATAACTTTCAAATAAGATGTGGTATGTCGTTCGAACAAGCTTCAAACGGGCTTCTACCGACATATCTCTGCTTATCAGATAAATATCATTTGATGGTCATTCAGTATTCGTTCAAATGAAATATGCATTGTCGTTCGAACGAGTTTATGTTTCGTTCAAATGAGAATACGTACTTCGTTCGAATAAAATTACCATTTTCATTCTAACGAGTTTTTGCCGGCTCAAAAATTGTGTAATCTATAAATAAGCAGGCTAAAATCCTTTTTGTGTGAGTGTTTTTGGTAAAAATTACTTCCGATCGAAATTCAAAAGCCTAAAGACCCTCGTTTACATCCAAGTTTGAGATCCAATAATCCCACATACATTATATCTCTTTGAGATCTCCTTTTTGTTGCACCATAACTATTTTTCTCTTCATACTGTGAGTGTTTCGAGCGGTAGAGACCGTGTTTCGTGTTATACGACGGATGAATTAATCCCGTGATAAATAAGATCGATGGGATACCAAGATGTGGGGAGTGTGATTCCCCGTTAAGCATAACTATATTGCGTTCACGGTTAGTCATGTGGTCTTAGATTAAAAGTCTTAAGGGTGTGCATTAGAATCGACAACCCGAAAAACCCCGACCTTCGAAGGTGAGTTTTTTTTTCTCCATAGGTTGGTTCTGGTTCCAATAAACTGATAATCGAAGTGTTCTGTTCGGTTATTGGTTTTATACCTGAACCAAAATGAAACTAACCATGAATCGAACCCGTCGAATCGAATCGAATCGAAGAATTGAACCGAGAATCGAACCCATGGAACCAACCCAAATAGTTGCTTGGATACTTTATAATTTATGTTCGATATATGTAGTGCAACTTAAAAAATGTTTTTATTTTTATTTTTATTTGATATTTTAGTTATGATGTAATGAAATTAGATAATTAGTTTTTGGAAAATTTTGTGTATGCATGTGATATTTTCTAAATAAATTATTTATTTGAAACATGTTAATTGAGAAAAATAAAGTTGGATAATATTCGATGATTTTATTAAGATGTAATGACATTGGATAATTAATATTTTGCCAACTTTTAAGTTTTAATATATTTATTGGAAAGTGATTTGAGTGAACTATTATTAATTGCAAAAATAATGCAAAACCATGAACTAGAACCGTGAACTAAAATCGTGAACTTGAACCATGAACCAGAATCATGAACCGACCTAGACCAAGCCGAGAACCGATGGTTTGGTTCGATTCTATTCTAGTAGGGTTTTGGTTCGATTCTTGTTTCAAAATTATGGAACCGACCAACTTCGATTTTGGTTTTGATTCGTAATGGAACCGGAACAACCCAACCCATATGCACCCCTAGAAAGTCTTTTGTCATTGAAAATGACCATTTGCATGATGGTTTCGAGGTCCAGTCATATGATTACCAAGTGAGGAGCGATGAAGAGGAGGAGGAGAGTGAGCTTCAAGTGGCCTTTGGGGAATTGTACACCAAGTCATTGAACTTGAAAAATACCAACTTGCGTTTAAAAGTTAAATTGAAGGAACATGCCATAGGTTATAATGATGATAAATTAATTGAGAATTTGAGGGCATGTGAGAAGACTCTTAGGGATAAACTTGAGTATGTTGAGGGTGAGAGATATAGCCATCGTGGTTTGATGGAAGTTTTTAAAAAGAAGTATTATGAGTTTGAAGAGTCTAAGCATTTGCTTGAGTCTAGGATTATAGAGTTAGAAAATAATTTAAGAGACTCGAATCACATCAAATTTGATTTGGAATCCAGGTCGGAGAAACTAGATTCGATGTTAGACACCGTACAAGTCAAATATGACATTTTTAGAATTGACTTCGATGATATAAATACTTTTGCTGCTAAAGCCAACACCAATACTTTGAGAGAGTCAATCCAAAGGTAACATTCTCATGTTTACACTTTCGTACATTGCGGTATGAAAGGTCACCTTAGGTATTTCTATTATGATCTTAAAAAAGGTCTTAGGAAGTCTAAGATTAGTGTCAACAAGATTTCCTAAACCCTAGATCATCACGTTACACCTATGTAGGTTAGGAGATCCGAGTTGAAGGCTCTAAATGATAGGCTTGCTGATTATCGCATGTTATCACATGATTCTTCTCATACCTTATGAGTGAGTGTGATTGCATATTTTTCATACACTAGCCTTTGTGCGCCATGTTATATGTTTTTGCTAGTTGTATGATGTTTATCTTTTGTATTTTAATCTCTAATTTTTTTGTTTTATTGAAAAAAATAAAAAAATATTTTTTTTTAAAATATTTTAAACTCAAAAAGATGTTTGTTTTGTTTTGTTTGTGTGTAGTTTAGTTTTACACATTTTGTGTGGTATATTGGTATATTTGAATCCACTTCGTTCCATGTATCCATGTGGCTAGGACATTTGATTACGATTTTCAATGCTTAAGATTGTCCTTAATCATGCTTGCATGGAGTTGTTCGACTTTGACATGCTTAATGGATTCACTTTGCACATGACTCCGCACACACTTTGCACGAGCTCTTTTAGATTATAACCTCATATGTTACATGAGCTAAGTAAGGCGTTCTCCTATCAATCTTGTCATATACATAATATTTTTTACTATGGGGGATTTTTTCATGTAAGAAATATTGTGTGAATATAAAAAATATGAGTATGCAATGGGAAATGGCTACAGAAGGAGAAATCTCCTTTGTGTAAAAGGCCACCATTGGCAAGAGCCTAAAAAAAGAGGCAAAAGAAAAAAAAAATTACCAATGCCAACTTTTTGCATTGATGCTTTAAAATTTAGTATCTTCAAAAGAAAAGGAGAGAAAAAGTATATATATATATTAGAGTGTTTAATTAAAGATCAATGGGTTTGCATAAAGAGTCCTAGTTTAGCTTAAATATTTGGCACTATTGATCTGACATCATTAACATTTCTAGGCTAGTGTGCATTGTGTATGTTTATCCTTTATGAGTTCTTTATTTGTCACCTTGAAGCTAAATTGAAGTTTGATAAGTTAATGCGGTAAAAAAAAACTTCTTGAAAATTTTTGAGTGATTGGGTCATATTTCTTTTGTTGCTAGTTCTCGCCCCTTCACTCCTTTCTACGGTTTGTTTAGACACATCGATATTCTACTGGTGTGTAAAGACTATTTATTTCGTGTATTTTGTGGTTCTTTATATATATATATATATATATATATATATATATATATATATATATATATATATATATATATATTTATTTATTTATTTATTTATTTATTTATTTATGTGCATTATTGATATATGTTCGGTTATATATACATAGTATGTTTTGTTTCGAGTCTTTGCATTTGAATTTAATCCATCTTTGTCAATTTTCGATTCATATTGTCATATTGTATGATCAAATGTGTATATTTTATTGATTGATATCCTTAGTATCTCATATGTGCATCGAAATTGGTATCTTGTGTTCGTTGCTTGGATTATTTATGCTTGTGTTGTTGATTTGTTTGTCGTTGCATATTTCACTTCACATCATCGAATGTAATTACTTGCTTTCCTTTATTCTTACATATGTTATATTGAGGGGGAGTTTTATTATTGTGCACCTTATTCTTTGTTTATTCTTGAACAATTTTTACCTCAGGGGATGCGTCCTATCTTAGGTGGAGATTGTTTGATAAAGGGGGAGGGATTTTCATATGCGAATTTATATTATTATATATTATCTTTACGTTTGAAAGGTGTGTTTAAGTGTGGAGGCTTAAAGTGATGCGTTAAAATTTTAGCAAAGCTACTCAAGTTTGTGTTAGTTAACCATTTGTACTCTTTTCTTTTAAGGTTGGGATTGAGTCATAGTGAGCTTGACAGCCCAATCAGATTTTTGTTTTTGTGTTTTATCCTAAAATATCCAAAGGAGGAGATTTGTAAGGGCAAATTTCCAATAGAGTCAATTTGTATATTTTTGGTTTTATTCCGTGTTTGGACCGAATAATTTGTGCCATATGTTACGATGTGTTTAAATTTGTTCTTAAAACTTGTGATATATGATTGAAGACCGTAGCGGCCAATATAAAGCGACATTGAGTTAGATTTCTTATCGAGTTTCATCTTCAACATCCGAGGGATCTCGATGGGGTATGAATACATGTTTATGTTTGATCCCTAGATTTGTTTAGGTGCATTTTCAAAACATTATTTGAGTCCTTTTTGTAAAAGAATTTTAGAAGAAAAAATATTTTAGAGTTTCACAGGTCGTTTGAATAAGCGTTCAAAGAAGATGTGGTATGTCATTCGAACAAGATTCAAACGGAATTCTAACGACATTTCTCTTCTCATTAGATTAATATCGTTCAATAGTCGTTCAAATGAAATGGGCACTGTCGGTCAAACGAGTTTATGTTTCGTTCAAACGAGATTACGTACTTCGTTCAAATGAACCTATTATTTTCGTTCAAACGAGTTTTCATCGCCTCGAAAATTGTGTTATGTATAAATAGGCATGAAGAAAACCTTTTTGTGTGAGTTATTGGCAAAAATTACTTTTCTATCAAAAGCCTCCAAACCCTTGTTTACAACCAAGTTTGAGATCATAGAATCACACATACATATGTGTGTTTGAAATCTCCTTTAGGTTACATTATAGTTATTTTTCTCTTCATACTGTGAGCGTTTCGAGTGGTGAATATCGTGTTTCGTGTTGTGGGTAAGATCGGTGGGATATCGAGACGTGAGAAGCACTCACGTTGTGTGGCCAATGGAAGGCGTCCAATGGTGACTGTGAACAAGGTTACAAGGAACGAGGAAGCGGGCCAGGGTTTGAAGGGAGTTTGTGAGTAAGTCTAAGTCGTTCTTGTAAAACTGCCTATATCGTAGTGGACTTGTGTACCTGGGTCATCCGAGGTTTTTTCCATTGTCGATTTTTCTCGTACATCATCGTGTTGTGATTTATTGTTTCATTCTTGCTTATTCTCAGCTAGATGCATGTTTAGATTAAGACTAAAATCAGTAAATTGTTTAACACAATACTTGATTTAATTGGTGCATATATAAAATTTGAAAGTAAAAATTGGTGTTTGTTTCTAATCATCCATTTAACCCTAAGGCGCATTAGCAATTTTAGTATTCTACAAATTTATAGTCAAGATTTTAATGGAAGTTAAAGTTTCAATCTTTGTGTTCAAAGTAGATATATTATATTCAATCGAGTCACATATCTCAACTATAAATTATCTATGCAAACAACTATTATCATTTGATCTAAGAAACAAATGGATTGATCTTTGAGAACTTACGATCCTTACATTAATTGGAAAATAAAATTTTATTTTGGTTTTGATATTCAAAATGATGATTTTGGAAAACCTTAACTACTCCTAATGTAGAACAAATGTAATCCGTTCAAATCATAACCAAGAAATTATTTACAAAACTCGAGTATTTCCACTCAAAACTTGCAAAGGTTTGTTTCCCTAATTTTTTATTCTCCAACTTCTCTCAATCAAATAATATGGGTTTTATGAATTTTAACTTGGCATAGATGGTATTTTATAAGGCTTTAAAATACCAAAATGGTGATAGTTGGTGATGAGAAGTGGCGGAGGAAGGGTGATATTGGTTAATTTCTCATCTAAGGTGGTGACAAGTAGGTCACATAACAATTTGAGATAGTTTTGGGGCTGATACTTAATTTTATGGAGATTTTGAAAATATATCTGATTTTAAAATATATGTGGGTAAAAGTTTGTGTTTACAAAATGCGTTGCTTCGATATAATTGTACTCTAACCCATGTGTTTCAAGATAATTGCACATTGCACCCTGAACTTAATTTGGATGACAATGACTAATTTTGGGAGAAATAACACTTAATAACCTTGGTGAGTTTAAATAGACCTATTGTTTTGAACAGAAGTCAAAAACCAAAATTTTCGGTTATATCGGAAACTCTCCGAAGTCTTGGGTTGTTTATTGTTTTTTGAGTAATATAAATTTTTCGAGGAACTAATATGACACATTCTTCCGTTTAGACAAGTTTGATTAGTAATCAGGGGTCAATATCGTAGAGTTTCCACAATTCTACAAGCAGTATAACTGACAAGCATTTTTATCGAACAATTTTATGAAAATATAAAATTATCAATTAATAACATAATAAGAAACTCATGTATGTACACACGCATAAAAAATGCATATAGAAGTTGCGTTATTAAAAATATATATTATGCAAGTGTAAAAATGTTTGTCCTAAAGCCTTTCTTTTAACTTAATACTCTTATATAATCATAATCCAAAATTTAGCATTGGGAATGATATTTTTTTTACTCAATCCTACATTATAAAACATTGGAAAAAATGTAATTTGAGACAGCTAACTGGGAGACAAAAAAAAATAGGGACATATACCAAATAGTCCCTCGGACATTTTTTAATACCCATTTAGTCCAAACTTTTTTATTTTGCCTCAAAAAGTCCTTTGCCACATATTTTGGAGAGGGAGTGCCGCTGGCGCGGACCTCTAAAAATAAGAGGATATTGAGTGCTTGAGGGACTAAATGGGTTAAACTAAAAATATGTGTCCTTTTTAAAAAAATATATATTTATAGTAGGGACTATTTAATAATTGACCCAATTAATAATCTATTTTTATTTTTTTTAAAATAATCAATTAATCAAATTTGATAATATTGAACAATTTGATTTTGACAATTGATTAAGTGTATTCTTAATATATTCTGAAAATATATAAGCACTCTTAATTTGAAACGGAGGGAGTATTAGTAAACTAGAATCGTTCAACCCGATCATGGAACATATTATGCATCTATCATTAGATATATCTCAAGTTTTTTAACACACAATAACACAAACCAAATCCCCATACACGATTAATTCTATAATTAAAAGAATTATTCAATCACATACTCCTCATATGTTTGTCCTATAACTTTCTCTGTTTCTCATCTTGATTCTATAATAAAGTAACTCCGTGCATCTCATTCATTTGTAATTAGATTAATTTTGAAATAAAAAAAAACATATTTTTTTGGGTCAATTATTAAATAGTCCCTACTATAAATATATATTTTTTAAAAAGGACACATATTTTTAGTTTAACCCATTTAGTCCATCAAGCACTCAATATCCTCTTATTTTTAGAGGTCCGCGCCAGCGGCACTCCCTCTCCAAAATATGTGGCAAAGGACTTTTTGAGGCAAAATAAAAAAATTTGCACTAAATGAGTATTAAAAAATGTCCGATGAACTATTTGGTATATATCCCTTATTAATTTGGTATAGCCCAAAAAAATAGTTAACTTTTAATTTGAAAACGCGAGAATATTCAATGTACTTGCCTTTTCAAATAATAAAATTTATTAGCCATCTAAAAACAAGGGTTATGCCTGTATAGTGAAGTGACTCTCGTACTCACATTGATTGATACATCATACACTATAATTATCGTAATCAAGGGCGGAGAGCAAAGGTATTTGCATTATTATGTAATTTTTTTCGTAATATGACTGTTAGCCGAGCACTCATCTGAAAATGGCCAAATGGCAATCAAGACAAGTGATCATAATGGTCTTTTTAGTGGTCTTAGTGCATCAACAAAAGAAGTGTGTGGGTTACAATGTTTCTAATTTAAACAAGGCCAGCAAATTTAAAATCTTAACTTACGTATTGTTCGCATTTTAAGAACAAAAGTTCGAACTAGTCCATGACCAACAGAAATCCATGACTTGCAGAGTTCCATATGTTGTGCGCCAGCAAATCCCATTCCAGAGAAGGGCCTGTTTGAATGATGATGATGATAGAACTGAGCCAAATATGATGGGGTAATAGAGATCAACCAAAGAAAAATATTATATACAGTACAGAACATTGCCCTCCCAAATCGAAGAATCTTTATAAAAAAGCAATACACCCATGAGACTTGAGCTTCGAAAGGCCACCAAAGCTTAGAAGCAATGCCCACTGTTAATATTTCTAGACACGGAGCACTTGGTTATCTCAAAAAGCATTTTTAAACAGGTTCATTTCTAAAAATTTATTAGCCATCTCAAAAAGCACTTGGTTATTACTTAAGTTTTAGATCGTTGCCAAGCTATGTGCTGTGTCCATAGAGATACACCAAACTTAAAAAAGCAAGAAAGCAGTTCTGAAGTTAAAGGCATGGTAAAAAAATTGGTCCAATTTCCTTAACGGTAAAGCTCAAAGAGTTCATGTTTGGCTCTACGTAGCTCTCATGCTTAAAATACATATTATTTTATGCACATACACAAACAAGAGGTTTCTTAGTTCTTACTTCCTCTTTGTTCCATTGCTACTGGGATTAATATTGTACAAGTCCTTATCAGAAATTTGCTTACAAGCGTTGATATTCAACCCCTTACATTTTCTACCTACTCACCAACAGCACCTCTCTCTCCTGCCTTAACAAACTGATGCCTCATTGCTACCTCTTTCTAGTGTTTATAAATCCACTAGGCAATCATCCTCCTTCATCATCCTCGTGCAGTCAAAGCTGACCACAGACAAAAAATAATTACTAGAGCCAGGGAAATAATGGCAAAACTCAATAGCTTTTTCACGGCTGCTTTCATTCTTGTTTGTTTAACTGAATTTCTCTCTCCTCTACACGTCGAAGCTGCCGTGAAGATATACCAGTTCGACGTAAACAATATCTGCAAATAATATTATTGGCTTTTAACATGCACTTTTAATGCTGAAAATTAACTGCTTATATTTTTCTCTTTGGTATAATTTCCAGGTTCAAGTGAAGAATGTTAGCAGGTTGTGCCATGCCAAGCCCATTGTTACTGTAAATGGAATGTTCCCAGGACCTACAGTTTACGTTAGAGAAGGCGATCAACTTCTCATTAATGTCACGAATAACGCACATTATAACATGTCGATTCACTGGTACGGCATGTATATACATAGGCCAATTGGGATACATTATTTTGGGCAACTTATGAATTATAAAAATGTTTATATTTTGGGGTTTTGTTTAACAAAAGATATGACTGTGTTTGCAGGCATGGATTGAAACAGTTTCGCAATGGGTGGGCAGATGGACCGGCTTATATAACACAGTGTCCAATCAAGACAGGACATAGTTACACCTATAATTTCAATGTAACAGGGCAAAGAGGAACACTGTGGTGGCATGCACATATCTTTTGGTTGAGAGCAACTGTATATGGCGCTTTTGTCATCATGCCTAAACAAGGGACCCCATATCCTTTCCCACAGCCCAATCTTGAATCTATTCTAATTTTAGGTGAGTTCATCAATAACTTGAATTGAGTAGATTTAAAATGTGGTCATCCATGTAAGTGACGAACATTCAAACAGAGCCTTTTGTCTTTTTCGAAATTCGGTGTACCTCCCTCTCCTAAATTATGAAGAAAAAAAAATATCTCAAACCTTATTTCTGTAAACAAAATTTTACTACGGTAAGATCATCATTATCACTTTTTTTATGAACTACTTTAACAAATTCTAAAAAGCAAAACCATAACAAGGGGAATTAAATAATGGTAGATTATGAACACATTTATGATCTAACTAAGTACAATTTGCACTTGTATCTAATATAAGGTAGAGAGACTGCTAATTATTTTTTAATGGAGCAGGAGAATGGTGGAATGATGACATTGAAGAGATTGTTAAGCAAGGCAACAAGCTGGGATTGCCTCCAAGAATGTCAGATGCACATACTATTAATGGCAAGCCAGGCCCACTCTTCCCCTGCTCTGAAAAATGTACGCTCATGGAATTATCATTGATTTGCTTCTACACTATTTAAAGTATAACCCCAAGATAATGGAAATATATGCTGCACCTTTTATTTCTCGTCCCACTGTTCGTATAATTTTGTCGAAATCCAATATGATTTAAAGAGATCAAAGATAATGAGATAATATTCTTTCCGAGATTCAAATAACATATAAAATATCCCATGATAATCTCATTTGTTGTCTTATTCCAGATACCTATGCAATGGAGATTGAACAGGGAAAAAAGTACCTCTTGAGAATCATCAATGCTGCACTCAACGACGAGCTCTTCTTCTCCTTAGCCGGCCACAACATGACAGTGGTAGAAATCGATGCAGTCTACACTAAACCCTTCACAACACAGGCAATCCTAATAGCACCTGGCCAGACCACAAATGTCCTCATTCAAGCCAACCAAGCCCCAGGCAGATATTTCATGGCAGCTCGGCCTTTCATGGATGCCCCTCTTTCCATAGACAACAAAACTGCCACTGCTATACTCCAATACAAATCCATCCCAACCACTGTACTCCCAACCCTCGCCCACCTCCCTTCACCCAATGACACTGTTTTTGCGTTAAGTTACAATGCCAAGCTAAGGAGCCTAAATACTCCGAATTTCCCAGCAAAAATACCCCTAAAAGTTGACAGACATCTTTTTTACACGATTGGCTTGGGAATAAATCCGTGCCCATCTTGCCAGAATGGAACTCAACTCACTGCATCATTAAACAACATTAGCTTTGTGATGCCTCATACCGGTCTTCTTCAAGCTCATTATTTTAACCTCAAGGGGGTGTTTACCACAGACTTCCCGGACCGGCCTCCTACCCCTTTTAACTACACCGGTGCACCGCTTACAGCCAACCTTAAGACCGCGGTGGGCACGCGGCTTAGTAAGATAGCGTTTAATTCGACAGTGGAGTTGGTTCTACAAGACACTAACCTTCTCTCAGTTGAGTCTCACCCATTCCATCTTCATGGTTACAATTTCTTTGTTGTCGGGACCGGAATTGGGAATTTTGATACCAAGAAAGACCCTGCAAAATATAACTTGGTCGATCCTCCTGAAAGAAATACAGTTGGCGTTCCCACGGGTGGTTGGACTGCCATAAGGTTTAGGGCAGATAATCCAGGTGATTTTTTTCTTTTGTATTGTGACTTATTTTATCTTCTTGTATTAGTGTTTCTTATCTCACTTTGTCAACTTTCTTTTTTCTTCTTCTCTCTCTTCATCATGTGCATCAGACATATAGGATGTTAAAAATAAAAATTATAACCACTGCATTAGATATTTCTTATGGGGGCACTAACCAATAACACTTTCTAATAATATCTTTGAAGTAGCAAAGAGTACTCATTCAAGGCTTTTCGTGTCTTCTTTAGGTGTGTGGTTCATGCACTGTCACTTGGAGCTTCATACCGGTTGGGGTTTGAAAACAGCATTCGTGGTAGAGAATGGAAAAGGCCAAGATCAATCTATTTTACCCCCACCCAAAGATCTCCCCCTTTGCTAACTGTTTGGATTTGTCACAATTTCTTGCAAAGTGCAGGATGAAGGGGTGAAATTCTGTAAAACAGCACGACTGAAAATTGTATTTCAGGTTATTTTGAGATGTGATTGTAACCCAATTGTGTGCAACTACATTTAATGCTTTTGCTTTCATGCACTGATATATTATTTGATTTTCTAAAAAAAGTGTATGTTTCATAAATCCTAATGATAATTGTACAAGGATTTTGGTTGTGCCTCTAGGGAACAATTCAATCATCTGCCACTAATGTTCTAATTGTTCCTAAAAACTCAACCAGTCCTCCTCACTACTATGCATCAGCAACAATGACATTAAACTCCAATTGGAAGTTTAGAGCACGCACCAATATTCTCCCTTCCAGGATTACACCAAATATTCATCTACAGCATTGTTGGAAGCACAGTGGAAGAGGAAATTCATACAAAATAAATAAAAGTAATAACTAAACCATGAAAGAATCTGGTAAGCAAAACTTTGAATTGAAAAAATCACCACTTGACTGATATTCATCGCAATTCACATTGATTATATATCCAAATCCAATCTCATAATTGCCCCCACTCAAATTACAGATTTCCACTGATTGATGAGATCATCAAACATATTGCCTTGCAAAAGACAAATAACATGCAAAATCGCCATCAAATAGTAAATAGCCCTCCAATGTCCCAATAACACAAACAAGACAATAACGAACACCCACCCACCCAAAAAGGAGGTATAATATCTTAGATTTCAAAATAAAATTGAAATAAGGAATACCAATACCAACACCAGCATCAAGACCCCAACCCAACAAGCCCAATTCCTCTTCTTCTTCATCTTATTAGCGCGATCAAATTCTTTCGTCCCATCACTGATATACACACCAGCATTGGCCACATTCTGTTCAATATCATTAATCTGTTCTCCTTGTGTCTCAACCAGCACAGCCATATCAAGAAACACACCATGGAGCTCAGTCAAGCTTCTCTGTATCTCCTTCACAGCCTCGAGCCTTTCCTGGTTCTCCATTACCAAATCAGTCTTCCCTTCAAAAACCCCAATTTGCTCACCTCCCAAAACCATCTTCTCAATCACCTCCTCACTGGGTTCCTCTCCTGTGGCACTGTAATACCTCTTCTTAAGCCCTTCTTTGTGCTCACTAACAATCCTCTCTCTCAAAGCCTGAAAATCATTCATCATATCTCTTAATTTGATTCTCAATCCATTAGTAACAGAAATCCTCGTCCGATCAACCGGGCTTCCTTCTTTATATGATGAACACAATTTACGATTTGCCACATTGGATCGGTCTAGCGATTCGAGTCTCGTTTTGATGATTTTCGCCTTTCTCAGAACAGTGATCATATCAGAATTAATCCTGTCTCTAAGCCCTCTAAGAACCTTAGCACTACAAGTAGACTTTGTCTCTTCATTGAGATCTTGAAGGTCAAGAAGCAGATTGGAGATCTCTTCCATATCTGTCTTGATCGCGCCCACTTCTTCGAAGAACTGGGAGAGGTTTTTTTCGTCAGCGGGGTCAAGTTGCCCCATTTCGATATCCGCCCCTGCTTCCAGGTCTTTCATGGCTTGTTTCTTCAAGTCGACATAACTTAAAAAGGATTTGGTCATAAGATCATTCATCTTTGCAATGAATCTGCTTCACCCACACCTGTAAAGAAACAAACTTTAAATTGTTTCACAACATACAAACACTAAAAAATCATACAATGAGAAAGGTAAATAAAACCCATACCACAGATTATTAGAAAAGAATCTCAAGGGTTTTGTTGATGCTGTAATTGTGTTTTTGGGGGTAACTGTCTTCAAGAAAAGATCTGTATTAAATGAGTTTCAAGGAAATTAAGTCAGGAACAAAAATGGGTCTTGAAAAGAAGGAGGAAAAAATAGTTTCCGTTTAGATTTAGTAGTAAATAGAACATTGTAAGAAAATAATAACAAAGAAGGATAAGACAAAGAAGAAAACCTTGAAGAATTAAAATGCCTGATGGTTGCTGTGTTTGAGAGACTATGGAAAAAGATATTGGAATGAGGCTTGTGAGTGAGTGATCGACCACTTAAAGGGAAGAGGGGCCTCATCTGGCGGTGACCGTTTTTCTGTTAATGTTTTTTTAAAATTTCAAATGGGAGAAGAGGTTTTCAAAGAGCCGTTATTATTATTTGGGAAGTCCATTTTACCCATAGAAGCTGGATTTCACAACCATTATACGGAGTTGTACTGTTGCTTACCTGATTAGTCAACAAATTTCATGTGATTATCATTACGGGACATTACAACATGTGGTTACGCATTCACTCAAAATCCGGATAAAGGAAAATCACGTGTGTATACAAGTACATACAAAATTTTATACAACATTCATACTTATTCCAATAATACTCATGGCCTAAAAATAATAGTTTTTTTTTTTTTGTAATGATACTCTTATCGGGTGATAGTACCGGATTAGAAATAAATGTATTTTATATGACTTGTATTCTGGCGGGACCCACACCATAAAACAATTAAATTACACTATAGTATAAGCAAATAAATCGGTATCGGTACTAACCCGATACTACCACCCGGTGTGCCTATCATTATTCTTTTTTTTTTTACTTAACTCCCATTTTTAAATTTGTGTTCTCTAAGAGTTCGTTTGGTTGACTATTTTTATCTAGGCAAATGCTTAAAAAGTTGACAAATATGAAAATTGGATTTTTTAGCTATTTGGTTGCATAATTTACCGTAGCATTATTTAACAATATACAACACCGTTTATGCATAAGCGGTTGACAGACTTTGCTTACCTATTTGAGTGAGAAATATTTGCCAACAAATTTGTTAGCTTCTTAAACGGTTTTAATGTTTTAAAAAACAATTTAAAAACTGTTTTAAATAATGAATATTTAAAAACTATTTTGTAATGTTTTATTGTTAAGAAAATGTTTTACAATTTGTTTTAAAAAACCTAATATAAAAATATTGTAAAAACTGTTTTTAACATTTTAAAAACCGTTTTGAATATAATACAAAAACAGTTTTAAAGTTTTAAAAAATAATTTTAAAAACTATTTTAAATAGTTAAAAAAACTGTTATGAATATTTAAAAATTGCTTTGTAATATTTTGCAAACTGTTTTTAATATTATAAAAAATTGTTAACAAAATGTTTTACAAATTTTTTTAAAAACCGTATTATAAAAATATTGTAAAAACTCTTTTGAATATAATATAAAAACCGTTTTAAAGTTTTAAAAAACTATTTTAAATAGCTAAAAAAATTGTTGTGAATATTTAAAAATTATTTTGTAATATTTTAAAAACTATTTTTAATATTATTCAAAATTGTTAAGAAAATGTTTTACAATTTTTTTTAAAACCGTAATATAAAAATATTGTAAAAATCGTTTTAAACATTTTTTAATAGAATATAAAAACTGTTTATAAATAAACTAATTGAATTGACTTTAATTTCGCCTAATGGTTGTTTGATAGCCTCATGTGAAAAACTAGATAAAATTTGTCTAGACAAAATTTGGCATGGCAAATTTTGTCATGCCCACTCTTTTGCTCATTGTCAACCAAACGAACCCTAAGTTGTAAATTTTTTAGATATAATCCTCAACTTTTTAGAGGATGGCTAACGAGATTAAAAAAAACTTCATTCGTATTTAGAAATAAGCCTCGATGCACTTTCTTATCCAAAATGCCCCTCTGAACATTTAAATTCTATTTTCCAAGCACTTCAATTTAAAACCTAAAGACCTTAAAATTTGTCACCAAACACTAGGGTGTAAAACAGACGAATACAGAGCGAATACCATACTATCCATTATTCGTATTGGTTTAGTGTTGAAAATAAAAGTAGGGGCGGTGAAGTGAAAATAGGGGTAAAGTTTGAGGGGCCACAGTTTAATTAACCCAAAAATAAAACTTTCATGTCTTGTGGTATCGTGTTTAATGGGGTCATGTTCGTGTTAAAGTTAAAATATATGATAATAAAAGTTGAATAAAAATTTATGATAATAAAATTGTTCGAGTTTATGTGGTTCGACAATGACCTACGTGCACAGGGTGTTTCTTCTTTCTTATTACTATTTTTTCTGATAACAAGAATTACATGTCCCATTTTCCTGGGGTAAAGGTTATATTCGTGCAAGCCTCTGGAATTTGTTGATGAAATCATCGTTTGATTATACTGATCTTCCCCGAGATCCTTGCGGGTGGAAATTTTCTTTATTGTTATCTTGAGCTACGATCCTTTATCCAATCATGTCGGGACGGTATTTTTTTGACACGAGTTATTCAATTTGTTCGGATAATTCTCCCACAATTTCCCCCAAAGATCTAAGGCTTGAATGGGGTGGAGAGGTTGGGGCCGAGGTGGTTGTTCGCAGTTTGAGATGGTATTTTCCTACACTTGGAAAAACTTCTTCGTTGAAGGTTTTGGTCTATTTTGCCCATTGGGCCCTCGAAGGGCGCACTTGTAATTTCTCAGGTTTGTTGGGGGTACGCTTATAAAAATAGCATTTAAAAATCGAAGCACTTCTGCCAATTATGGTCTTGGGTTCTGTTTTAAGTGATGAGATGCCTTAAAATTTGAACCAAGCTATCAAAAGTTTCCAACCGTCATTTTGCTCCATCACTTCAACTATGCAAATTTCTTCACTTGTAAGTTTCCTTGTCTTTCGCATCTTCAAGTTTTTCTATAACGATCCTCTAAAATTTTTCATTTTTTTCATGTTTTCCTTCTGTATTTAAGGAAAATGGTTTATAGAGTGAACGATAGAACTTTAGGGGAATTCAGGGGTAAATACGCCATTTCTGATTGGGTGATTGTAGAGTGTTCGGATATTTCGATCAACTGTTATAACGTTGAAAGCGGCCAATGGATTCATATGATCTCGGTGACTGAGGAGGGTATAACGTTGTGAGTGCACTCAATCACAATTAATGAATTCTAGAAAGCAATTAATGAAAGAACATGAAAATGTCACACAACACACAAATATACGTGGTTCAGCAAATCACATACGTCCACGGAGAGGTTAAGGAATTTCTATTTATGTCTCTCAAAGTTCTGGAATTACATCCCCCATGGACCTAGGGTGTAGGTTGCATTTATAGTCTTGTAAAACTAAAGCAGTTGAGTTGCTCAAGGAATTCCCTTAGCTTACTATTAGCTCGTGTGGTGATTCCTGATTATCTCGTCTGAGATTGTAAGTAAGCCACATGAACTCATTAAGTGATAACTATTTTTTATTTATCAAATGCTTATAAAAATCTTCCTTATTGACAGATTGGGTTGGACCGACGTGGTACTTTATTGGGTTTACTTAGGCAGGCTAAATTTGGGCGTAATTATGGTTTGGACCTCACAATTACCCCTAAAATTCCTGGCCAAATTTAGGCCAAAGTTGGGCTAGAGAATTTGAAATCTGTTGGAGGCCCATTAAACTGATCCAACATTAATGAGGTTTGTCGATAAGTCAATCTTGTAAATTTGTGACAATTAACAAAGGTATGCTGGTCACAAAGAAAGATGAAGAGCCCAAAACCCATTTCGATCTTTCTTCCTTATGATTGTTGTACACGTTTTTCAAACGTTTTTTGCTTCTACACTTTTGATATCATCACTTTGCTTTTTTTCATTCGCTACAAATACTTTAGAGCTTCCCTGTCCGCGTTCATCTACTCTCTAAGTTCCACTCCTTCTCTTATTATTGTCTTACTTTTCGTAGCTCTCTTCTTCTTTATTTCTTATGTCGTTGTTCTCTGTTTCTTTGAAAGTGGAGAATACCCTTCATAGGAAAAATCTAATGGATTTTAATAAGATTTGTTTTATTCCTCCTTGGGTTAAATCGAATGTGCCCATATACATAGAAATGCCATTGTAGTGGAAGAAATCACTGGATTCATACCCTAGCAGTTGTTCAGAGGGAACTGACTTTTCCCCCCAAACCCTTTCTTATTAGAATTCTGTGAGTACTTTAGGGTAGTCCCAGCTCAATGTGCCCCCAATACATGGCGTACACTACACCAAAATGGGTAAATTGTCACCTTTCAGCCGGCCAGCCTTGTCAAGGTCATTGACCGTGACAAAAAAACACGTGTTTTATGTCACGGTCATTGACCTTGACATGACCGTGACAAAGAATTGTCACGGTCAATGACCGTGACAAGCCCGTGACAATTCAATTTGTCACGGACTTGTCACGGTCAATGACCGTGACAATTCTTGTCACGGTTAATGACCTTGACACGACCGTGACAACTTTTCCAGCAAAAACCCTTTCCCCCTTCTTTTTTCCCTCCCACCGTTCCCTCCCTCCCTCTCTCTCTCTCTCTCTCTCTCTCTCTCTCTCTCTCTCTCTTCCATTTACATATATATTTGTGTGTATATTAATGTGTGTATGTGTGTGCGTGTGTGGGGGGTGGGGCAGGGTGGGGCGGGGTGGGGCAGGGTGGGGGAGGGGGTGGTGGAGGGGGGCAGGGGGTGGGGTGGGGTGCGGTGTGTGTGTGTGTGTGGTGGTGTGTTTTGGGGGAGGGGGTGGTGGAGGGGGGGAGGGGGTGGTGGAGGGGGCAGGGGGTGGGGTGGGGTGGGTGTGTGTGTGTGGTGGGGTGGGGTGGGGTGGGGGAGGGGGTGGTGGAGGGGGCAGGGGTGGGGTGGGGTGGGGTGTGTGTGTGTGTGGTGGTGTGTGGTGGGGGAGGGGGTGGTGGAGGGGGGCAGGGGGTGGGGTGGGGTGGGGTGTGTGTGTGTGTGTGGTGGGGGAGGGGGTGGTGGAGAGGGGCAGGGGGTGGGGGGCAGGGGGCTTTAGCTAAACTAGGGTTTTATAGAGTTTCGCTCCTACTACTTGGGCAATGACTATACTAGGGACCAAAGATAAATAAATAAACCGGATTCAAAGTAAATACTACGAAATCCCAATTTATAACCGTCTAATTTATATCCTTTATTTATTTAATCACGATTCATTCCACTAATTAATCATGATTGCACTCAAATTTAATTATTTATAAATCACTCGAAAGAATGTGTTCTTATTATTAAAGTTGATTACGGTATATTATGATTCCCCACGTTATGTTTTCGATACCCTCTTGGTTAAATAAATTTTTTACTAACCGATTTTAATGAATATCCGATCAATTCCTCCAAATTATGATCTCATACCTATTCACACAATGATTGACCAACTTGCGAGGATCTATTGTTCTAACATATAATTGAACTTCACCCATCGCAATCGAAGAAATAATTGTGAAAGAAATTTAATATCCATAACCCTAGGGATTAAGAATCTATGAACTTTTTGCAAACGATATGAGATTTCCCATGTTTAATCAAGAACATCCTTAGACTTGTAGGGTGTGTGTGTGTGTGTGGTGGTGTGTGGTGGGGGAGGGGATGGTGGAGGGGGGCAGGGGGTGGGGTGGGGTGTGTGTGTGTGTGTTAAGTGAAAAATAATGCATATGTTAAGTGAAAAATATAGTCATAACTTGTGCTTATGGAACTATTTTAGTTGGTGCACAAACTAACGGTCAAAGTAATAGTATATACTTCCAACATTTCAAACTACTTGGACATCACAAATGGATACGAACTTAAAATATAAATTGAGATAACCTTAGAATCTAATTAGGGTAAAAATATAATGGCATCAACTAACATATATACACAACACTAAAAGTAGACATCAATTTTATAAATAATTGATAATAGTTGGATAATAAACATCGGGAGGGGGAGGGGGTGGGGGTGGGGTGGGTGGGGTTTTGAATATTATTTACATTCAAAATAAATAATTGATAATAGTTGGATAATAATTGGATAATAATTGATATTTTCATTCAAAATAAATATTTCATTCAAAAATATTGGATAATAATTGATATTTTCATTTAAATTGATAATAATTTTATTCATGAAATTAATTCAATTAGGTAAAACCCATGATAATGAAATTTATGCTACAATTATAATTATCTCATGTCATAATTTTATTGATAAACAATATATGTAGTTGTCACGGTCGTGGTGGGGGGAGGGGTGGGTAGGGGTGGTGTGTGTGTGTGTGTTCGTAGGTGCGTAGGTTTGCGTGTGTGTGTGGCGGTGGGTGGGGGTGGGGGTGGGGCACCCATTTAATAACTCTTTAAATATTTGAAAAAAACATAATATTACAAAATTGAAACGAAATGTGTACTATTAACATTTTTTTTTTATCTGTACTAATAACATTTTTTTTACAGCCAAAATGTCTCCTTCAGATGTTAAGGCGAAGATGATGATACTGTTTATGACGATGTCGTCTGGGTTCGGTGGTAGCGGAGGCGACAAGGGTTCCTCCGCCGCTAGGCTCCCCAAATATGGAAAATTTGGGATTACCGTCGAAAACAAGTCGGAGCTTTTAGCGAGATCCCTTGAGCTGCTAAAGACGATCATCGGCCCGGGGTTTATGAGTTGGAAGGAGGTGCCGTATGAGCTCAAGTTAGCTGTTTGGGCGGCACTACAGGTAATATTTATATGAAAATTTCAATTTATATTTATTCGCAACTAACATTGTATTTGTTGGACATGAACAATTTAACTTGGATCCAAAGCTACGCGATTCCGTCTTGGAGCAGTTGAGGGAGCATTACAAGACGTGGAAGAAAAATTTGCGGACACGGTACTTTGGAAAAACACGAGAGTCCGTTTTACAATGGCGCGGATCCGTCCCGCCCAAGGAGCCGATCTCATTGGCACAATGGCAAAATTTCATTGACAATGAGATCGAGGATCGACAATTGACATCTCGCCAATCAAGGAAGGAAAATCGGGCTAAAAATACGGACATACACTACTCCGGCCGGACCTCTTACGCTGAGGTGGAGCATAGGATGCAGGTAACATTTAATTTATCTATAACTATAGAAATATATTATTGGATATTATTTTACTTTGAGGGGCCGATACTAATTTTACTTTACTTTATTTTATTTCAGGGGGTAGGGAGTGGGCCAGGGGGTAAGCCACATAGGCTCGATACTTATGTGGCTCTTCGGACGAAGAAGGGGAAGGACAAGGAGGTGTCCCCGAGCGTCGCGACCACGATTGTAAGTAATCCGACAGTTTAATTATTGTTAATTACGTTATAATTTTTTAGTTTAGTTATTTTACTAATCATGTGCTTTTTGTCGTTTCAGGCAAAGCTTAAGGAAGTGCATGAGTCGCAGTCTGATGACGACAAGGCATCTTTGTCCACAGACGCACTCAGCCAAGTGCTTGGCTCTGATCGCAAAGGGAAGACAAGGGGAGTGAGCTCGCGGGTGGCCAAATCTAGGATCATCGGATTGGAGACGAGCGACACCGGGTTGGCTCGAACGGTGGATTCACACGACGCGAAGCTGTCCCGTTTGGAGGCGACGGTCCAATATATGTACGCATTCATGAAGCGTACATTGGGTGGAGACCGTAAAGGGGAAGGGAAAGGGAAGGAGAAGGCGGTGGAGGAGGAGGTGCGGGAGGACGAGGCGCAGGATGACGAGGATGTGGACCTCGCTGCTTCATCACCGACACGTTCGTACTTCGACGATCCACTTCCCTATTTGACGCCCTCCAACAGACCATTGTCGACAATTGGTTGGCCGAGCATGTTCATATTGGACGTATTTGATGGACAGCGGATAGGGCGGGGGTTGAGGGACCCGAATATCGTCGAGGGTGGAATAGTCCATGGACGTGTGCTTCAAGAGATGGAGTCCAGGGTGCTCGTCACGCATGTCATACCCGGGAAGGAGAACTCCCTATTGTGGTTGCGCGAACAATGCGGCATGACGTATATTAGTGGGTGCGTCAATTCGTATGTCGTGTGGCCTACTCACCTCCTCAGTTTTATCCAAGACATGTAGTAACATTATTTTTAAGTTTGTCCATTTTAATTATATTTGGATTATATCGTCATGTATATTGTTTTTACTTTAAATATTTGGATTATATCGTCATGAATATATATTTGCATTATCTTTAGTTTGTGTTGGATATATGATGTTTGGAACAGGTACAAGGTTGCTATAACAGGTACAAATATACTGCTGGGCAGTGGCGGTGGTCATACTGCCCAGCAGATTTTTTTTAAATTCTGCCCAGAATTGTCACGGTCATTGACCGTGACAATTCTGGGCAAGAGGGGTCACGGCTTTGTCACGGTTATAAACCGTGACAAACGTGTCAAGGTCAATGACCGTGACACGATCGTGACAAAAAAAGTTGTCTTGCCTCGAAATGTCACGGTCATTGACCTTGACAAGTTGGATTTGTCAAGGTCAATGACCTTGACAAATGGGCAGATTTGGTGTAGTGGTATTGTTAATGGGGTACAAAGAATTAATGAGATTTATGGGACTAATCTTGGTATCCTAAAGATCATATATTATTACACTTGGTCCCACACTATCGATGGCCTTGTATATTTAAAGGTGAGGAAGGCCAATAAAGTCCTTGTTGTAAACCTACCTGATTTCAATAAGGGGTATTGGGATTGGGGCTTCATTATTAGAAATTTGCAACATCACCCCTCCTCAATGGCGAAGAATACACTAGGTTTTTGTGCCCATCTTGGGGGTGACATAGGTTAATGCTTGCCTCTTAATAATTTGTCTTTCTATTTTCTTTGTTGCTCTATTAATTGTTATTGATAATAATGCTTCTTGTTATATTTCTGAGCATATCACTGGAAGAAAATAGTGATGAGCTTTTGAAGGCTTGGAGAGTAAAATAGTATCTTACTGGTGGTGATCACCCACGATCAAGTTCATTTTTTTAGTACACCAATACTACTGGCAACTTTACTGCTAGCCCAGTAGACGACATCCTAGACCTCCCATTTCCAGATAAGGAGACTTCGGTTTCCTCCTCCTTTGAGTCACTTGACGTGAACTTCATTCTTGCCGATAAAGAGGACTCAATGGCACCAACCCGAAAGAGAGTGCTTTTGATCGATGAGGATGATGATGTACTTATCTCCCCCAAGGCAAAGTCCCAGAAGAGGAGCGAGACTAAAAGCCCTAAGGCTGATAATCAAAGTTTGGTCATCGAAGAGAAGAATAAGGACAAAATTCCTATAGTCCCCCCTTTCCAAAAAGAATAACATCCCTCCCCCTTGACAGATCCTCAAAGACCATGTCTGAGGAACAAACCCTTCATTGGCCCATGGTCTATTAAGGGGTCCGTGCTCGCAGCTGATTGCGAGCGACTCAAGTTGATGGCTTGATAAGCACCTAAAACTGTACAATTTATACCCCGAATAGATGTACTTTAGTTGTTAATTCTCGATAATATGGGTCTTATGCGCTTAATTGTTCAATATGCAGGCTTAATGTGCATTGCAGAGTTCAAATGCTTAAATCAAGGCAATTGTTCATTTAATGGAGCTAAATACCATTATCCCGTAACCTAGCCTACCCAAACCTGACCTAAACTGTCCCAAACCCTGTGTGTGTTTAGTTTGTGTCCTTTTTAATATTTTTTTTAGATTTGTAGTTTGAGTCATTTTTATTTTTAGGATTTATTTAATATTTTCTAGGTTTTATTTTCTATTTTTCTACTTTATTAATATAATTTTATTTTATTTTTATTTTATTAAGTTTTTAGTCTTAGTTTTTATTTTATTTTATTAGGATTAGAAATTTTTGGATTTCATGTATTTTTAGTGTTATTAGACTTTGCATTTTCTTTTTAGGATTTTAATTTTTACTTTAATAGAATTTTATTTTTATTTTTTAATTTCTTTTTATTTTTATTTTTTTAATTGAATCTTTATTTTTAGAGTAGAAATTTATTTATTTTTAGATTTTTAATTTTTTTTAATTTATTTTTAATAATTTTAATTAGTTAGTGTCATTTTTAGGGTCCAACTTAAACACACACATAAACTCCCCTTATCCTAATATCACTCACATACACCTCTACCTAAATGCCTACACCCTCACCACACCAAATCAACCCCACTTAATCTTCCCCACCAAAACCCTCATCCTCACCACACTCCCATACACCCCCTACACCAAATCATTCCCTCTCATCTTCTCCAACAAACTCAAACACCATTAACCTCACCACTCTCTCTCATCAAACCCAACCACCTGCACATACCCCCATTCCCGAAACCCCCACCACCATACCATCTCACCTGTGACCCCAACGCCGGCGACCTCCAAAAACCGTTAGCCCTCCACCGGCTCAGGCCACCCCTGCTGCCGGTGAGCCCAAGTCAGGCGGCAACCCTTACCCAACTCAACACCACCGTCGATCCACCTTCCCAAATCCGGCCGGCTCTCAACCCCCTTCTTGCCGCCGGCGCCCCCTTATAGCCCCTGATCGGAACCCCGATCTTAACCCCCTTAACCCTAAACTCCAAAACCCGATCTCAAGCCTAGCCCTTGTCCGGCGTCACCACCTCCGCCCAGCACAACCTCAACCCGAAAACCCTGACTCGTTCCACTTCCAACCCGACTACCCATGTACCCCACCCAAACCCATTTCTTCCATAACCATTTTCAAGCCAAAGCCATCTCATACCCATTTCTCCAAAGTCACGATTTCTACCTGCCAAATGCAAAACCAAAGCCAAATGCCCACATGTGCCACTTATTACCTATTTACCCAAAATACCCTCAAACCACCTCTTTTACCCAACTTCCCATTATACCCTTTTAACAAATCAAATTTTTATTCCCTCTTCCAATGCACATGTGCTCTCACCTTTCCCACATGTTCACCATAGCCAATTCCCATTTTTACCCCTACCTCCATGCATAGTATAAAAGGAAGATGAAGACCCCACAAAAAAAGGAGTTTTTAGATAAGAAAATTCTAGAGAGAGAATTGTAGAGAAAAATACCATTTGTAAATAGTTTTATTTTATTCTTTTTATTTTTGTTTTATATTTGTGAGATTAAATATTGTAAGAGAGTTAATTGAGTGAATATTTTAATTTCAAATCATTTGGATGCTCAATTAAGTGGTGTATGCTTCAATTTAGAAGAGTAGAGTTCAACTTTCTCAAAGAGATTTGGTTTGCTTGTTCTATTCTCTTCTCTTTTATTTTAGTAGCCTTGATTATTAATTTGTTATGTTTGATACCATGTTAGGATAAATCCCCTTTCAAGGGGTGGGGTAAAATCCTTATTTGATGTTATTTTATTTTTATTAGTTTAATTACTTGAAAAGTCCCTTTGAATGTTAATTTTGATCCCTCACCCTTAGATTTACGCCTCGAGAGAGGGTAAATGATTTTCGAGAGAAAATCGAAATTCTAGTGATAATACCCATTTTAGATTCGAACTAGAGATAGGGGTTTCTTAAGTGGGGTATTATTACTTGAATTTCAACTCTAAATTTATTTGATAAGATTGACATAAATTCTAATTGATCGATCCTAGCGGGTGATTAATTAAAAGGAGTGTGAATCTATATTTCTAGAGTTGTGGGGTGTTAAACTTAACCTTCTAAAATACTACTATTCTAATTACACTTGCAACGAGAGTTGGTTTGTAATTTTGATATTAATTTGGGAGAATTCAATTAATTAAATTAATTAATTAGAATAACTAAAATTTGTGGTGTAATCCCATTCCTTGATTGTTCTCACAATTATTTACCTCACTTTATCTTTTATTTTAGTGTTAGACTTTGTTTTCATCTTAGTCGCTTTCTAGTTAGTTATTTTCATCTTAGTTTAGTTTAGTTTAAATCTTCACCTTACCCATTTGTTTTAATATTGAAAAAGCTAAAAAAAAGTAGAAAAGTGAAAAAGCACAAAAAGAAAATAAAAAATGAATTACAATTGAATTTGTCTCTGGCTTACTCCCTAGGAAGTGGATTGATACCCTTACTTACTGCTACACTTGAGTTGTTATATTTTGTTGGTATATAAGGTTTTGATTAGAAGGGCTTTACAACAACGACGAAATATACACGCAAAAGTTCTTTCTATCATGGCTCCTAACCAACTTTCAATTTGTTCTTCCTAAACTCTGCTAATGGTGAGAAAATTTATTTTCTTTTATTTCCACTCGAATTATTATTTGTTGTTGTGATTTTAAGACAAGTTGGTCTAATAATTGGCTTGTATTTTCGCTTATAGTTTATAGCAAAGTTTACCCAACTCTTGGATGGTCGCCAGGACCAGTCCAAGATCAACGATGAGTTAAGTATGGCTTTTTAGAAGTCCTAAGAGGCCATGGACAATGCTAGTATGGCCTAGAAGAATGATATGAAGTCCATCAGTGATGCTATAAGCACACTGAAGACTGAGAATGACAAGCTCAAGGCTGAGGTCACTCCATTGGCAGTTGAGAAAGATCAGTTGGCCAAGGAGACAGACGAATTCCATGCGGCCAAGGAGGCCAGTTGTGAGAAGGGCTGGGGAAGCCTACGAGGATGCTAAGCCCCAACTAGCATATATCCTGAAGGCTGTCTTCAAGAAGGTTGGGAGGAAGCCCTAGTGAAGACAAATATTCCAGCTGACTCTGAGCTTTTCGATGAGAACCATCCTGGTTCTCCCCCAAGGGTTGAGGAACAGGATACTATCAATGTACTAACCGACCAAGATAAAGACGTGGAAACCCAAGGCAAGGCGGTCGAGATCGAGGAGTGGGTGAAAACGTAAGGCCCTCTAGATTAGGTTTTATGATCCCTTTACTTTTCCTTTTTGGTCATCTGTATGGGCTCAGCTCATTATGATATATTATTAATAAAAGGACATTTCTTTAACTGTGGTATATTTAAATGCATTTGCTAAGCCTTCTGCTTTTATGTTTGTTCATGCCTGTAGGCTATTGCCGAGGAGATTCCCTCTTTTACTGGTAACCTTGATAAAATGTTTGGTCAGGATGCAAGTGATAGAGCTTGCGAGGCATTTTTGTCCCTACACAAGGCATTACAAAAATTACCAAGGCTTATAAGGATCATTCAGTCTTGGTAGCTATGCTGAAAGGTGATTTAAAAGGCTTGGAGGATGTTGGCTCTTCAATGTAGGAAGAAATAAACAGGTTGAAAGCCCAACTTACCGGAGCAAAGGATATAGGGGAGGTCGGGGCCCCAATCTAGTAAAAAAATAACGACTCAAGAAGAAGCTCACTGACTCCGAGGGAAACATATAAAGATCTAACGTCATGGTGATGGGGCTTAGTTGTCACGTGAACTCCTGAACAATGTGGTCGTCTGAATATGATCAGGGTTGGCAGGACAATCTAGTAAGGATGTAGGAGGCTCAGGACGTAGCTTATAAGCGTGGCTTAATGAATGCCCTAAAGGTAGTGAAAGAGCCCAAAGACTCTCAATTTTGGTACATGTACCATGTTGATTGTCCGATGTCTATGCGACCTCCCTTTCGATGTGATGTGAAGTGGGTGCTTTTGGATGCCATTCCTCTCCTACTTGATGAGAACTACCTAGAAGGTCATGATAGTGATGATGAGTACCGACCATATCCTAACGACAGTCGAAGGAGGACAATCACAAAATTCTTGGCCAGCGGACCATAAATAGTTGTAATAAAATTTTGTACTGTTTATAGTAGCTCTTGTAATTGATATATTTTTGTAACTTGTAATCGGGCATTAGTGTATAGTTAAATTAATACCAGTTTCACACATTTTTCCATTCCTTTATGCTAAGCATGCATTAGTTTAGTCTCATCTTACCTTTTAGGCTGTGTCGTCACATTACCTTAGGCTTAGAATAGACAATGATAAAAAATCAACTGGTGTATGGGCATATCCACCCGTTCATGAATTTTTTTTACCAAAATGAGTTGGCTCTTTGCCTAGGGATCCCTAAAATGCCAATATGAGACCCTGTCTCGGCTCAAGTTGACTCTACAACGCATTCTCTCATGAGCCATCCTATATAATTGACTCATCCCATCTCGTCTAGTGAATCTCATCTCAGTCTTAAGCCGAGACCATATGCAACCTCAGCTGGCCTGGCATCTCGATTCGTTTATACCAAGAGGTCGAGACCTCTTAAGTTAGCCTATACTCTCGTCTCGGCCTGATGCTGGTCAGCCGAGACTACACTTGGTAATTACCAACATTTAATCCAGCGGTGCAGGGGTGGTCTCATACTCGGCCAGACCAACACTTCAACTTAGCAGGAGATGTTTGGCATCTAACATGGCGAGTGGAATAGGGCAAGCGTGAGAGAGTACGCATGGGCTGCGTGTCCCACGTGGACAAAACCGTTACAACAACATCACCCCCCACATGTAGAGAATATTTCTTAATCATTACATACATGCACAAGAGACAGATGGCACCATATCATTGGCCACTTAGTGTTGTGCATGCCTCGGGTGCGTATGACAGCACCCCAGTCATATAAATACTTGTCTTTTTGCATCATTAAAAAGGATCGCAAATTGTTAACCCTATTGAAACTCTGTTAAAGCCATATCTCAGAAAGAGAAAGCTTGAGTGCTTGTATCTATAGGCCATTAGAGCCCATATTTAATGGATTTTACACACTCACACAGTGGACGTAGGCCCTTCAAAGACCGAACCACTTACATTTGGTATTATCTTCCTTTTTTCCCCATCTCTTTCTGTATTACTTATATATGTCATACTCCATTGTTGTCTAGTTTAATATTACTTAACACATTGATTTGGTGATATCAATTTTGGTATCATTAATCCCCCGTAGGACTTTTGATTGCCTAGGTAATTAGGGTTATTTGTGTTAGTGGTGACAAAGACTTGAAGACTTTAAATTTAATTATAATAAGTAAAGTCGCCATTGTAATTAAGTTAAAGCTTGATCATCGCTTAAAAAGATTATTGCCATTGAGCTTGTTACTAGGGAACAATGTAAAATAATTGAATAACTAAGGAATTGAGCAAATGAAAAAGGCCTTTATTCATAACTTGAATAATATGAGTTTTGAAATGAAAATTTGCAAAAACTAAGGTGTTGAGAATAAAACTAAAAGTAAAACTTCTTGAGGTTGGTCGCATTCCATGTTCGGGGTATCTCTTTGCCCTCTATTATTTTCAGGTGATAGGCTCCTTGTAATTTATTCCTGGTTACTTTAAACGGACCTTCCCAGTTGGATCATGAATTATGGTCGGACAGCCTTTTGGCGCTACGGAGAACCTTCATGAGGACATAATCCCAGACCTGGAATTTCTTCAGATTGATCCCTTTATTATACTGTTTTGACAACTGTTTCTAGTAGTAGATCATCTGGATCATTGCTTATTCTATTTTTTTGTCTTCTAGATCAAGTTCAGCGTGATGGGCTTTGTCGTTCAACTCTTGCTCTAAAACTTTCGTTCTTATGGTCGGGAGGCCAGCTTCGAGTGGAATTATGGCTTCTATTTCATATATGAGGGCGAAGGGTTTTTCCCCAATAGATCTTCTCGGCATGGTGTGATATTCCCAAAGAACATTAGGGAGCTCATCCACTTAAGCGCCTTTTGCACTTTCTAGCCTTTTCTTTAAGCCATCGAGCATTGTCTTGTAGGAGGCCTCTGCCTGGCCATTACTCTGGGGATATGTCGCAAAACTAAAGTAGTGCTTGACTCCGTGCTCATCATAGAAGCCTTGAAAATTCCCACTTTTAAATTACGTACCGTTATCTGTGATGATGATTCTGTGTACCCCAAAGCGGGTCATGATGTTTCTCCTGATGAACCTGGTCATATTGGCATCTATAATGTTTTCCAGTTGTTCCGCTTCAATCTACTTAGTGACATAATTGGTACTAACCAACAAGTATTTGCAATTCCCAAGCGCACTAGGTAGCGTCCCTATGATATCCAACCCCCATTGTGAAAACGACTATGGACTGGTCAATAGCCTCGAGTTGTTGGCCGATTGATGGAGCATGGTGGAAAATTTTCGGCACTTCTCACACTTCTGATCATAAATGTTTGCTTATTTCTGCATGTATGGCCACCAGTAGCCTTCTTTGATTGCTCGAAATGCCAGAAACCTTTCACCTACGTGACTTTCATAAATCCCATCATGAAGTCCATAGAGGACTTGGTCGACATCCTTTGGGTGCAAACATTAAAGATAGGGGTCTATAAAAGACCTCTTATAAAGCTTTTCCCTAGGGCCTAGGTAGAAGTTAGTAGCTTTCACCCTGACTTGATGAGTATGTTTATTATTGGTTGGCAGCATCTCGTTTTATAAGTATGTAACGATTGGGGCCATCCATATTGAGCCCTTTTCAATGGAAAGAATATGCTCGGATGTCGTCATTTTGTCAATGTTGGGTTTGGCGAAGAATTTCACTTTGATTATTCTCCTGAGATTGGAGTCAACTGCTGAGCTTAGGGCCATTAGGGCATTTGCATGATTATTGTGCCCCCAGGAGAACTATTAAACGTCAACTTCCTCGAACCTTGAAATTAGTTCGTGCACCAATGCATGGTAGGTTTCCATTCTCTCATCCTTAGCATTGAAGTCCCCACTGACTTTATTTGACATTAGTTTCAATACATAGTACACTTCGAGTGATTTTTTCCCCCTAGTAAATATGCTTTGTGAAGTCTAGCTATAAGTGCTTCATCATCAGCCTCATTGTTTGAGGCTTCAAAGTCTAACCTAATCCCCTGCTCGATCAAGGTCTCCTATGGAGTCACAAGGTCGATTCCTACTCCTTCCTCCCTAAAGTATAAGGCACCATCCATGTACAACGTCGATCTCTCGAAGTGGTCCTGTTTGCGATCCCTTGATTATTCGTCCATTTATTGGTCAGTAGGGGTTTCCCATGTAAATTCTGTTATGAAGTGGGCTAATATCTACCCCTTGAATGTTGTCCTTATTGAAAATGGATTTCAAATCTCCTAAGTTATGTCGACCACTTTGACATGCGCCCAGAAAAGTCACCTTTGTAAAGGACAACTTTAAGGGGGAATAAAGTGACGATAGTGATGGAATGGGACCCAAATAATATTGTTTGAGATTTTGAGAAGCCATCACCAATGCATAAGATAACTTTCCAGTGGTAGGTAGCACTTCTCAGTGACCAGGAGCATCTTATTAGAAAAGTAAACTGGGAACTATCTTGCCTCTTTCTCACAGACCAAGGTCGAACTGACCGCGTGGATTGAAATTACAAGGGAGAAGTAAAGATGGTCCTCTTGATTGGGGATTACCAATAACGGAGGTTTGCTTTGGTCGGACTTGATTTCTTCGAGAGTCCTTGAGTATTCGCCATTCCAAGTGAGGCCCTTCTATTTCTTGAGTAGCTGGAAGAATGGTTGGTAATTCAAATGACTTTGAGATGAAGCGGTTAAGTGTCGTTTGCATCTCAGTGAGATTTTAGATTTCGCGCAATGTCCTCGGTGGCTAGACATTGTTGATAGTATCAATTTAGTTAGGATTTTCCTCAATTCCCTTTCTACTGGCCAAGTAACCTAGAAATTTCCATGACTGGACCTCGAATGATCATTTGCTCACGTTTAGTTTATTTCAGTAGCGCTTGAGGATTTCAAAGGTACTGGCTATGTCTTCAAGATGGTCGCTCTTGCTTTTACTTTTAACGAGCATATCAACGATGTATACTTTCATCGTTTCCCCCATTTTCTATTTGAACATCTTTGTAACCAGTCTCTAGTACGTGGCTCCAGCGTTCTTAAAGTCGAAAGGCAGGACCTTATAATAGTATAAGACTAATGGCGTTATGAATGAAGTCTTGTCTTGATCGAGGATGAACAGAGGAATCTAGTGGTACCCCGTGTAAGCATATATAAAACTCATTCGTTCATGGACTGCAGTTGCGTCAACCAGTTGATTTATCTTTGGCAGGGGGGAATTATCCTTGGGGTAAGCTTTGTTGAGGTCGATGAAGTCTATATATACTCTCCATCTACCGTTACTTTTACGAGCTACGACTAGATTCTAGAAAGACTTTGGTAATTAAACTTTCCAATGGACCTTTCCTCGAAAAGTTTCCCTACTTCCTTTTCTACTACTCTTGCCTTTTTAGGGTTGTTCGACGAGCCTTCTGTATGATCATCTTGAATGTCAGATCTACGTGGAGGTGGTGATAGGCAACCGTGGGATCAATCCCCGATATATCGTATAGCTCCCATGAAAATACAACGAGGTTACACTTCAAAAAGGTAATTAACTCCCTTTTCTCATGATCGGTTAGTGTTGTACCGATCAGGAGCTTCCTCTTTAGTCGGCTTTCATAAAAAATAACCTCCTCCAGTTTTTCAATGACCCTATAAGTAGGGTGGATTCTGGTCTCCTCCACCCCTGGTCGGCCATGTCGTAGTTGCTATTTTAAAGGAGTATCCACATCCAGGTGCATCTACGAAAGTATCTTTTTATCTTTCTTTTTCTCCTACTTGGCCCTAATGGCGGTGATGTAGCATTTTTTAGCAATGGCTTGGTCTCCTCTTATCTCCATTATGCCCCGATCTGTGACGTACTTGAGTTTTTGGTGGTAAGTTGAAGGGACGGCTATCATAGCATAAAGTGACCTTCTGTTGAGAATGGCGTGATAGGGCAAATCAATATTTAGTACCAAGAAGTAAATGAGCTCTGAAATATTTCTTACCCTTACTAGAAGGACCACCTTCCCTAATGGCTTGTTCATTTTTCCTGTAAAGTTGACTAAATGGACTGTCACTGCCTTCAAGTCAAAAAATTTGAGTTTGAGCTTCTGGAAGAGTTACAAGTACATCACCTCTGAGGAACTCCTTTAGTCCACCAGTAACTTGTCCAAATCCCAGTTTGTAATCCTGAAAGTGATTACCAGCGTGTCGTGGTGTGGGGCTATAACCCCGACTAAATCTTCCTTCATAAACACAATGTGCTTGTTATAATCCACTTCATTTGGCCACTATCACTTTCTAGCTTAGCTATTGGCAGGATCTATCTGGATGGCCTCCATCATGATTCTGACCTTCTTAAGTTTCATCTGAACTGTATTTTCTTGGATCTGCTTAAGGTCGTACACCCCATGTATTCTCGCAAACTCACATCCTGCCTAATAAGTCCAGGATGTTTCCTGGTTTTTGGTCACTATTGGTGACGACCTGATCATACTTCTTATCTATGTACTCATTCAAATGCCCCACCTGAGCCAAATCTTCTAAATGATATTTTAGTGCCTTGTAATTCTCTTCTTTGTGTCCTTTCCTTATGGAACGCACACTAGAGCATGTTGTTCCTCTCAGTCAGATTACCTCCCATCTTTTTTTGGCCACTTGGGAAATTATTACTCCTTGATTTTCCCCAAGATCTTGTAATTAGTTCCATAAAAATCATGTTGATGGCTTGGAAAGCTTTTGAATAATTCGATTTGTCCCCATTCTTGGAACCATTTTTCTTCTTATTCCTCTTCTTTAGATTAATCTATTTATCACTCCCTTTATTCACTTTAGCGTGACCAGTTTCTGTCTGTCTGGAATAGACCATGTCCTTCGCCTTAGCGTACTTCTCAATAAGCGACATGAGATCGTCAATGGTATCAGCCTCCTTCTTGTTGTAAGGGTAAACCAATTTTGAAAGATGCCACGATAACTTACTCCGAGCAGTTTTCCACTTCATTGAACACTTACCAGTAACACTTTGCATACTCACACAGACTCTCCTGTGTCTTCTTCCTCGTTGTTAGCAGTTAGTCTATCCTCTTCAGATGAGAGATGATAGTTATGAAGCGAGAAGTGAAGGCATAGGCGAGGACCTTAATGCTTTTAATAGATCTGTGAGGCAGCCTCTCGAACCACTTTTGGGTGACATAGCCTAGTTGAGAGGGAAAATATGACACATCAGAGCATCATTGTGACTCCTCAAGGCCATGGCCTACCTGTATTACTGAATATGATCTATAGGGTCCATTTTACCATCATAGATCTTGAACCTAAGTGTTGTAAACTTCTTCGGGGGTTCTTCCTCATTAATGGACCTTGAGAAAGGAGACTTCATCTGGGTAATTAGACCTCCCCTTGTTCATTTTTTTTAGATTTTACTCCTCGGTGAGTTGGGTGCTAGTCCACTTCCCTTCGGACCAAACTCCTTTTGTCTTACCTGTGGCTTTAATTATCTTGGTGGCGCCTCCCTCGGTGATTTCCATGTTCTGAACGCTCTTGGTCGTGCCTGGTTCTCCTTCCTCGACTATGATTCCGACCACGACATTTTCGATTTTCCTGAAGGAGTTCTCTCTCTATTTTTTCTAGTTGCTGATGGAGGCAATAATTCTCCTCAATCTGGAGACGAGTGGCTTCCTCCTATTTTTGAAGCCTTGTTTCGTTTGCGTTGACCAACCGTGAGATCTGGGTTGATCTAGGCTATCTGTGACTTTCCTCTAAAAGATGTTGCTCGGGATAAAATCTTGGGTTCCCATCTTATCAAATTTCAGACCTGACCCTAAGTGGAGCTAGTTCAGCTCGCAAGTCACCCGGTTGGGGTGCATTATTTAGGTTGTAGGACATCATAGTTATTCTTTTATATGGATTGCTGTCATAGATAGGAAATTGATTCCTACAGACCACACCAATTGTGAGTGCAGTTAATCATAATTAATGAATTCTAGAAAATAATTAATTAAAGAACATACAAATGTCACACAACACACAAATATATGTTGTTCAACAAATCGCCTACGTCCACGAAGAGGTTATTGATTTTTTATTTATGTCTCTCAGAATTTAGAAATTATATCCCCCTTGGCCTTGGGGTGTCGATTGTATTTATAGTCTTGTAAAACTAAAGAAGTTGAGTTGTTCAAGGAATTCTTGTAGATTGCTATTGGCTCATGTGGTGATTCCTGGTTATCTCATTTCAGATTATAGGTAACCGACATGAGCTCATTAAGTGATAAATATTTGAAAATTGTGTTGATGGCTTGGAAAGATTTGGATGAATCCGCTTTGCCCCGTTCTTAGAACCATTTTGCTTTTTGTTCCTCTACTTGGGATTGTTCTATTTGTCACTCTTTTTGTTCACTTTGGCGTGACTAGTTTTTGTCTAAGTGGATTGTACCATGTCCTCCACCTTGGCATACTTCTCAATATGTGAGATGAGATCGTCAATGGTATCACCCTCCTTCTTGGCGAGAGACTGGTGCAATATAGAGGTACGGGTAAACCAATTTTGAAAGATACCATGGCAACCTTCTTCGAGCAGTCTTCCACTTCATTAAACACTTAAAAATAACACGACGTACATGCATAGAGTATTGTACGACTTCTTCCTTATTGTGATCAGTGAGACCATCCTCTTCGAATGATAACTGCTAGTTATGAAGTGGGAAATGAAGGCCTCGACGAGGTCTTTAAAGCTATTAATAGATTAGTGAGGCATAATCTAGAACCACTTCTGGATGACATCGCCCAAGCTGAAATGGAAAATATGACGCATCAGAGCATCGTTGTGACTCCATAAGGTCATGGCCTGCCTATATTACTGGACATGATTTATAGGGTCTATGTTACCATTATAGATCTTGAACCTGGGTGTTGTAAACTTCTTTAGGGGTCTTTCCTCCTCAATGGACCTTAAGAAAGGAGGCTTCATCTGGGTAATTAGGGCTCTCCTTTCCAGCTCTTTTATATATCCGTCTCCTCAGTGAGGTGGGTGCTGGTCCATTTCCCTCCGAACCAAACTCTTTTTATCATCCCTGTAGCACTTATTATCTTGGTGACACCTCCCTGGGTGACTTCCTAGTTTTGAACGCTCTTGATCATGCCCGGTTCTCCTTCCTCGGCTGCTAGTCTTGCTCGCTTGAGGATTATGAGTCCAACCACAACGTTTTCATTTTTCCTGGAAGAGTTCTCTGTCTATTTTTTCTATTTGTTGCTAAAGTCAAGAATTATCCTCAATCTGGAGGCAAGTTTCCCCCTCCTGTTATTGAAGACTTTCTTCATATGCGTCGATAGCCATGAGATCAGGATTGATCTAGGTTGCTCATGGATTTCCTCATAAAGATGTTACTCTGGATGAAATCTTAGGTTCCCATATTGGCGAACTTCAAGCCTGACCCTAAGTGGAGCTAGGTCAGCTCTCAAGTCACCAAGTTGGGGTGCACTGTTTGGGTGGTAGGACATCGTAGCTATTCTTTTGTAGGGATTTCTTTCGTAGAAAGAAAATCGATTCCAACAGATGATGCTAACTGTGAATGTAATTAATCACAATTAATGAAATAACATGCAAATGTCGTACAACATATAATGGTTCGGCAAATCACCTAAGTCCACGAAAAGGTTATTGAGTTTTTATTTATGTCTGTCAGAGTTCCGAAATTACATCCCCCTTGTCCCTGGGGTGTGGGCTTTATTTATAGTCTTGTAAAACTTAAGCAGTTGAGTTGCTCAAGGAATTCCCTTAGCTTGTTATTGCCTCGTGTGGTGATTCCTGATTATCTCCTCAGAGATTGTAGGTAACCAACATGAGCTTATTAGGTAATAACTATTTTTATTTATGAACATTATAAATTCTTATGCCAATCTTCCTTATTATCGAATTGGGTTGCCCCAGCGTGGTACTTTATTAGGCCTGCTTGAGCAAGCCAGAATTGGGCTTAATTATGGTTTCGATCCCATAAACGGTTCCCCCAACCAACTCTTTTTGTAATTTTGTGAATTCTTTCATGTATTTCCTTCTCAATGTTCTCCAAACAAGTGAAGGATCGTGAATGATATCCATAGAATAAATGAGTTGTACGAAAATCAAATAGGTTTTTTAGAAACCATATATTTCTATTCGTGGTAAAAAAACAAATGACAACATCTTTTATTTGAAGGCAAGAAAAGTAGATAGGATGTTAGTTGTTAATCTTCCTGATTCTAATAACGGATATTGGGGTCTGTGGTATAAAAGAATATCACAATAGAGGTTTTACGAAGAACAATCACAATCAATAAGTAAAGTAAAAAATCACATACACAACACAACTATGTACGTGGTTCGGTAATTTGCCTACGTCCCCGGAGAGGTCTATTATTTTATTAAGTATTTCTTAATATGCTTGATTACATGCCCCTAAGCCCGGGCCTGGGTTTACAATTTATAGATGTAGATTCCTTATTCATCAAGTAACTTCGTGATGCCCATGATGATCCATGAATCCCTTGAATATATCCACTAGATTATAGGGTATTGACTTGATTTTGGTGCAGTGTGGAATGCACACGCATGTAGCTTCTTTTCATGAAGTGAGGCCCGGATGCTCTCTAAATCTATTGGACCAGGTCGACCGTTGTTATGGGCTAAGAACAAAATTTGGTCCCCACAATTGTCCCTAAAATCCGTGGACCATTGCTTGGGTCGATGGATTTTACATGTGGCTAAGGGTGCATCTTCGTCAGTGGCATACTCATAATTTATTGAAGAAGGAAAGGTGCGCTTATCTTTGTGAGATATTGAAGCGCCATATCTTCCTCAAGAAGTACAAAATTTCACTTGAGTGTTTAAAACTGGTTTGTCAAAAACCCAACCGTCAGTTCATCGTCTCTGTTCTTTTTTGCACATATTGTGTACTCAGGCTTCATTCCTTACTCTCACTCTTCAAAATCAAGACTTTCTCAGCTTTCCATGTCTCCTCTTTATCTCGTAAGTTTTAGCCTTCTTCATTTTCTAGTTTCCTTTCTTCTGTGCATTGATCTTCTACTGTAGCTAGGGTTTTTGTGTTTTCCCTCATAGTGATGCTTGATAGTAAGTCTTTGTCTGAGTTTAGGGAGTGTTATAATATCCCTGATTGGGTAGAGATAGAGTGTTCGTTAGTCCCCAAAAATGTTCACGACCTAGAAGATGGTTACTAGATCCATGTTCTGTTAGTTTCACAAGGGGGTTTAACGTTTCCCCCTAACCCTCTATTTTTATATTTTCTTAAATACTTGAATATAGTCCCTGCTCAATGTCCTCCAAATATGTGGAAGATTGTTAATAGATTTCATAGGATAAACTAGATTTATGGTATCAACTTCGGATTATTTGAGATTTGGTATTGCTATTATTTATCTCTCACCATTAGGGGTCTTCTGTACTTGAAGGAAAGAAGTCCTGATAGGGTGTTGGTAGTAAATCTACCTGATTTCGATAAAGAATATTGTTTTGAAGGTTTTATTGCCAGGAATTGGCGATTTTCCTCCCTAATCAGGGAGCATAAGTACTTAGGACCTTGGATCCCTACCTTTGGGAAGGAATACATAGGTTATTATCTCTATCTCTGTTCTATTTCTTATTTTCCTTCCTAGGTGTGCATTCCTTTTGACTTTTCCTTATTTTTCTTTTATAGCGATAGCCAATAATCAAGAGCCAACTCTTTGCATGATCTGAGCTGCTGAACTTCTAAAAGCCTATAGGATAAGAAATAATATTGCTGAAGGGGAACATCCTCAGTCTGCTATATTCTTACTAGAATGTAGGAATACTACTTCCAGCTTTATTGCTCTTCCAGTAAACACAATCCCTCATCTAGAGGTTATAGGAGAAGAAGTTGGTGGTACCTCTGAACCCATTAAGGCAGAGGAAGAGAGTAGCTTTGGGGAGGATTAAGTAGAAGGAAGCGAGAAAGGAAGTGGTGAAGGTGAGAGAAACGAGGAAGAGTCCAGTGAAGAAGAGTCTAGCGAAGAATAGATGTCCCCTCCGAGGAGAAGAATCTTAATCCAGGATGACAATGATGACGTTTTATTATCTAACAGGATGAAGTTCCTCAAGCAGAAAGCTGAAGACTCTATTCGTAGCTCCAAGGTAGTGGCTCAAGAGAAGGAGGTGGAGAGAAAGAATAAAAAAAAGAGGATAAGAAAGAAAGAGAAAGAGACAAAGAGAGAAGAACAGAAAAATAGAGAAGGAGAAAAAATAAGGGCACATGACTCAAAGGACTTGATAGTGCCTTCCGTTGCTGTTGTTGAGGGAGCCTCAGTGGTTGTTTCTCCTCAACTTTCTCCCCTGCTTCTAGAGAAAATAGTGCTCGCTACTGATCGCAAGCGCTCATCCAGCATTGGGGGAGACTAGTAACCCTCAAGTCTGCCTAAGGGATTACTTTGGTAAGTACTCCTTAATCTATACTTGTTTGTTCTATATTTTCCTCTAACATCTCATGCTTATCCTGTGTTTTTTCTATTTTGCAATTTATCTCTGACTATACTGTGTCGCTCCGTGGTCGAGTTGAGCTGTCGAGGAGAAACTCAGAGCTGGATGAAGTTTTAAAGTCTTCCGAGAAGGCCCTTGTTGACGTAAGGCTACCTTTGATAAAGAGCGGGAGAAGTCTGCTAAAGAATTGCTCGACCTCTGCGAAGCTTATGGTGTCGTGATTGCGGAGAAATGGGCAATGGCATAGTCAAATAAGGGGTTGATCACCGAAGTGGAGAATTTGAAGGAGGAAGAAACGATCACTCAAGAAAGTAGATATAATGAAGGTTAGGATGCAACGTATGATAATGCAAAATTTTAGATTGCTTATCTTCGATGAGCATGTTTCAAAAATGCTGGAACCAAGCCCAGACTGTTGCTGGAGTTACTGCTGATTCCCCCTCTTCTCCCTGCATCATCCTGGTCGCAATCCTGTTAAAGAGTCTCCTTCTACCTAACCGGATGCTCAGGATGGCATGGACCCCATTACTCCTGTTGCTGGGGCTACACTGGTCAATCTAGAGGGGGCCATTATTCCAGTTGGAGGAGCTGCTCCAGGTGCTGGTAAAGGTGAGGTTCCTGTCTACCAAGCTGCTGATAAAGAGAAAGGGAACTCCACATCTGACCAGGTTGAGGCCTCTTAGGAATTTTAGGCATTGCTCTTATTTTTTATTCACCTCTTGTATTTTTGCTTCTTCCATTCATTGTACTGGACTATGACATTTGATTTAATGAAAAATCAAACTTTTTATTTCATTACTGACTCTTCTTACTTTTGTTGCATATTTTGTTGGTTGTAGCTTATTGATTTAGACTAATATATCCCTGCTAACTCTCGTCTAGGCCAGATTTTAGGTCTGAACATAAGCGCTCAAGTGGGTCGAGCTTTCATAAGGATTTATAAATCCCTAAGGGTGAGAAACCAGGGCTACAAAGATCAATCTGAGGTGGTCTCCAACCTAAAGGATAGGCTTGAGGAGATGCGGGGAATTGGTGGCTCTGTTCAAAAGGATATGAATGCCTTAAAAGGTAAGCTTCTCGATGCGTCTAAAATCAACAGGGAGTTATTGTGAAGAGATAATGAATCTTTGAGGAGAGAAATTACTCGCCTCAAAGAAAACACTCCATCTAGTCCTCCTTTGCTGCTGCGAGGCTCCTCATCATCATTTGCTACAGTTGCTCAAATTGATAATCAAGCTTTCAGGAGGGAGATTGTCGAGATGAAAGAAGATGTTCGTCGAGCCTATGTGATTGCTGTTAGTCTTCAAAGGGAATTTACACAATTAAAACAGTTATTTCAAAGGGGTCCTCGGTAGGTTTGGGCTGATGGGTATGACCAAGGTTGGACAGATGCCCTGGTAAGATTGAAAGAGGCTGAAGAACTTGCTTTTGCTAGGGGATGACTGAACGTTCTTAAAGAATTGAAATTTCATATGGAATCCTCCCTGTGGTATAAATATCAGACCGTTTGCTCATCTATTCTATGGAATCCCTTCTCGAGGGATGATCGATGGATCCCAATAGATGCTATTTCGATGCAGCTTCTAGAGCCACGCCCAGAGAGTTTTAAAGAAGACTTAGTTCCTCATCCCGATGATGGTTGGAGAGCTCGAGTAGCAGACTACCTTTCTCATCACGCTGGGCCATCGTAGGTCTTTAGGTATTTTTTTGGTCTTTTGATGTAAATATAACTGTATGATTCTTAATGATAGATAAGTTGATGATTTACGTTTTGAGCATTTGATGACGAAACTTGTGTTAACCTTACTTGTTGGTTGTTTGGTATCAGTGTTTGACCAAAAAAGGCACTTGATAAATATGATCATAGTATGAATGAGTTAGTACAAAAACTTTAAACATTTTTGGCTTATCGACCGACTAAATGACATTGAGTTTTGTTATCTCGTGCTTGAACATTCTCCTAGTCTAATATGCCTTTACCATATCATTTCGTCCCACTTTACCTTTTAGGTCATGTCGTCACACTTCCTTAGGCCTAAGTTGGGAGATGGTGAGAATGTACCTGGTTAAGGGGACATCCGTCCCAACAAGATTTTTCAACCAACCTTGAGTTGGCTTTATTGCCTAAGGATCCCCTGTACGTCTTTTATTGTTGCCGGAGCAACTCAAGAGGTCAATTGTGTTTTCAACATTTTAGCTTTACAAATAATAAGTATAGCGCACTTTTCCAACCATAGGATCTCTATTCCTTGACTAGAGCAAGTTGACCGACTTGCAGTCTATGTTATTTTTTAGGGGGGGGGGGGGGCATATTACTTAGAAAGGATGCATATTGAGGTTTGATCAAGAGATATTAAACAACCAAGATGTTCAGAATGCGTGGGCCAATCGATATTTATTGACTAAAATGATAAAATAAAAGGCAAAAATAGTTTATAAATGAAGATTTGCCTAAATTAATGATACGGAAAAACAAAAGATATAGATGTTTAAAAGTAGAACTTGTTAAGGTTGGTTGCATTCCAAGCCCTTGATATCTCCTTGCCTACAACGTTTCTAAGTGAAAACCTCCTGTAAGTCGTCTCTTATTTTCTTGAAGGGTCCCTCCCAATTTGGTCTCAGTTTTCCGTCTGATGGTCTCACATCACTCCCGAGGACTTTTCATAGGACGTAATCCCCTACTAGAAATTTCCTCGGATTTATATTTTTATTATATTGTTTGGCCAGTTGTTGTTGGTATGATGTCAACTTAACTAGTGCCAGTTCTCGTCGCTCATCAGCTAAGTCAAGTTTAGTGAGTAATTCTTCATCATTAAGGCCTTGGTCGAACAAGGTAGTCCTCATAATAGGGAGTCATGCTTCTAGTGGGATGACTGCCTCCATTCCATAGGCGAGCGTAAATGGGGTTTCTCCCATTGCTCTCCTAGGAGTTGTATGATTAAGCCCATAAAACGTGAGATAGTTCGTCTACCCAGGCACCTTTGGCTCTTTCCAATCGTTTCCTTAGTCCGTCGATCATTGTCTTATTTGAAGCTTCAGCTTGCCCATTTCTCTGGGGATATGCTATAGAACTAAAGTGGTGCTTGATGCCATGCTCGTCGCAAAAGCCTAGAAAGAAACCAATTTTAAACTGTTTATCGTTGTCAGTAATGATCGTCCTTGGCATCCCAAAGAGGGTGATGACGTTCTTCCATAAGAACCTTATCATATCAGAGTCCTGAATGTTTGTGAGTGGTTTTGCCTATACCCATTTGGTGAAGTAGTCAGTTCTGACCAACAGATACTTGCGATTTCCAGATGCGGTAGGCAGAGGCCCTACAATATCCAAGCCCCACTGGGTGAATGGTGATGGGATGATTAATTACTTGAGGTTGCTAGCTGGTTGATGGACCATACGGGATTGATTTTGTCACTTCTCACACTTGAGAACATAAACTCCAGCATCCTCTTGAATGTACGACCACTAGTATCCTTCCGTGATTGATTGGAAAGCCAATGATTTTCCTCCTGTATGACTCCCACAAATGCCTTCATAAAGTTCACTGGGAACCTTATCGACATCTCCTAGGTGAACGCACTAGAGGTATGGGTCAGTGAAAGACTTTCTGTAGATTTTTCCTTTGGAGATAAGTGAAAATGAGCAACCTTGACTCTTATCTAGTGCACCGATCTCTTGTCATCTGGCAGTTTGTCGCTACGCAGATAAGTTGTGATGGGATCCATCCAACTGGGTTCCTTTTCTGTGTGGAGGACTTGCTCTACGATTATTTAGTTGATTCTTGGTTATGCAAGGAATTCTATCTGTTTGGTTCTCCTTAAGTCGGAGTCAATGACGGAGCTTAGAGATGGTAGGGTGTCGACGGGACTGTTCTGTCACCTGGGGAACTGCTGAACATCAATTCTATCAAAATTTGGCGTAAGTCTCCTTACAACAGCGAGGTAATCTACCATCCTTTCATCCTTGGTGCTGAAGTCTCCACTTATCTTCTTAGAACCTAGCTTTGAATCGCCAAAAAACTGAAGGCATTTTGCCCCCATTAATTGTGCTTTATGCAGGCCGATGATCAATGCTTCATATTCCGCTTCATTTTTGGAGGCTTTAAATCCTTGCCTGATCCCTTGTTCGAGCACAGTCTTCTCTCGGGTAATCAATACGATGCATACTCCTGCCCCCTGGATTTGGAGGCTCCGTCAATGTAAAGGGTCCAGTCGAAGGTTTTTGCTTCCTCTTCTGCTGGTTGCTTAATTTCTAACTGGGCAGTAGGTTTATTCCCTGTAAACTCAGCGATAAAATCTAATAGAATTTTCCCCTTAATTACTGTTCTTAGTTGAAAATGGATATCGAATCTTCCAAGATCCACCGACCACTTTAACAGTCAGACGGAGAGATCAGCTTTCCTTAGAACATTGTTCGACAACTTTCCTTAGTACAAGTCGGACAGAATGAGCCTCAAAGTAATGCTTCAGCTTCCTCGAGGCTATTACTAAGGCATACGATAGCTTCTCTAGGGGAAAATAACATTTCGCGACATCTAGGAGCATCTTGCTTGTGTAATCGGGTGTTGGCCTCCTTCCTTCTTGCATACTAAAGCAGAGCTCACAACGTGGTCTGACACAATAAGATAGAGATATAAGGGGTTGCCTCCACTTAGGATCACCAGCAAGGGTGGCTTGTTGAGGTAAGATGTGAGCTCTTATAGGAATTTGGAGCAATCGTCATTACATACCAAGCCCTTATCTTTCTTTAACAGTTGGAAGAATGGTCGACAGCGCTCTGAAGACTTAGAGATGAAGCAGTTGAGTGCGAAGAGCATACCGGTAAACTTCTGGACATCTCTAATCATCTGAGGGGGATGTACTTTTCTGATGGCGTCGATCTAATCAGGGGTTTCTTTAATCCCTCTTTTACTGAGCAGGTATCCTAGGAACTTTCTTGACTGGACACTGAATGAACACTTGCTAGCATTAAGTTTTATCCATGTTTCCTGCTGATATCAAAGGTTCCCTCTAGGTCTGAGAGATGGTCACCCTTGAGTTTACTTTTGACGAGCATGTCGTCGATGTATACCTCCATTATTTCTCCCACTTATTTATTGAACATCCTGGTGACAACTCAATGATAAGTCGTTCCTACATTTTTTAGGCCGAACGACATGACTTTGTAACAATAGGCATTAAAAATGAGGTATTATCTTCGTCTGTCTCATAAAGTGGGATTTTGTGGTATCCAGAGTAAGCATCCATAAAGCTCATTCTGTCATGCATTGTAGTGGCATCGACCAGCTGGTCTATATTTGGGAGAGTAAAACTGTCTTTTGGATAGGCTCTATTGAGGTCAGTAAAGTCAATACAAACTCTCCAGCTTCCCTTACTTTTGGGTACTACGACTAGGTTGGATAGCCATTTTTGGAATTAAAGTTCCCGAATGGAACCTACATCCAATAACTTTCCTACCTCTTTCTCTACTACCTTCACCTTTTCTGGGGCTGTTCGGTGAGCCTTCTGAGTGACTGGTTTGAAAGCTGGGTCGATGTGCAGTCGATGGCATGCAATTGAGGGGTCTATCCCAGTCATCTTATATGGTTCCTAAGAGAAAACTTCCAGATTTCTCCGGAGGAACCTGGTGAGCTCCTTCTTTTCTAGTCCGGTGAGGGAGACTCTGATCAGAAATCTCCTTTCAGGTAAGTTGACTCCAGCTGCAACCTCTTTAAGGTCTTTTATGACCCTATTTGTGCGGTGGACCCTGGTTTCCTCCACTCATGGTCGATCGTATCATAATTTCTATTTTGAAGGAAACACGCCTTCTTGCACTTCTTCTTGGACTTTGTTCTCATCTTTTTTCTTCTTGTGCTTGGGGCGAATCGCTGCAAGGAAGCATTTTCTAGCTAAATCTTGGTCGTTACGGATCTCAACCACCCCCAATCTATTATGCACTTGAGTTTCTGATGATATGAGGATGTAACGACCTTCATTGCATGGAGCCATCCCCTACCCAGAATGGCGTGATATGGGGATTCGATATCTACCACCAAAAGCTCGATCATCGTCAAAATACTTCCTATCTTGACTGGTAGGACTATCTTTCCCCGTGGTATGGTTATCTTTCTTGCAAAGGAGACCAACGACACGATGGCCTCTTTGAGGTCGATAAAATTTAACTTTAATTTATGGAATAAGTCTAGGTATATCACTTCAAAAGAGCTACCTTGGTCAACGAGCAGCCTGTCGATGTCCCAATGAACTATCTTGAGTGTGATGACCAATGCGTCATGGTGAGGGGTTCTCACCCCATCTAAGTAGTCTTCAGTAAACACAATGTGTTTTCTATAGTCAAAATTTTTTGGTCACTGAAGCTTCCTGACATGAGTCTTGGCGGGGTCTATTTGAAAGGCTTAGATAACGGCAGTACGCTTCTTAACTTCCATCCGAATAGTATTTCCTTATACTTTCTTGAGGTTTGATGGCCCATGAATTACTGTAAACTCGTGGCCTATCTCTTCCTCAAGGATGTTATCTGGCTTTTGGTCTCCATTAGTTGAGACTTTATTTACCTTCTTGTCTATGAACTCGTTAAGATGACTAGCCTGGGCCAGTTCCTCTAGATGAGATTTAAGTGCTATGAAGTGTTCAGTCATGTGATCGCCCTTTTTGTGGAATGCACACCTCAGTGCGTTATTGAGCTACTTTGTATCTCCTCCCACGTTCTTGGGCCACTTGATAAAGGGATCTTCTTTGATCTTGGCAAGGATTTTATTTATCGATTCCTTGAAGAATGTGTTAACAACCTAGAACGCTTTTGAGATGTCATTCTTATTGCCATTTTGGTGCCATTTCTGCCCACATTCTTGTTTCCTTTCTTCTGGGAATAATTATTTTACATCCCTTTGTTCATATTTACGCGACCACTGTCCCCTCCATTAAGATGAATTACATCTTCGATTTTGGCGTATTTTTTAATATGTGCCATTAGGTCGTCGATGGAATTAACCTCCTTCTTAGTTAGGGATTGGTGCAGTAAGAAAGTGATTGCCAGACCGATCGTGAAGGATGCTATGACAACCTGCTCTGAGCAATCCTCAATCTTATTGAAAATCTCCCAATACCTCTTGGCATACTCCCTGAGGTTCTCCTGTGTCGTTTTCTTCATTGTGAGCAGTGCATCCATCCTCTTGTAGTGGGAGCTGCTGGTTATTAAGCGAGCTGTAAATAATTCAACCAAAGCCTTAAATCTCTTGATAGATCTATATGGCAACCTCTCAAACATTTTTAAGCCACGTCATGCAGGCTGGAAGGGAAGATGTGACACATCAACGGTTCGTGGCTCCACAAGGCCATGGCCTGCCTATACTACCGGACATGATCGATAGGGTCAGTTTTCCCATCATAAATCCTAAATTTAAGGGTTGAGAACTTCTAGGAGGGATCTTCCTCTTCTATCGCCCTTGAAAAAGGGGACTATATCTGGGTGTTAAGATATCTTCTGGCTAGCTCTCGTGTGGACCTAGCCCCTCGGTGGGATGGGTGCTGATCCATCTCCCTATTGACCAAACTCCTAATTTCATCATTCTGATCGGCCATCCTCTGATCTGTTTCTCTCAATTATCCCTTGGTCATGCCTGGGACTCCTTCCTCGACTGTGAGACTCACTCACCTAAGGACTAGGAGTTCGATCATAGCATCTTCTTGTATTTATATAGATATCCCTCTCCATTCTTTCCAGTCGCCTTTTTAAGAGCGCATTCTCCTCTTCTTGGCGACAAGTGGTTTCTTCTTTTTCTCAAATTCTGGAAACATAGGCATTGACCAACTTGTAAATCTTCATGGACCTTGGTGGTCTATGACTCTCTTCAGAAGGCTTCCTTTACTGGCGAAGCCTTGGATTTTCCTGTCAAATTTCAGACCTTACCTTAGGAGGGCAGGTTCTTACTGAACATCATCGGCTTGGGGGATGTTACTGCTGTGGTGAGACATTAAGGGATTTCAATTAGTGAGTGTTCTCATAGGGATAACAGTTGTTCCCACAGACGACGAATTTTATGGTATAAAAAATATCGCAATAGAGATTTTACGAAGACCAATCACAATCAATAAGGAAAGTAGAAAATCACACACATAACATAACTATATATGTGGTTTGGAAACTTTTCTACGTCCATGAAGAGGTCTACTATTTTATTAAGTATCTCTCAATATGCTCGATTACATGCCCCTATGTCCCGGTGCAGGGGTTATAATTTATAGATGTAGAATCTTCATTCTTCAAGTAAATCTATGATGCCCATGATGATCAATGAATCCCTTGAATATCTCCACAAGATTATAGGGGATTGACTTGGTTTGGTTGCAGTGTGGACTACACATGCATATAGATTCTTTTCATGATGTGAGGTCGGGCTACTCTCTAAATCTGTTAGGTCAGGTAGGCTGTTGTTATGGGCTAAGAACAAAATTAGGTCCCCACAAGGTCAATGGTTCATTGCCAAAAATTGATAATATCCACTTATTCCCGAAGGTGGTGAACCATACCGAGGTTTTTTATTCCCTACCAGGGGGAGGAAAATAAATTAAGGTTACATTTTCTTCATATTATGACATTGCTTGTTCATGATTGGACAAAATAATTACTAATATTTATTTTCTTGTTTCCTTTGTTCAGTTGGGTCAAAGAAAAAATGAGCTTTCTCATTTTAACCATGAGGATCTCATTAATGTTTGAAATCTAAGGAGGCCTTTGGTTACAGGTGCAAATCACTCTTGGTCGGAATCCTTTTTACTTGATTATACCAACTCCACGTCCATCTTCATAGCTAGGCCTATCGATTCCATCCCTGAGATACCAGTCCCTTCAACAAATAAAGGATCCTCTAGAGCCTCCGTCTAGTCCTTTTTTGAGCATGTGAACATGATTACCATCCATACTGCTACAGAGGAAGACGACATGGCTCTGAGTAATAGTAACCTTACTCTTATGAACAATTCCAACCTTCCCACCCCCCAAAGGCAAAGGACACTAAAATGAAGTCACTCTTGTTGATTATCTCAAAAATGAGAAGGCAAAGAAGGATAAATCTGTTCCTACCTCTTCTATTATTGTTCCCTCCAAGAGGTTGGATGCCTCCAATATGAGGAAGATCCGCCAAACCATGTCGATGGACAAAACTCGTCTTTATCCCCTGGTCTGCTGGGGGGGCGTTCTGGCGTTGGATCGAGAGCAAGTCAAAAGGAAAACCTTTTATCATCTTTCTTTTCATGTCATGCATGCGTTATCTTTGGGAAGTTCAATAACTTTTGGTTCGATTACCTCCTTATTTTTGTCGTTGCGTTGACTTGTGGTTGTTTTATCTTTCCAATTTATGGGAGATTTGTTGTCATGCTTGACAGGGGTGCCAAATAGGTTAAGACTAATAATGTCCTGATGAAGGAACTAGATAAGTCTCAAGAGTCTTTGGTCGCTACAAAAAAGCGTATGATGATGATAAGAAGTCCACCGAGTTAGAGGTATCCGTGTTGAAGACGTATGTAATACCCCGTATTTTTATGCTATATTAATTTGGGGGTTTTATTAAATTTAATGAGAATGAATTATTTAATAAGAATCCGGAAATTAATTATGTTATAATTATTAACGTGACGAGAGTTAGTAATTGTATAAAATTGTCGAATATTACTAATGAGCATAGTAATATATGATATGAGTTATATTCTAGGTCACGAGTGAATGAAATAATAATTTTGAGAATTTTAGTCGGGACGCGCCCGTGTCGCGTCGGGACTAATTATTGAGATATAAAAGTGAATATTTTATAAGTTGTTCGTATGGTCGTTTTGAGTGCGCCAACGTGTCCGGAAGGGTCAGGATAGTCAGAAAAGTGTACCCGGGGGTTTAGTTTGGGTCTCGGGATGGTTTTAGGCTTAATTAGTGACCCGAGAGGGCATTTTGGTCATTTTACAAAATAGGGTAATTAAACCCACGAATTTCAGCCATCCTTAGCAGCCATTTAAGTCAACCTTTTAGGGTTAGAACATTCAGAACCCTAGAACGGCCATTGGAGTAGAGAGGAGAGAGCTCTCAAGGTGATTCAAGGCCAAAACACCACCAATTGCACCACCGTCACCACCAACGCGTAGATCGCGAGGAGGAGAACGCAACCACACCAATATCAGCAGGAAACCAGACTTCTGAAATCCCAGGCAAGTGTTTAACTTGCGTATTTTCGTTGGTAAAATATTCATATTAGTGTAGGAATGATTAGGAGTGTAATCAATGGAAGAAAACCCCAAATTTTGATAGGAATTTGCATGTAGAAAACATTATAACCATATTCTGGAAATAGTATGTGAAGTAGATGATTAACCCACAAATTTTTGATGTTATGTTAGAAGGAAATTCTGGAGAAAACTGATTAGAACAAAAGTTAAGAAAACATTAGGGTTCTTGATGTTTAAATGAGATTTTGGGTTGTTTAACCTTGTTTAATGATGGATATACGCATGCTTAACGTTAAAAACATCTGGAAATATGTTATTATGTTTGTAGTAGGAGTTTTGGGACGATTAGTGTTGGAAAATATTGATTTGGGTGAAGAATTTTGGTAAAACCCGTAACTGCACTTCTGCAGGATTTCGCAGACCTGCTTGATCGATCGATCGAGCCTAGAGCTTCGATCGATCGAAGGTTCGATCGATCGAGCCCCAGACCTCGATCGATCGACCCTTCCTGGCAGACTCTTATTTCCCCTTGTTTAATTAATTGAATGTAATTCATCGTTAAATAGCTTTTGGGCTTTATGAATAAAATGTTTTGGGATATAGGAGATACCAGTAGGGCATATGATTAAGTGTTGAGAACTTTATTATGAGATGATAATTGTATTTTAGGGACAATTATTTAGAGGACGAGGAAACTATGTAATTCAAGCGAGAGATTACGTCAAATACTTACGATAGAGAATAGACGTTTACCTACTGATTTTGCTACTTGGATGGATGAAATCCACGAGTGTCACATAGCTAGTGAGAAAACCCTTCGAGTTAAGGTTAGAGACGAAACCTTATACGTAATCATATTAATGAGAAATTAAGGATAAATGTTGTGACTATGGGTTACGAGAGGAACCTATATTAATATGATGAAATGAGTATATTTATATGATTGTGTGTACATATATTATATACATGTGAAAAACGTACCCGCGCTACTTGCTATCCCTGAGGTTACCGCTCTGGGACGATCTTATCCTGTGTTGCTTGATGGGGGATATTGATTCGTACCCTAGAAGATAGAGATCCTAGGTACGGGCTATCAGATTGATAGTCGGACGGTCCTAAGAGACGTGTGGGTATGTACTGACCTCTTGGACTTGGAATCTATGCTTCGCCTCAACGCTGTTTTGTATATGTTAATACAGTTCGAGAGTGATTCCGAACTTGTATTTTCCTTTGTGTGAGCGATACGGGGATTGGATAGCAGAGTATGCCCGCACCATAGTTTAGTTGGGGTGCTGTTATATATATATATTATACGAGTAGTTAATATATATATGAGGTTATAAACTTTAAACTGCCTACTGTGATTTGATAAGTAGGACATAGTTGTTGACGCAATAATAAATACTTGTTTTGTGAAAGTATGAGAAGACACTGGGAAACTTTATAATTTAATGAAGCTAAAATGAGAGTAGTGCTACAAATTGAAAGTAACCTTTTTAAAACATTGTTATCGTTCGGTTTTGAAAACTTATGAGTAAGTTAAGATAAACTAAATTATTTGGGAAGGTTAGTACGATAGGTGTGCACATTAGAAGAGAGGTGAGAATTTCTCAAGAGAGTGTCGAACTAATATGATTTGCATTGGCCTGTATCAATTTAAATACTTGCTTAACGTATTTTAAAATCAAACACACTTTTGGGCTCTGACCCGTTTCTTTTCCTCTCTCTCTCTCTCTCTCTCTCTCTCTCTCTCTCTCTCTTGTATATATATATATGTATATTTTCAGGTGCCCAGCCACAGGGGCGTCTTGCTTAGGATCCCTTGAGAAGAACGAGCTGCAGCATAGGTGGGGGTTGCAGGTCACTTGAGTAGACGGCTTCTGTTATTGACTCCACTCCTATTATTCTCATTTATTGGGCACGTGTCTCCTTTTTCATCATTTCATTTGTTGTTGGGATTCTATATTTCATTTATTTCCAGTATTGTTCTATGGGGTTTATTCAGGATGGATTTGAGGTTTTAGTTCCATTTGTTGACATTCGATTGACGAATGTATTATGTTATTTGGTTTATTGTGGTGTGATTCGTTATTGTAGAATTGTTGTTTTAATTAAAATAAATCTTTTTCTTTAATTAAAATTTGGAAAGTTTTGTATGGAAAATGTTTTGACACTTAGCTTAATTATTTAGGGTGTTAAATTGGAAAAATTATTTTTATCGACAGTGATGCTGAGAATGAACCAACTGTTTACCTTGATTTAATTTAATAAAGGAGTGATCGCCCGGTATTTAATTAGGCGGGGTGTCACAGGTGGTATCAGAGCATCAGGTTCTAGTGTCCATAGGATCTGTACGGCTTATTTCACTTTCAGCTTAACGTTTTTGCTATAGAGCCCTATTTTTAGGATTGTTGTATTCCTGCTTTTACGTTTAAGTCTTCAGCTATTTGAGATTCGATGATAACTGTAGACTGATAAATTTTGTTCACGTTTCAGATGACTCCGAGATGTTCTCCGAGAGATAGGCGTGCCCAGGCCGAGCAACCAGCAGCTCCGGCACCAGGCATAATGAATGCTAATGAAGTAGCCGCCATAGTTGCTCAGGCGGTGAATGCCGCGATAGCGGTGATTCAGCAGGCTCCACCCCAGGTTCAGGCAGTGGCGCCAGTACCAGCACAGCTTCCATCTGCATGGGAGAGGGTTCAAGATGCTTTTCAGAAAGCACATCCCCCTGAGTTCTCTGATAGCTCCGACATTGTCACGGTTAGCCAACGGAAGAAAGACATCCAGTGGCATCTTCGCATGCATAAGTGCACCGAGGTACAAAAGCAGTTATTGGCTTCTTTTAAGCTGGTGGGAGATGCGTTGCAGTGGTGGGAGTCCACTACTACTTTGGAGGAGAGGGACATGATCCCTATTCAGATGTTCTGGGAGCGGTTTGACCGCAAGTACTTTCCACCTGCAGTGCAGATTGAGATGAGGCGGAAACTACTAAATCTGAAGCAAGATAATCTTACTGTAGCAGAGTATGAGGAGGAGTTCACGAGACTTCTCACCATTGTGCCAGATGAGGCACCTACTGAGAGCAAGAAGATCTTGTTGTTTGTCGACGGGTTAGCTTGGAGGATCCGTCAGCACCTTATTGGGAACTTATCCCTGAGTACGTTCACTGATGTACTCAATGTAGCGTTACTACATTGCCAGGATCACCGCTTCCATCTTCAAGGAAGCAAGAGAGAAGAAGAGTCCAGCCAGCAGGGCAGGACCGGGGGTAACGGTGCCGGTGGGGCACCATCTCATGGATAGACTCGTCAGCATGAGCAGAGTTCCCATCAGGGGGACCCTGCTAAGCGATTCCGTTCGGGTGATCCCAGGCAGGGAAATGGGGGTTATAGGCAGGGCCAGCAGGGTCAGCCTAATCAGCAGGGTCAGCACTGACAGCAGGGTCAGCAACAGGGCCAACAGCGTGCACATCAGGGCCAATAGGGCCAATGGCGTGGAGGTAACGGCCAGCAGGGCCGTGGTCAGCAGGGACAAAGGGGAGGTAATTTCAGAGGCTGATGTTTTGTGTGCGGCAAGCAAGGCCTAAGCATCAGGATTTCCCAGAAGGCGATAGGGCCCCACAGCAGCAGGGAGCCCGTAATGAGCCACAGAGGCCACTTTTTCCACCTGCCCTTCCAGCTCCAGCCCAAGCGCCAGCCCTACCCGCCATCCCAGCAGCTCCAGTGCAGCAGGGGCAATTACAGTATGGATGTGTCTATAACGTCCACCAGGCAGCAGCTCCACAGGCACCACCCACGATTGAGGGTACGTTTCCTATCCATGGTACAATGGGTCGTGTTTTATTTGATACAGGGGCCACGCATTGTTTTATAGCTACGCATTTTGCGAAGGCCTTAGGGTTGTTAGCCGCAGCAGAGAGCACAGTGACGTATGTAGACTCACCATTGGGGAGTGGGTCACTTATTTTCTTTATATGCCAAGGAGTGGGGATAGAGATCGGTAGTCTGGTATTACCTGCAGACATGTTAGTTTTAGACATGCATGAGCACGATGTGATTATCGGTATGGATTGGCTCGCAGCTTATAGAGCCATGATTGATTGCTTCGGTGGGAGCATTGTTTTTGCCATTCCGGGGCAGGAGATGTTTGTAGTGGCGATGCCTCGCCCAGAGGGAGGCTCGACCGCTCATTTGTATTACATAGAGGAGGATACCTCTAAGGAGGTCGTGATCCCTTTTGATTCGATCCCAGTTATTAGGGAATATTCCGATGTGTTTCAGGAAATACCAGGCCTACCCCCTAGTCGAGAGATAGACTTTATTATAGACTTATTGCCAGATACGAGACCTATAGCACGCGCACCATACCGTATGGCTCCGGCAGAGATGCTAGAACTACGAGATCAGATCGAGCAGCTGTTAGGTTAGGGCTTCATTCGCAGAAGTACCTCACCTTGGGGCGCTCCAGTTTTGTTTGTGAAGAAGAGAGATGGTTAACTGAGGTTGTGTGTGGACTATCGGGAATTGAACAAGGTCACGATATGGAATAAGTATCCGTTGCCTCGAATTGATGATCTGTTCGACCAGTTGAGGGGAGCGAATTTCTTTTCGAAGATAGATCTGAGGTCGAGGTACCATCAGCTACGTATTAGGGAGCAGGATGTTTCAAAGACTGCATTCTTAACGAGATATGGGTCTTACGAGTTCAGAGTGATGCCGTTTGGCCTCACTAATGCTCCAGCCGTATTCATGGACTTAATGAATCGAGTGTTCAGAGAGTTCTTGGATCAGTTTGTCATTGTCTTCATAGATGACATCCTGATATATTCCCATTCCGAGGAGGAGCATGCCGAGCACTTGAGGCAGGTTCTTCAGACTCTGCGAGAGCATCAGTTGTACACTAAGTACGAGAAGTGTGGATTCTGGTTGCGAGAGGTACAGTTCTTGGGCCATGTTGTTTCTGAGCAAGGGATAGCAGTTGACCCGAGTAAGGTATCAGCAGTGAGGGAGTGGGGATAGCCCACGACACCGATAGAGGTACGTAGTTTCTTGGGGTTAGCCGGATACTACATGAGATTTATTCGGGGATTCTCCAAGATAGCGGGTCCGTTGACGAATTTGACTCGCAAAGGGGTACTATATGTTTGGGATGATGCTTGTCAATTAGCTTTCGACGAGCTAAAAGGCAAGCTTACCTCAGCACCAGTCCTTGCCTTACCGAAACCGGGTGTGGAGTACCTGGTTTACACTGATGCGTCTTTACGGGGACTTGGAGGAGTACTCCAAAAGGAGGAGAAGGCTATAGCTTTTGCTTCCCGCAAGCTTAAGCCACATGAGAAGAATTACCCCACCCACGACCTGGAGTTAGCAGCGATCGTCTTTGCATTGAGAATTTGGAGGCACTATCTATTGGGAGAGAAATTTCGTTTGTTCACAGACCATAAATCACTGCATTACCTGTTCACTCAGCGAGAGATGAATATGCGTCAGCGCAGGTGGTTAGAGTTTGTGAAAGATTACCAGTTCGATATACAGTATCATCCGGGGAAGGCCAACGTAGTCGCTGATGCGTTGAGCCGTAGACTGGTAGAAGATGTAGCAGACATTTGGAAAGGAAAGTGGAAAGATCTGGGTCACCAAGACGCCGTAGCACGTTCTTTCATATCCTTGATGTCAGTCACACCCGAGATTGTTACGAGGGTGATACAGGCGCAAATCACAGACCCGTTTTGCCAGGAGAAGATTGTGCGACTTCTAGCCGAGGGTGCTGAGTCCTATTCTGTTAGTTCTGATGGAGGTTTGCGGTTTAATGGGAGATTTGTGGTTCCAGAAGGAGCAGAGTTACGTCATGAAGTGATGACTCATTCTCATGGGTCCCGATTTGCAGTACATCCGGGAGGCGATAAGATGTACCAGGATATGAGGCGACAATACTGGTGGAGTGGGATGAAGAAGGACATTGCTGAGTTTGTGGCCAAGTGTTCTACCTGCCAGCTGGTGAAGGTGGACCACCAGAAACCGTCAGGATTGCTTCAACCATTGGAAGTACCCGCGTGGAAGTGGGAGAGTATTTCCATGGACTTCATTACAGGGTTGCCTACATCACAGAGGAGCCACGATTCTATCTGGGTGATTGTAGACCGTCTGACCAAGGTGGCTCATTTTCTACCAGTGCAGATAGATTATACCACGGGTCAGTATGCTCAGTTGTTCATCGCTGAGATTGTCAGATTACACGGGGTGACCCTGAATATTGTGTCCGATAGAGACAAGATTTTCGTGTCGCGTTTTTGGGAAAGCTTTCAGGAGGCTATGGGTACTGAGTTGAGGTTGAGTTCATCTTATCACCCACAGACAAATGGGCAGACAGAGCATACTAATCAGATGTTAGAAGATATGCTACGCATGTGTGTTCTCGATTTTGGAGGAGGTTGGGAGCCACACCTTCCACTGGTAGAGTTTGCTTATAATAACTCTTATCAGTTCACGATTGGTATGGCTCCATTTGAGGCTTTGTATAGCAGGCCTTGTCGTTCCCCAACTTGTTGGCTTGAGGTGGGGTATGACAAGTTGCTAGGACCAGAGGTGATTCGGGAGACCTCTGCGAGGATTGAGATGATCAGGGGTCGAATTGGAGTAGCCCAGGACAGACAGAAGAGCTATGCCGATGCGAAACAGTTCTTCAGGGAGTTTAATGTAGGGGACCAAGTGTTACTGCGTGTGTCTCCCATGAAAGGAGTGATGAGGTTCGGGAAGAAGGGAAAGTTGGCTCCGAGGTATGTGGGACCATTTCCCATCATAGAGAGGATTGGGCCAGTTTCATACAGATTGGGACTGCCGGAACATCTACATCGCATTCACGATGTATTTTACATCTCGTCGTTGAGACGATACCTTCGAGATGATATGGCCCATACTCACATCGCGATAGAGGAGATCGACTTACAGCCTGATAGCTCCTACGAGGAGAGACCAGTGGCTATCCTAGACTATAGTGAGAGGAGATTGAGGTCGAAGATAGTTCCACTTGTGTGGGTCCAGTGGGAACACCATAATGTGGAGGAATCCACTTGGGAGCGTGAGGCTGATATGCGCGAGAGATATCCAGATTTGTTCTTATCAGGTATGCCTTATTTTCTGAATTTCGGGACGAAATTCCGTTATTAGGGGGGGAGTATGTAATACCCCGTATTTTTATGCTATATTAATTTGGGGGTTTTATTAAATTTAATGAGAATGAATTATTTAATAAGAATCCGAAAATTAATTATGTTATAATTATTAACGTGACGAGAGTTAGTAATTGTATAAAATTGTCGAATATTACTAATGAGCATAGTAATATATGATATGATTTATATTATAGGTCACGAGTGAATGAAATAATAATTTTGAGAATTTTAGTCGGGACGCGCCCGTGTCGCGTCGGGACTAATTATTGAGATATAAAAGTGAATATTTTATAAGTTGTTCGTATAGTCGTTTTGAGTGCGCCAACGCGTCCGAAAGGGTCAAGATAGTCAGAAAAGTGTACCCGGGGGTTTAGTTTGGGTCTCGGGATGTTTTTAGGCTTAATTAGTGACCCGGGAGGGCATTTTGGTCATTTTACAAAATAGGGTAATTAAACCCACGAATTTCAGCCATCCTTAGCAGCCATTTAAGTCATCCTTTTAGGGTTAGAACATCCAGAACCCTAGAACGGCCATTGGAGTAGAGAGGAGAGAGCTCTCAAGGTGATTCAAGGCCAAAACACCACCAATTGCACCACCGTCACCACCAACGCGTAGATCGCGAGGAGGAGAACGCAACCACACCAATATCAGTAGGAAACCAGACCTCTGAAATCCCAGGCAAGTGTTTAACTTGGGTATTTTCGTTGGTGCAATATTCATATTAGTGTAGGAATGATTAGGAGTGTAATCAATGGAAGAAAACCCCAAATTTTGATAGGAATTTGCATGTAGAAAACATTATAACCATATTCTGGAAATAGTATGTGAAGTAGATGATTAACCCACGAATTTTTGATGTTATGTTAGAAGGAAATTCTGGAGAAAACTGATTAGAACAAAAGTTAAGAAAACATTAGGGTTCTTGATGTTTAAATGAGATTTTGGGTTGTTTAACCTTGTTTAATGATGGATATACGCATGCTTAACGTTAAAAACATCTGGAAATATGTTATTATGTTTGTAGTAGGAGTTTTGGGACGATTAGTGTTGGAAAATATTGATTTGGGTGAAGAATTTTGGTAAAACCCGTAACTGCACTTCTGCAGGATTTCGCAGACCTGCTTGATCGACCGATCGATCCTAGAGCTTCGATCGATTGAAGGTTCGATCGATCGAGCCCCAGACCTCGATCGATCGATCCTTCCTGGCAGACTCTTATTTCCCCATGTTTAATTAATTGAACGTAATTCATCGTGAAATAACTTTTGGGCTTTATGAATAAAATGTTTTGGGATATAGGAGAGACCAGTAGGGCATATGATTAAGTGCTGAGAACTTTATTATGAGATGATAATTGTATTTTAGGGACAATTATTTAAAGGATGAGGAAACTATGTAATTCAAGCGAGAGATTACGTCAAATACTTACGATAGAGAATAGACGTTTACCTACTGATTTTGCTACTTGGATGGATGGAATCCACGAGTGTCACATAGCTAGTGAGAAAACCCTTCGAGTTAAGGTTAGAGACGAAACCTTATACGTAATCATAATAATGAGAAATTAAGGATAAATGTTGTGACTATGGTTTACGAGAGGAACCTATATTAATATGATGAAATGAGTATATTTATATGATTGTGTGTACATATATTATATACATGTGAAAAACGTACCCGCGCTACTTGTTATCCCTGAGGTTACCGCGCTGGGATGATCTTATCCTGTGTTGCTTGATGGGGGATATTGATTCGTACCCTAGAAGATAGAGATCCTAGGTACGGGCTATCAGATTGATAGTCGGACGGTCCTAAGAGACGTGTGGGTATGTACTGACCTCTTGGACTTGGAATCTATGCTTCGCCTCAACGTTGTTTTGTATATGTTAATACAGTTCGAGAGTGATTCCGAACTTGTATTTTCCTTTGTGTGAGCGATACGGGGATTGGATAGCAGAGTATGCCCACACCATAGTTTAGTTGGGGTGCTGTTATATATATATATATATTATACGAGTAGTTAATATATATATATATGAGGTTATAAACTTTAAACTGCCTACTGTGATTTGATAAGTAGGACATAGTTGTTGACGCAATAATAAATACTTGTTTTGTGAAAGTATGAGAAGACACTGGGAAACTTTATAATTTAATGAAGCTAAAACGAGAGTAGTGCTACAAATTGAAAGTAACTTTTTTAAAACATTGTTATCGTTCGGTTTTGAAAACTTATGAGTAAGTTAAGATAAACTAAATTATTTGGGAAGGTTAGTACGATAGGCGTGCACATTAGAAGAGAGGTGAGAATTTCTCAAGAGAGTGTCGAACTAATATGATTTGCATTGGCCTGTATCAATTTAAATACTTGCTTAACGTATTTTAAAATCAAACACACTTTTGGGCTCTGACCCGTTTCTTTTCCTCTCTCTCTCTCTCTCTCTCTCTTGTATATATATATATATATATATGTATATTTTCAGGTGCCCAGCCACAGGGGCATCTTGCTTAGGATCCCTTGAGAAGAACGAGCTGCAGCTTAGGTGGGGGTTGCAGGTCACTTGAGTAGACGGCTTCTGTTATTGACTCCACTCCTATTATTCTCATTTATTGGGCACGTGTCTCCCTTTTCATCATTTCATTTGTTGTTGGGATTATATATTTCATTTATTTCCAGTATTGTTCTATGGGATTTATTCAGGATGGATTTGTGGTTTTAGTTCAATTTGTTGACATTCGATTGGCGAATCTATTATGTTATTTGGTTTATTATGGCGTGATTCGTTATTGTAGAATTGTTGTTTTAATTAAAATAAATCTTTTTCTTTAATTAAAATTTGGAAAGTTTTGTATGGAAAATGTTTTGACACTTAGCTTAATTATTTAGGGTGTTAAATTGGAAAAATTATTTTTATCGACAGTGATGCTGAGAATGAACCAACTGTTTACCTTGATTTAATTTAATAAAGGAGTGATCGCCCGGTATTTAATTAGGCGAGGTGTCACAACGTAGCTCGACAAATTACGGGGGGAGGGTGACACACTGAAGAAGAATGCTGATGATCATCCTCATGTCTTGGCAAGGGCAAAAAATGATGCATTTGACCTGGAGTACATGGTTTTCTTTGCTCACCCAAGAAACAACTAGCTTTCAATCGAAAGTCAAATTTTAAAAAAGGCTGGGATACAGTCTTGGTCAATCGCAATGTCCCCTCCGAATCTGAGATTTTTGGGTAGCATAATCCAGGTTCTCCACCTAGTGAGGCAGAATGAGATAAAGCCTCAGGCAGCGGTCAAAAAGAGGTCATGGTCAATCAAGAGGTGTTGGATATCCTAACTTAGTTAAAATTAGTTTGGCTCCCAAAAATCCTCGTACTCTTATGGTTTTGAGAATTTATAAGGTCATTCCCCGCTCTTTGATTTAATAAAAAACTACTTAATGCTTGAAATCATCTCTTTTATACCTGAATGTTTTTCTGTTAATTCATGTAGCTTGAAAATAGGACTGCAGAGGTCCCACCCTTTTTCAGAGACTGATGACCTGTATCTAGTACTTGGTTAGGATGTCAGTAGCCAGGCGCGTGACGCTTTTCTCTCTATTCGACAAGCTCTTCAAAAAATGACAAGTGCTTTTGACAAAAAATATAATTTGTTCACTGGTCTGAAGAGAGAAGTTAGGGTTGTCAGTGATATTGCAGAGCTTTTGCAGAATGAAAATAATTCTCTGAGAGAGAAGCTCGGCAAAGTGGAAGAGAACTCAAAGAGAGATGGTGCAATTAAGTTGGACCTTGATCGCGATATAATGAAGTTGGTTTCAAACACAATCGATGTGGATTTTGTTTTTAGTTGGTTTCAAACATAATCTTTTCAAGCTTATATCTTTTAGATTTTTTAACCTATTTAAGAGATACGAACTTGAACATTATTAAAAGATTTTTTAACCTATTTTGTGATCAAACATTTTAATTTTTCAAAATCCAATCCCCTTGGATATTTGTTATCACTTTATCAAATTCAGAAGAACACATCACTTGTTCAAATCCCTGTGGAGTTCATTCGTTAGTGATGACGAGAGAAAAGGAGTTTTCGAGGTTGATTTGTGGATACCGGGATAAGTGGAGATTGTTATGGGGCATTGTTGGATCTGCATCGCTTTCTGTTATCAACAAGGAAGGAGATCTAACTGTTATACTTAGTGGTGTCTAAGTCTGTAAGTTTGTCTGTGTCGTCTGTAATACTTTAGTTGAAATAGTATTGAAAAGGGGTTTTCCTTAAAGGGTTTTTTCTTCATATCTCATGTGATTATTTGTTTATTAGATTTAAATTCAATATCTTGATTTCTTAATTTCACCTAATTAAGCAAGATAAAATTGGATTACAATTAAACATGGCTTGTTTGTGACCTAATTTACGAATTCTATCACTGACCATATAACCGGACCACTTTACACGTTTTTGAAATTGGTATTTCTATAAATTATTTAAATGAGTCGTGGTGTCCATATAGAGAATTCATGCAATAGGCCACCTATGTTTAAAGGAATGAATTATGCGTATTAGAAAGCTCAGATGAGATCATCTCTAAAATCGATCGATGAGAACATTTAGCTTGCCATTGAAAGGGGGTCGGCTCCTCCTATTGTGACTAATGAAAATGTCATTAGTGTTAAGCCAGCCGGAAATTTAACTAAAGATGACTTTAAATTAAGTAATTTTAACTCTCGGTATTTAAATGCAATTTTTGGTGTTGTCACACCTAACGAATCTCGTCACATCATGATGTATGCCATGTTTAAAAAAGCTTGAGATATCCTCTAACTCACACACGAGGGTACCAATGTTGTTAGAGCTTCTAAGATTGAAAACCTCACCACAAAATTTAGGACTATACGCATTCATAACACAAAAACATTTGATGAATTTTATGCCCATATATCTGATATTGTGAATTCCTATTTTAATTTGGGTGAGAAAATTCTGGAAGTGAGAATTGTTAAAAATATTTGAAGTCTTTCACATCTCATTTTAATGAGAAAGTTATTGACCATAACTATTTGGTAATTATAGACACAATTAGGCTAGAAGAACTCATAGGTGATATCAAACTTGTGTATTAGACATGTTCCCTAAAAGAAAAAAAAAAAAAGAAAAAGGAATAGCTTTAGAAATTGGGGATCTCGATGGTGAAAGATTCAAATTAGAGATTTGATAAAGAAACATATTTTTAAATGTTGCATGATCTTGAATTAATGAATAAATTGGATTTGATTATATTGGTAATTAGATATAAAATTCTGGGTTTTAATGGAAGAAGAGGAGGAAACTAAATAAAAGATGAGATATTTAATAATCAACTTGGTATAAGAATTATAATCTTAAATCTATGGTTGAAGGTCATTCGAACGAGATGTCATTCTCGTTTGAACGAAGTTGGATTTCGTTTGAACGATCCATGGGCTTGAACCGGGTTTGGATCGGGGAAATATTCTAGGTATTTTTATGAGATCTAACAAGTATGTGGAAAGTTATCCAAGTGAGTGGATATTTAAATAAAAATAGTTTTGTATCGCCATTTATTAGTGGGAATTTAAAAACTAACTAGAGTGCTCAGGTAAGGGGCTAGTTAGATAAATAAATCGAGAAGTTGAGACGAACTTCGAGATTTGGGCGAATCGTGCGTGGTGGGATATGCATACGAGTTTGATAACTCAGGAGTTCTTTGTAGGAGGTTGTGCATAGTGGGCAGCCCACCCTGGCATTGACCAACAAGTGTTGGGTTGATTCCACGGATCATAGTACTGTTGCATGACCACTATCCGTATGTGTGGATAAATGTTAATTTCGAGTCCGGTTGGGCGTGATGTGGTATGTTTACGATCCATGGATGTATGTCGATGACCACCTCCATTGTATGTGTATTCATTTGGGATTTGTGGTGAGATTCCGACCCGGTGGCTTAGTGTGGGGCGTGATGCCTCAAGCCAAATAGCACACGATTAATGTATCTGCGAGGTCCAAACTCTTGGGATATGGTTATACGCATATAGTGAGTGATATATATGTATGTTTATATGATATAGTGTGTATAACAATTCATGGAACGAGGGTAGCTATGTATGTTTATTACATGATTATTTAATTATAGTGAGTTATTAAAATACTATTTTTTAATGAAGGTAGTTAGACGTTAATAAAGAGTATTAGAGGGGTTAGGCTTAAATAATAGTTGTGTATCCTAGTTAAACCGGGTAGTTTAATTAGGATAAATAAAATGAACATGTTAGGTGCGCACTATCATTAAGAGGTGAGGTTTATCTCAAGTGAGTGGGATCGGTTAATCTCGAAAGTAATACACTACGATGTTAAACAATTTAAAATAGTTATTTACTGTGAAAATATTTTCTACTCTACGGGCTATGAACCACATTTTTTTTCTTTCCTTGTTCTCCTTTTTACACCCCAGGTGTGCAGCAGCACAGTCGCAACAGAAATGATAGATTTGTTCTTGCCGATAGTAGTTGTGGATGTTTGCTTAGACGTTTCATTCGATTATAATTAAGATAGGATCAGTTATCCTCATTTACTGTTGGCGATGTTGCCCTAAGATGATAGTATCTATCTTACTGCAGACTTTTATATCTTGTCAGACTTGTACTTTCATACTCAGTTATTATTTAGTTTACATTGTGATTGTTTTTGGTAACCAATGGTTTATTCAGTTCACCCTAATCATTTATTTATGCATGATGGTTAGTTCAGTTATTGTGGTTGTATGGATTATCTTTTTCTTTATTTATATACTATTATTTGTGATAGTGATGCTGAGAATGATCCATGTTGAGATTCCTGTTATATCTGACTAGAGGATTGGCCACCCGGTCTTAAAATAGGCGAGTTATTACAGTTTCTATCAGAGCATCAGGTTCTAGTGTCCTTGGGATCTATGAACATTTCCTACATTGTCTGCGTTGCGTTTTCTTTGATGTAGAGCCCTATGCTTAAGACTGTTGATTCATGTTGCGCTTTTATGTTTTTCTGTTATTGTATATAGTTGAAGTGAATCTCATAAAATTTAGTTTCATATGCCAAATGATAAGAGATCTAGACCAGCACGTGCCACTAGGAGGGCCGTAGATGAGGAGGATCAGCGAGAGTCGTAAGCCACTCAGGGAACGATGACCACAACAGAGGTCGCCACTATCTTTGCATAGGAGATTAATGTCGCGATGAATGTATTAGCATATCATTTTACCCAAGAATATCCATAACAGTCAGTGGCATTAGTTTAGGCTCACTGAGTGCTATCTTTTTGGGAGAGAGTCAGAGAGGACTTTTAGAAGGACCATTAGCCAGAGTTCTAGGAGAGTGCGGATGTAGTTACACCCGTCTAATAAAAGAAAAACATCCAGAGTCATTTGCATATGGTTGAGTGAAGAGACAATCAAAAGCAGTTACTAGTTATTTTCAAGCTAGTTGAGGCATCTCTGCAGTGGTGGGAGTCGGTAACCACATCAAAGGAAAGGGATTCGATGACTATACAGGACTTTTGGGTGCGGTTTGGCCATAAGTTCTTTCCATCAGTAGTTCGGATGGAGATGAGTAGGAGATTCCTAGATCTTCATAGGAGCGCCACACAGTGGTCGATTATGAGAAGGAGTTCACTCATTTGGCAAAATTTATGCCATATAAGGTGAACACTAATAAGGAGAAGAGTCTCAAGTTTATGGATGGTCTAACGTGGAGGATCCGCCATCATTTATTGGGGAATTCGGCATTGAGTACTTATACTTCTGTCGTTAACTCTTTGTTGCTTAATTTCTAGGATCATCACTTCCATCAGAGGGGAGAGAAGAGGAAATGCGAGTCGATCTAGCAGGGCAAAACTAGGGGTAATGGTGCCAGTGAGGCACCATTGTAGTCGGGTAGGTACCAGGATCAAGGTTATCAGTAGGGGTACTTGGGTAAGAGATTTAGTTCGAGTAATGGTAGTCACGGGCAGGGCCATCAGGGCCAGCAAAATGCTCCTTAGGTCCAGCAGGGCTAGGAAAATCAAACTAGATACTATCAGGGTCGCGGATATGAGTGCCAGAGACAGGGGTAGCCTCGCCAGGGACACATGCCGATAGATTTCACAGGTAGGTTTTTCGTATGTGGGGATTAGGGCTACATGCAGCATGTATGCCCTAGCAGGGCTAGGGGTGAGGAGCATGTTCCCCTATAGGGGAAATAGTGGCAACAATTTCTAACCCCACCGGCAGTTCCAACATTACTGCCTTCGTAGGAATAGGGGCAGTTTGAGCATGTGTATCACATCTGTGGACTATTTTTTCACCTAGCATCGTTAGCGATTGAGGGTATATTTTATTATCCATGGTTACATGGGACAATTTTTAGGTGACAAGGGAGCGCCATGTTTTTTTTGCACTAGATTCATATGTGAGACGAGTTTAGTGGATAGAGTGTCAGTTATTATTATGATCGTATATTTATCATGGCTAGTGGGGCTCTCATTTGTTCGATCTGTAGGGGAGTTGGTGTGTATATTGGGAGGTTATGCTTAGTAACGAATTTTCTCATTGAATGATGTATGAGTATGATGTTATCCTGGGTATGGACTGGTTAGCGACGTGTAGGGCGATGGTGGATTGTTACAGTAAGGCTATCGTGTTCACTATTCTAGGACAGGATGTGTTTTTTATTATGATGTCTCATCCTGAGTGATTGTCGAGCACGCGTTTATATTATATAGAGAAGAAAACTTTGAAGGGTATAGTCATATCTTTGGATTCGATTCCTGTTATTAGGGATTACCCTGTTGTGTTTCAAGAGATGCCAGGGTTACCATCAAGTCGGGAGATTGATTTTTTGATATACTTAGTGGCGGGTACTATGCCGATAGTGCGATTTACGTATCTTATGGATCCTTTAGAGATGCTAGATCAAATTCAGCAGTTATTAGGGTAGGGTTTTATCTGTAGGAATACTTCACCTTGGGTTGCCCCACTTTTATATGTGTATAAGAAGGATGGGTCTTTACGGTTGTGTATAGATTACCGAAAGTTGAAAAAGTTCTCTATCCGAACAAGTATTCATTACCATATATCGATGACTTGTTCGATCAGCTAAGAGGATCAAGATACTTCTCTAAGATTGATTTGAGGTTGGGGTATCATCAGTTATAATCAGGGAGCACGATGTCCCTAAGACCACATTTTTTTATGAGATACAGGTCTTATGAGTTCAGGTTTATATCGTTTGGGCTAACCAATGCGCCATCATGTTTCATAGATCTCATGAATAGAGTGTTTAGGGACTTCTTGGATCAGTTTGTCATTGTATTCGTAGATGACATCTTAATTTATTCTCGGATAGAGGGAAAGCCTGCAAAGAACTTACATATGGTTCTTCAAACTTTGTAGGATCACCAATTATATGCTAAGTTCGAGAAATGTGGATTCTGATTAAAGGAGGTGCAGTTCTTGGGTCACATTGTCTCTAAGAGAGGAATTTTCTTGTATCCAAGTAAGGTATCAACTGTGAGGGAGTGAGGCCATCCCATGAAACCGACGGAGGTGCAAAGGTTTTTTGGGTTAGTAGGGTAATACCACTGGTTCACCAAAGGATTTTCGAAGATTGTGGGTCCCTTAATGAATTTAACTCGTAAGGAAGTACATTTTGTATGGGATGACCACTGTTAGTTAATTTTTGATGAGCAAAAGGAAAAGTTAACTTCAGTTCTAGTACTCGCTTAGGGGAGGAGTACTTTAATTTTACCGATGTGTCCTTATAAAGACTTAATGGAGTTCTAAAGCAAGATAAGTGGGCCATAGATTATTCATCTCATAAGCTTAAACCCCATGAGAAGAACTATCCCACTCATACTTAGAGTTAGCAGTAGTTGTATTTGCATTGAGGATTTGTAGGCACTATCTTTTAGGGGAGAAGTTTTGATTGTGCACAAACCACGAGTCACATCAGTATCTTTTCACAAAAAAAAAATATGAATATGAGGCAGCGTATGTGGTTTGTGTGAAGGATTACTAGTTGACATCCAGTATCATCCGAGGAAGGCTAATATAGTGGCAGATGCATTGAGCTATATGATGGAAGGGAAGTTGGTAACAGTGTGGAAGGCAAAGTGGGCAGAGCTTCGTCAGGAGGATGAGTTAATTTAGGTGTACTTAGTAGTGATGATCGTCACACCTGAGATCATTTTAAGGGTTGTGAAGGCACAGGCAGGGGATCCATCTTGTTAGGAAAAGATTCAATAGTTATTAATTGGCGGAGTGGAGTCTTACTCAGTCAATTCTAAAGGTGTCTTACACTTAAATGGGAGGTTAATAGTCATAGACAATGAGGATCTATGATGCACACTTATGCAGGAAGTGCATGGGTTGTCATTTTTGTTACATCTCGGAGGGGATAAGATGTACCATGATATGAGTCAACACTAATGGAGGGTCGAGATGAAGCGGGACATAATTGAGTTTGTCTCCAGGTGCACTACTTGTCAGATGGTGAAAGTCGACTAATAGAGACCCATTGGGGTTATACAACTTCTAGATATTACTGTGTGGAAATGGGAGAGTATTTCGATGAACTTCATCACAGAGTTACTGACATCACAGTGGGGTCACGATTTCATCGAGGTCATTGTCGTTCGGTTGACCAAGGTAGCCCATTTCTTCCAGTTATAGTGGATTATATTATGGGGTAGTATGCATAGTTATTCATAGTGGACATTGTGAGATTTCATGGGATGCCTCCCAACATTATTTCAGATCGGGATAAGATCTTTATGTATCACTTCTTGCAGAATTTTCAGGAGGCGATGGGGATCGAGTTGCATTTGAGTACAACTTATCAACCCCAGACCGACGGGTAGATATAGAGGGTGAATCATATATTAGTGGATATACTGAGGATGTGTATTCTTGATTTTAAGGATAGCTGGGAACACTATTTGCCTTCGGTAAAGTTTGCATATAATAACTCCTACCAATTCACTATTGGTATGGCAGTGTTTGAGGCTTTGTATGGGATACCTTGTCGTTCTCCCTCCTGTTGGTTAGAGGTGTACATAATAAGATACTCGGGCTGAATTTGATTCAGGAGATGTCAGCTAAGATCGAGTTAATTAGGATTCATATTCAGGTAGCTCAGGACAGGAAGAAGAGTTATGCCGATGAGAATAGGAGATTTATTGTGCTTGATGTGGGTGATCAGGTGTTACTGCAAGTATCTCCCATGAAGGGAGTGATGCGGTTCGGGAAGAAGGGGAAATTGGAACCTAGGTATATGGGGAATTTTTCCATTATCGAAAGGATTGGGTCGGTTGCTTATAGACTCACCTTGCCAGAATATTTCTAGAGGATTCATGACATATCCCATGTGTCATCATTGAAAAAGTATCGCGGGGGTGACATGCCTTACTGGCATATATCGCTAGATGAGATTGATTTGCAGCCAAATATCATATGAGGAGAGACTTATTTTCATTTTGGATCGTAGAGAGTTTAAGCTTCATAGTGCGTGTACAGTGGTGACACAACAACATTGCCAAGTCGGCATAGGAATATAAGGATGACATGCCAGAAAAGTGTCCGGAGCTCTTCGTGGCAGGTATATTCGAATTTCGATGATGAAATTTCATTGTTAGGGGGGAAGAATGTAATACCCCGTAATTTTAGTATTAAGTAATTGCTTTATTTTATTAAGTTAATTGGGAGATAATTAAATTGGAATTTAGTCAATATTAATTAGCAAGATGAAGGATTGAAATTTATTATAATTAATATTTCCTTGCGTGTGTGATAAGTAAATAATTATATGATTTATTATATGTCGCATATGAGTGATATCGACGGTTTAAATTGGTGATAAGTCGATAGGGCGTGACATCGACATATCGATATAATTTATGGACGATGCGTAAGGTACACATGTGTCTGATCGGGTTACTGAAAAGTTAGCATAAGTGTAGTTGGGTGACTCAGATGACCTTTTCGAGTGCACCAGTGATCCGGAAAGGATCAAAATAGTCCAGAATAGGTACTCGAGTGTTCTGTTTGGGTTTCGAGAGCTTTTTAGACATAAAATGACCCGTATAAGGGTAGGAAGGTCATTTTATATTTAAAATTAAAAGGGAAAATGGCATTAGTTTTTTGGGAAGACTTTTAAGGGTTTGGGAAGGTGGATGACAACCCACCTTTTACATTCCAAACAAGAGGTTGAGAGAAGAGAACCCTAAAGAAGAAAAAAGAGGGAAATAGGAGAGATCTTGAAGAGGAGTAAAAAAAAATTCAACCCGGTATAAAGACTAAGGATTTATAATCCAACAAGGCAAGTAAATACTTTCTTTATATCACATTTTCAATTTCTAGTTAATTACTTTCTTTATTTAAATTAGAAATTGGGGACTTGATGGTGAATGATTAAAATTGATGATTTGATAAAGAAACCAATTGTTAAATGTTGCATGATCCTGAATAAATTGGGTTTGATTATATTGGTAATTAGAGATAAAATTATAGGTTTTAATGGAAAAAGAGGAGTAATCTAAATGAAAGATGGGATCTTTAATAATGAACTTAGTATAAGAATTGTAATCTCGAATCTATGGTGATTTCTATGTTAGATTCATATCTATAGTGATGGGATTATGTTTTCTAGATGATACATGAACTATGGTTTTTGGAATTTGGGTAGAAAGAACCCTAGGAACGAAGTTGGAATTTTTAGGATGAATCCCGCCTAAGAATAATGCTTCAGGTTTGCGTTCCGGAATCTCATTCGAACGAGGTTGGATTTCATTCGAACGATCCATGGGTTTGGATCGGGAAAATGTTTCGGGTATTTTTGTGACCTCAAACGAGTATGTGGGAGGTTATTAATGTTTAATTAAAAATAGTTTTTTGTCGCTATATATTAGTGAGAATTTAATAACTAACTAGGGTGCTCAGATAAGAGGCTACTTAGATAAATAAATCAAGAGGTTGAGGCGAACTTCGAGATTTGGGTGAATTTCGTGCGGTAGGATATGCGTATGAGTATTTGAGTGGCGTGTATATATATATATATATATATATATTGTATGTATATTGTATGTATGCTACTTGTTTAATTTAAACATACCTTCTCGGGAGTGCTATCGCAAGACCTTGGCGTTGATCAGTAGGTGTTGGGTTGGTTCCCCAGGTTATAGTATTGTTGCATGACCACTATCTATATGTGTGGATAAATGTTAGTTTCAAGTCCGGTTGGGCGTGATGTGGTATTATTGCGACCCATGGATGTATATCTATGACCGCCTCTATTGTATGTGTATTCCTTTACGATCGGTGGTGAGCTTCTGACCCAGTGGCTCTGTGTGAGGCGTGATTCTTGGAGCCGGACAACACACGAGGAATGTATCAGTGAGTCTACGATTTGGGGATACAATTATACGTATATAGTGAGTGATATATATATATATATATATATATATATATATATATATATATATATATATATATATATATATAGTGTGTATAACTATTTATGGCACGAGGGTAGCTATGTATGTTTGTTCACGTGATTATTTAATTATAGCAAGTGTGTCGCTAAAATATTGTTTTTCAGTGAATACCTAATGAAGGTAGTTAGACTTCGCTAATAGAGAGTATTATCAGGGTTGGGCTTAAATAGAAGTTGTGTATCCTAGTTAGGCCGAGTAATTTAATTAGGATGAATAAAATGAACACATTAGGTGCACACTGTAGTTGAGAGGTGAGGTTTATCTCAAGTGAGTGTGACTAGTTAATCTTGAGAGTAATACACAATGGTTTTAACCAACTTAAAACAATTATTTACTTGCGAAAATATTTTCTACTCTATGGGCTTTGACCCACATGTTTTGTAATACCCCGTATTTTTATGGCCTTTAAATTATGGGATTGATTAAATTAAATTGGGATAAATTAATTTAATATTAATTCGGGTTTTAAAATAAATATTTACTAGCGTGATGAGAGTTAGTAATTATTGATAAGAGTTGTGTTGAATATTACTAGATGAGTAAAGTAATATATGAGATTGAATTTATTAAAATTGTCGCGAGTGAATAATACAACAATCATAGAAATTAAGTTTGGACGCGCATGTGTCGTGTCGGGACTAAATTAATGGAATAAAAAGTGAATTAATTACAAGTCGCCCGTATGGTCATTTCGAGTGCGTCAATGTGTCCGAAAGGGCCAATATAGTCTGAAAAGAGTACCCTGGGAGTTTGGTTTGAGTCACGGGACGTTTTTAGGCCTAACTGGTAACCCGGGAGGGCATTTTGGTAATTTCCAATTTTAGGCCTTAATTATGGACAAAAATTGAAGGCTTATATCAGATGAAAGTAGGAGTCCTCGAGGGTTAGAAACATTAGAATTGAAGAGAGGCTAAGTAAGAGAGAAGAGAGAAGGCTTCCAAGGAAGAGAGACACCAAACCTACACCACTCTCACAAATTCCACCACCAATTCATAAATCGAAAAAAGGGTATCGTTCCTATACCACTTTAATTAGTCGAATCAGACCTTCGAATTCCAGGCAAGTATCTAACTTGTTATTATTTAGTTGATAACACATCCCTTCTAGTATAGGAGATAATGAATTATGTTTTCATGAAAGATAAATGAGATTTGGGAAACTTATATTGAAATTCTGAATAGAAATCATGTTAGGACAACCCTATTGTTATATGTAGATGATTAACCACGAAATTGATGTCCAGTAGAGGTTGAATTCTGGAAGAATTAGGAAGATATTCATCATGATGATAAAAATAGGGTTCTTGATGTATTAATTTGAATTAACCCTTTAATTGATGGCCCTTGATGAATTCGTACATGTTTTTCATTAGAAATAATGTATGTAGGATGATATAACTGTTGGTTTGATTGGTTGTGAGTTTGGAAAAAATTAATAGAGGTTTGGAGGATTTATGTTAAGGAAACCCGTAGGTTTGATTTGCATAAATCTGGGCAATAACTGCTTGATCGATCGATCGACTCAAGAATATCGATCGATCGACTGGATCGATTGATCGACTCCCTTCATCGATCGATCGACTCCTCTTGGAAAATGAAAAAAATTCCCTTTCTATGTTAATCCAATCCCAATGTGTAAGAACCTTTGGACATAATTTAAATATCTTAATGGGACATGAGAAGGACAAGTAGGGTATAAGTAGGGCCCGGGTAAGACAAGTTTATATGAGATTTAACCGTGGAATTTCGGGAATATAAATTGAGTGGAAAATTGTGTGTGCGTTATAGTAGGTCTTGCGAGAATTAAGAAAGACTTAGAATAGTAGAGTAGTGAGGGTACACCTGCTAATTTTATGTTTATCGAGAGGATACACTTCGAGAGCCGAGAAGTACTTAAGGATTTGCAGTAATTAAGAGAATTAAAAGAATGATTTAATTATACGTAGGACTCAGGCGTTATGTGCCACGTATGATTAGAAAGTGAAAATTTTTGCAACAGATTTGCAAGAAACATTTTGGTAAAAGTCTTAGAAAAAATAAACACGAAACAGATATTTAGAAGGTAAACACAAATTTTGAGATGGTGACTTGTTCGAACAAAATTGAGGCTCATTCGAACAATAATAGCAACTCGTTAGAAGAAACTTGATCTTGTTCGAATGACATTACAATCTCATTTGAATAGGCTTCAAATGACCTTCAAATGAAGCCAACAGTACGCCCTCATTAGATGCTTGTTAGATGAAGATACCGAACGGCGCTTCTAATGACTTAGACATCTCGTTCGAACGAGAATGTCTTCTCATTTGAATGAGGCAAGCGAACTTAGAAAAAATAGTTTTAAAATAAAAATGACTCAATTTTTAAAACAAAAAAAATATTATTTTAGTTTTAATAAAAAATAAAATATCCCTAAAAAAATTTAATGAATAAATTTAAATTCCTAAAAAGCTTTATACCTTCAAGGGATATATGGAATTTTTTTATGTTGATGTTGGTTTGCCATGATGGTTTTTAATGGGATACGCCAAACTAGTCTAAAACAATACAAGGCCTATGCTCTGAGCAAAATCAATAAATTTGCTCTTACAAATATCCCTCTTTGGCTATTTCGGTATAAAAACAAACAAACCTATCAAAAATCCAAATTACATAAACATAACTCTATAAATGACGAAAGAAATCTAACACCCTTCCCAATCCTCACTCCACCAAAACTGGCAAATGGTCACGGCCAAAATCCCTGACCAAGATTGTGGGTCGCGGACTTGGGTCGTGACCATTTCGAGCGCGACCAATTTGGTGGGTCATGACCCAAGTCTGTGACCAAAAAATGGTCACAGACTGCAGTGGGTCACGACAGATGGTCGTGGACTTGGTCCGTGACCCATACCGCGACAGAGGAAAAAATGGTTGTGGCCTTCGTTCGTGACCCACAATCGTGACAAAATTGGTCTCGGCCAAAGTCCGTGACCCACACCGCGACGGAAAAAAAGGAAAAAAATGGCCGCGCACCAAGTTTGTGACTCACAACCGCGACAAAAATTGGTCCCGGCCAAAGTCCGTGACCCACACCGCGACGGGAAAAAAAAGGAAAAAATGGTTGCGAAGTTTGGCCAACCGTGACAAAAATTGGTCGCAGCCAAAGTCCGTGACCCACACCGCGACGAAAAAAAAGGAAAAAAATGGTCGTGGACTTTGGCGGCAGCGACCATTTTTCGTCACGGTTGGGGGTCATGGACTTTAGCCATGACCATTTTTATGCGCGACGGAAAAAATAAAAATGGTCATATTTAACTATAATTTTTAAGAAATGTCCTTTTTTGGTCCAATCCTAAAATCGGGGGTCCTGTGACTGCACGGTTGGTTGCTAGATGTAACATTGGACACATACGAGGTGTTACAAATGTTTATTATTGGTAAAATAATAAAAAAATCACAAATTGCGAACTGGGAATGTTGTTAATAAACAAATATATATACAAACTTAAAAATATTACACGTCTTAATAATTCACAGACCAAAAAATAATTGGGCAGAGTTTCCTCTATTTTCTGGGCATTCCAAACCCTGTAAATATAAAACCTGCTTATTATAAAGCCCACACGACCATAAAATTTAACAATCAAATTATAAAAGCCCGCATGGCTGTAACACATAAAAAACATAATCCTGAATTCCTCAACATTATATAAACAATCTTCATGTTGTAAACCATTGCCTTTTTCATTTGTTCCACGTGAAAAAATCCTACAAATGATAGGATACAAAAAAAAATGCTATCATTAACCAAGTAGTTTTACAAAAAATTTATTCAAGCTGAAAAATTGCATATATGAGTTATAATTATCAACATATCAATGTTTTTATGCCTAAATGTAGAAATATGCAAATTATCATCATATTCTCAAACCGGGAGTCCTGTGATCGCGCGGTCAGTTCCTACGAGTTACATTGGTCCCGTGCGAGGTGTTGGTGCCACTCATGAGGCCGTTCGGGGGTTGTTTCGGGTTTTCACCCACTAACGTCATGTTTTTATGCCTAAGTCTAGAAATATGAAAATTATCATCATATTCTCAAATTGGGAGTCCCGTGATCACGCGGTAAGTTCCTACGAGTTAAATTGGTCCCATACGAGGTGTTGGTGCCACTCACGGGGCCGTTTGGGGGTTGTTTTGGGTTTTCACCCACTAACGCCATGTTTTTATGCTTAAGTCTAGAAATATGCAAATTATCATCGTATTCTAAAATCGGGAGTCCCGTGATCGTATGGTCAGTTCCTACGAGTTACATTGGTCCCGTCCGAGGTGTTGGTGCCACTCACGAGGCCGTTCGGGGGGCTATTTTGGGTTTTCACCCACTAATGCCATATTTTTATACCTAAGTCTAGAAATATGCAAATTATCTTCGTATTCTCAAATTCGGAGTCCCGTGATTGCGCGGTCAGTTCCTACGAGTTACATTGGTCCCGTGCGAGGTGTTAGTACCACTCATGGGGCCGTTTAGGGGTTGTTTCGGGTTTTCACCCACTAACGCCATGTTTTTATGCCTAAGTCTAGAAATATGCAAACTATCATCGTATTCTCAAACCAAGAGTCGTGTGATCGCGCGGTCAGCTCCTACGAGTTACATTGGTCCTGTGCGAGGTGTTGGTGCCACTCACGAGGCCGTTCGGGGGCTGTTTCAGGTTTTCACCCACTAGAATACGATCGAACAAGTAATCTTGCTGGAGATCAACTCCGTGATTTACAATGTAGTTAAATTGTTCGATATTTTTATTTCCATACCTATAAATATGAGTACCCTCTATATGACGCACACTAATAAAAGAGTTATGTGTGCGGTCTAATTTCAACCTCTCCCACTCTTTTTGATAGTAATTATCATCGTGCCTCATTTTTCTTGAGAAAAGTATATGAGGGCGTGAATACGAGTCCCACTATTAAGGTTTGAGTTTGAATGTTATGAGAGTTTAGAAGTAAATGTGAAATCTCAACAACAACCCGCCGTAATTGTTTATAACACGTTTTGTTAGGGTTTATTATGAGAGAGTTTAAAAGTATATGTGTGTTATCTATTCAATAAGCATACAAACTACAAAATCAACAGAAACACACATTGTACTTACACACATATTGTAGTACAAACAAACAACCAATGCATAAACACTATTGCAGAAGGTAAATGTAAAAAATCACATATTGTAGTACTCACACACATATTGTAGTACTTACACACATATTGTAGTGCAAAAAATCACGACATGCAAATAACCCTCAATATAATATGATGGCACACATATAACCCCCAATAAAATCACGATAAGAGGGATGTGAATTTTTTGCTCATTAAAAATCTATTTAATTATATTTTGTCAAAAAAAATACACACACGTATAATCTAGGGTTTATTGGCATAATCCATACATACACACATATACAATCTAGGGTTTATTTACATAATCTATACATACACACACATACAATTCAGGGTTTACTAAACCGTAATATTTTTTTAACATAAATCTATACATACATGCACATACAATCTATACATACACACACATACAATATAGGGTTTATTGACAAAAAACAATTTATTTATTCATAGTTACACACATAAACATACATATACACATAAATCTTTGCACACACACACACACATATAAACATAAATCTATACATACACACATACATACATAAATCTACAGATACATACACAGAAATTAGGGCTTTAGATAGAAATCACGAAATCCAAATGAAATCAAAATGAATCAATACATACCAGGGGTTACTCAAAATGAAATCCAACTGAAATCGCTTAGCCCTTAGAAATCACACGAAATCGCTTAGCCCTTAGACAACCCTTACAAATCGCAGAAATGACCACGCAGCAATTTTTTTCTTTAAGACCTGAATCTGGTCATGGCCTAGAGCCGTGACCCCTAAGCACGCGACCAATAAATGAAAATGAGGGTGTTGATGGCTTGCACCTAGTCACGGCCTAGAGCCGTGACCCATCATGTGCGACCCTTTTCCCATCAACCCTACTTCTTGAATGAGGTATGTTCACAGCCCATAGCCGTTACCCACACTAAGAAATGGTCACGACCCCCAGCCGTGACCCTCAATGTGTGTGTTTTCTGCTTCGTCATGCCTTTGGTCAAGGCCCAAGTCCGTGACCCATCCGGGACCAGTTTTGAGGGAATTTTGGCGTGAAATTTGGCGCCAAGTTGGTCACGCCCTAGTTACGATCCAAGTCCGTGACCCACAGTGGTCAGGGATTTGTTCCGTGACCACTTCCAAAGCATCGATGATTTAGTGCGGTAATAAATATGGTCACGCTAAATATTGAGTTGGTCACGACCGAAGTCCGCGACCAGCTGGTCGCAGACTTGGGCCTTGACCCACTGGGCGTGACCATTCGTAGGATTTGGTGTAGTGCCTAGAATGTACTAGCATACGTCTCTTTGTATTCAAACTCTCCTTGTTCTTCTCTTAGGAAAATTTATCTTCATGCGTTGTAAAATGTTCATCCTTTAAATACCTACACACATGAAGCAAAGAAAATTCCCCGTGATGCATCGAGCTTGAAATAGAAAATGCAGTCAAAAACTCATAATGCCTCCCCCATAAATCAAACTCATCAAATCCCCCCCTCCCCCCGTAATTTGTTCCCCACCTTTTTGTCCAAAATAGAAGAAGTAAGATATCATCACAAAGATATATAAACAATGCACATGTAATGATAATCTCAAAGTCCATTAAAACCAACTATTTTTGTACTTTTTCATTTTTTTCAAAGCAAAAATAAAATGTACAAATTATATCCAAAACAACACAAAATATGCCATTTAATCATAAATAATTCAATAGATTTAAGGATTTTCCAAACATGGATGTAATAAAAAAATTTAAATACAATATATAATATATGAAAAATATACCAAAGAAAATTCGGCACATATTTATAGGAATAAAGGACCACAAAACTTGACACAAAACCCATAAGCTTTACACACTAGCATAGTATCGATGTATATAAACATATGGAATGGAATGAATGGGTGTGAACTAGAGATAAAATAATATAACCCAAACATCCAAATACGTTCAAGCAGTTCTCAATTGAGCACACACAGTTATCAAACTAAGTTTTAGCCTCAAGTGACAAATAAAGTTGAACTTAATGAACAAAATAAGCACAATGTACACAAGCCTACAGTAGTAATGATTCTCCAAATCAATAAAGCCATGGAAAAATAAATATGACTTGGATTCATTGTGCAAACCCATTGGTCGTAAACTAAATCTCCCTCAAATGATAAACAATTATAGTTTTTATAAGAACATTTCTTTTGAATGATCTATAAAATAAACAAACTAAGTTGGCCCCTATTTGTCAATTTTTCTATTTTTATTGCCTTATTTTTTCTTTGGGCTCTTGCCAACAGTGGCTTTCATGCAAAGGAGATTTGCTCCTTTCGCTGCCCTTTCTGTGCACACTCATAGATTTTCAAAACTGATTAAACAAACGCTCACGAGAAATGGTTCTTATATGAACAAATCCACCATAGTCTTAAAATATGTAATTGATAGGATTGATGGGAGAACATCTCACCAAGCTAAAATATACATAATGAAGTTAAAATTCAACGAGCTCATGCATGTGTCTACGGAGGCATATACAAATTTGAATCCATAATGCAAATCAATTTCGGTACAACTCCATGCAAACATGGTTAAGATCAATCTAAGTGTCTATAATCATAATCAAATGTCCAAGCCACGTGTAAATTATGGAGTGAATTGGATTCAAACACACCAATATGCCACGCCAAATGTGTAAAACTAAAATACACAAAACCAAAATTCTTTTTGTATTTGTAAAATTTTTTTATCAAAATGAAATCTTTTTATTTTTTTCCAATATGTCTCGTTAAAAGAAAAATATAATACAAAAGATACACATGTCATGACACTAGAAAATATATATCATGAAGCATCACCAGTATATGACAAACAAAATCATGCAAGCAATCATCCATAAGATATAGCATGTGAATAATCATGTGCAAGCATGCAAGAATTAACTAGTCTAACATCTAGCTCCTCCAAAATGAATTTTCTAACCTAAATAGATGTATACTTAACACGTCGGCTTTTGGGAACCGAGGGAACACGTGACTTCAACTTCCTAGGACTTCTTCTAAGATCATAACAAAAATGCCTAAGGTGACCTTTCCAACTACAATGCGAATATGTGTAAACACGAGGAATGTTACCTATGAGTTGACCTTTTCTAATGTCCTTGGATGTGGTTGACCCTATAAATTAAACAATGGTCTTGGCTTTGCTGACAGAAGCATTAGAATCATGGGATCCAGTACCATCACTACCAAAACTACTAGAGTTTTTAAAATCATTTTTTAACTTCAAAATTTTAAACTCAAGAAAAGAATTTGACTCTTCAAATTTTTGGGACTCCTTCTTCATATATTCAATCATTCCTAGAAGGTTATCTTGCTCCCCCTCAATGTAAGAAAACTTATCCCTAAGAGTCTTCTCTCTTTCCTTATAATCTAAAATTAATTTATTATTATCCTCATTGGCACAAACACAAACCCTAGATATCTTAGATTCTTTTAATTCTTTCTCTAAAAACGGACTCTATCATCACTCTCTTTCTTGGACAATTCTAAAATTTTAAAATCTCGATCCATGTCCACAAGTTTCTTATGAAAGAAATCCCCTTGCGTTTGAAACGTTTGCAAGAGATCCATAGCGAATTTAAAACGAGAATTTTCTTTTTCAAGAATTTTAATTTTTTCAGCAAACTTCAAATTCAAAAAATTTAAGTCGTTATTTCTATGGGAATCCATCGAGAAGAAAAACAAGCCAAGACTGAAAGATTAAAAAAAAAACTAAAAAGGACTAAGCAAGGATCTACACGATAAATTAGTGCAACCCACTCTGATACCACTTATAAGCGTGGAAAATTATGATAGCTCTGTTACCAATTAGAGAATGCAGAAATAAACGCACTCGAAAACGATGGTCTCAAACAAAAATTCTACTTTTGTATTTTTATCAATTTAATAGTCCAACCATACAAAACCAATTTAAAATAAATTTTAATCTTTTATTAAATTAGTTATGAAGGCAAATATTTGTTCAAAATAATATGAATGTGCTACGTATTCAAGAACACAACGATTGAGGAAAAATCCCTTTTCAAGGCAAAACCTCTATTCAGCACTTTAGACCAAGGGTGGCCATAGGCCTGAGGCACGCCAAGACCGCCCAATAAAAAAATAGGGCTTGGGTAAGGTGAATAGGCCCGCAAAGCGGGCTTAGCAAAATTTGATAGGCCGGATTTTTTTGGGCGGGCTTGGGCATGAATTCTTAAGCCCAATGAGGCCCGGCTCGACCCGAGGCTCGAGAATTATATATATAATATTAATATTAATATTAATATATATATGTGTGTGTGTGTGTGTGTGTGTGTGTATTAATTTATTATTAAAGTGTAAGACTACAAAATTATAAATAAATATATAAAGTGGGTAACTTCTATAAATATAAAAACACATACTAAGTCTTTTTATGTAGATTGGGGAACTTTATATATAGACTCTGTAATATATAAAGTTTAAAACATGTTTTTATTTAAAAAAATAGGTCTTTGATTAAGAAAAAATATATTTTTTTATTTAAAAAAAGAAGTAACCGGGCTTGGCCAACAGGCCTGGGTAAAGAGTTTTCAAATCTGGGCGGGCTTGGGATTACATAATAAATCCCAATCTAGGCCCGAGCGGGCTTGGGATAACTCATAATTTTATAAGCCCGGCCCGAGCCCGACCGGGCCTGCCCAGGTCCAGCCCATGGCCACCCCTACTTTAGACAAATTACAAGACAGTCGATTTATAATTCTACTTGATTATCGCCACAAGTATAATGCGCTAGCCTTCGTAAATCTCTAAATACTACTACTTGTATCTAAGTAGTCCACAAGTGACAGATTCACTCTCCGTATCCACCGATCCAACATCAGCCTTCTTCTTCAGCAATGATCCCTCCGGGTTCACAAGTCAACCATGGAGGTACCTCTCCATAAGGTATATGCAAGGATATTAATCTATCTAGGGTTTAAACCGATTCACAAAAACTATTTTGGGGATGTGTTTTGTGAATCAAAAGTGTTTTAATAACACAAAAAGTGAAAACTTTTGTAATAGATATGCAGGAAACATTTTGGCAAAAGTCCTTGAAAACTAAGCACGAAATAAGTATTTATAAGGCGAACACAAATTTTGAGGTGGAAAATCGTTTGAACGAGAATGAATCTCGTTCGAACGACATTGCTATCTCATTCGAACAGGCTTCAAATGATCTTCAAACGACGCCAAGCAGTATGCCCTCATTAGATGCTCGATAGATAAAGATATCGAACGACTCTTCTAATGACTTAGACATCTAGTCCAAATGAGAATTTCTTCTCATTTGAACGAGGCAGACAAACTTAGAAAAAATAATTTTAAAATAAAAATGCCTCGATTTTTAAAACAAAAAATCTTATTTCAGTTTTAATAAAAAATAAAACATCCCAAAATAAATTTAATGAATAAATTTTAATTCCTAAAAAGCTTTATACCTTTAAGGTATGTAGGGAATTCTTAATTGTTGATGTTTGTTTGTCGTGAAGGTTCGTGATGATTTATAATGGGATACGCCAAACTAGCGTAAAATAATACAAGGCCTATGCTACGAGTAATACTAGAAAATTTGCTTTTACACTAGTGGAAATAATGATAAGGGAATCAAAATTTTACCACCACTTGGGTACCTAAAACCAGAAAAAGTCCTTATTATTCACGTTTCTCTTAAGGTTTAAGATATTTTCCAATAATATTTTAATAGTGGGTACTCTAGGCACATGACCGATGACAAATCTCATTGTACCAACCTTGTGTGTCACAAGAAAGAAAAAGCCACCTTTAGGGATGGGAGTAGGTCTAGCATTTTAGGATGATATTTTTTCGAGTTTCTCAAATTTTCTAAGCTAGATAATATGTTTTATTTCGAAGGGTTGAAGGATAACTTAATAAGCATAATCCAACTTTACAATGATAACTTTGAGGTAAAGTTTGATCGGTCGGGATGTAACGTTTATGATCAATTCGATAACTTTTTCTATAAGGTGTGAGGACTATTGACAATTGATACGGTATCATTGCCAAGTCCTCTTTAGTGTGAAATAGTGCTAAGGTCACAACCATGGGCCTTTGGCATCAATGACTAGGTCACGTTAATTTTAGAGATCTTACGAGGTTAGTTAAGAAAGACCTAGTCCGTGGTTTACCATCACTTGAAAAATAACTTCCTCTATTTATGGTCCTTGCCAATAAGGGAAACAAATCAATAGTGCCCATAGAAAGTTGAATATTATTACCACCTCATGGGTGTTAGAGTTGATACACATTGATCTTATGGTTCAAATGTGCACCGAGAGCATTGGTGGTAAAAAGTACATTTTGATGATGGTCGATGAATTTTTGAGATATTCCATTGTTGGATTTATTAGGGAAAAGTCTGATGCCTGTGAGTTCTTTACAACCAAGTGTCGTCTACTTTAAAATCAAGACAATGTTTCCATTAATAGATTGAGAAGTGACAATAGCACAGAGTTTATCAACACCGGTGTTGGTGTATATTGTGATGGTATAGGCATCAAACACTAGTTTTCGGTGGTAGGCACGCCTCAACAAAATGAGATTATTAAAAGTAAAAATTGGACTATCTAAGAGATGGAGAGATCCATGCTACTTGGTGGAAATGTCCCTAAAATATTTTGGGTGGAGGAGGTTAATACCGCATGCCACATCGTGAATATGGTTTATCTTCGTCCACATACACTTCAAACTCCATATGAGCTGTGGACCCGTAAGAAACCCAACCTTCATATTTTTTTAGTTTTGGGGAGTCCTTGATCTATCCTTATATATAGAGAGGATTTAGGGAAATTCGAATGTAAAATTGATGAGATAATATTTTTAGGTTATTCATCGACTGGTAGAGCCCATAGGGCATATAACCTTAAAATCTCTAAGATATTGTAATCGATAAATGTCACGATTAGAGATAATGGGTCGACTATGATTATTGATGATGATCTTGCGTGTAATAATAATGCATCCCACAATGATGATCCTATTTTTCCCACCAACACCACGGTGGACTCGGCTCTTAAAATAGAGGATCCACCATCTTGGGTTCAAAAGAGTCATGACCCTAACGACATACTTAGTGTTCCCACACTAGCTATCAAGACTCGCACTCAACTACAGAACGTGGTTAGATACTTTTGCTACACTTCCACAGTAGAGTCCAAGAATGTGAAGGAAGCACTCAAGGATGAGAATTGGATAAATTCTATACATGAAGAGTTATTTCAATTTCTAAATAATGGTATTTGGGAATTAGTCCTCCGACCTAGCGAGACTAATGTCATTAGTACCAAGTGTGTGTACAAAACTAAGATCGATGAGAATGGTACCATCTTTTACAGTAATGCTAGGTTAATCTCTCAAAGTAGAACACAAATTAAATGTGTAGACTTTGACGAGTCCGTCAGCTTACTACTCGCCATAGCATATAATCTACGATTTAAGCTATATCAAATGGATGTCAAGAGTACATTTCTCAACTAAATTATTCAGAAGGATATTTATGTGAAAAAATCAAAGGGGTTTGAAGATCTAAAGCACATGGAACACACATTTATCTAAATAAGGGCTTGTATGGTTTGAAGCAAGTACCCAATCCTTGGTACGAAAGGCTAACTTCTTATCTCTTATCTCGTGGCTTCAAGAGAGTGGAAGTTGATATGATGTTGTTCGTTAGGATAAAGGGTGGTGCTATATTGGTTTCCCAAGTCTATGTTAACGACATAGTCTTTAGATCCCCGTGTTCCTAACATACACACACTTTTGAAAAGGAGATGAAAAGTGAATATGAGATGAGTATGGTTGGTGAGATTACTTTCTTCTTTTGTCTCCAAGTGCATCAATTCGAGAATGGGATTATCATATCTCAATATAAATATGCTTTGGATCTAGTGAAAAAGTTTGCGTTGGACTCCACTAAGCACTCTTGCACACCCATGAGTTCCTAGTAAAAGATTAGCAAAGACAATTTAGGTAAGGACATAGGGAAAACAATTTATATGAGTATGATAGGTTGTTTTCTATACTTTACCGTTAGTCGTCCTGATATTTCCTTTAGTTGGAGTTTGTGCACGGTACCAAGTATTCCCAAAAGAGTCAAACTTTCTTGAACTTAAATGTATCATTAAATACGTGAGTGACACTATTTCTTATGGCATTTGGTATTATTTTGATACCGATGACCGTTTATTTCCTTATTCAGATGCTGACTGGTTCGAAGATGTTGATGGTTGTAAAAGCACATAGGGTGAATGCTTTTATTTTGGGAGTGCTTTTTTCTAATAGTTAAGTAAGAAGAAAAACTCCATTTTTTTGTCCATGATAGAGGCCAAGCACATAGCCACCGAGAATTGTTGCACAAAACTCTTATCAATGAAGCAAATGTTGGAGTATTATCGGATTAATCAAGGCACAATGAATATTTATTGTGATAATACAAGTGCAATCCATGATTCTCGTAATCCCATACAATACTCTCATAAGAAGAAGCACATTATGATTAGTCAACTTTATTCGTGAGCTTGTTGAGGAGATGATCATTTATTTGAGCTTCGTGAGTACAAAACATCAATTGGCCGACATTTTGAATAAAACTTTAGATTCTATTCAATTTGAGGAACTTAGGAAGTTTATGAGTATTTTCTCCAATGATTAAGTTTGGGAACTATTTATAGTTTAAGGTTATTTTCATATTGATATCATTTCTCCCTACATCTAGATTGTACATTATTTTGTATGCTTTTGTATTCTTTGGGTTAGAAATTGAAAAATCCAAAGATATTTTCTTTTCTTTTAGAAAAATTTCATAAATTTACAAACAGATTTTATTTTGATAAAAAACCAAAATTTAAAAAGATTTTTGTATTTTGTCTTACATCATGTATGAATGTGCATTTGAGATGTTCGAATCACAATTTTATGCCATCCATTCACGTGACTTAATCATAGTGTTATTAGACTTGGCCATTTATAAAAATGGTGTTTAATAATGCATGTTTAGCATTGCATCATTTATTATTAATTATTATCTTCATGTTAGATTCATTATATCACTTTGATTGCACACACTTTGTATAAACTTTTAAACATTGCACTTACTTGTCATATGTTTAATAGGATCTTCTCATCTCAATCGTGCCTAATAACAAACCAAATGTGCTAGGAACTAATTGTGCATGTAAAAATCATTGACCATATATTTTTATCAAAAAATTGATTAATAAAAGTTCAAGCAATAGAAAGGGACTACAAAAGAAGCAGTCTTCTTTGTATTTTAGTTCACTATTGGCAAGAGCCTAAAATATGAAATCGGCACATAAAAACAGAAGTGCCAAGTGTAAGAGCAATAATTCTATCATTTTCTCATAGCTTAGGCTAACATAGTTTTTGGCATATCCCGTTACCATTTGACTCAAGCTGTTATGAAGACCGAATCTCCAACATCTCCAACTTTCAAGTACCTCCACACTATGAAGGTATAATGCTATTAATATTAAATCTATTCCTTGAATTTATATTAGGATGTGTGTTCTTATTAAATTGGAAATAGGATTTTTTATTTAAAAATCGAGGCATTTTTATTTATTTAAAAAAAATTCTAAGTTCACATACCTCGTTCAAACGAGATGGGATTCTCATTCTAATTAGTTTCCATTTTCATTCAGAGGCATGTTTGAAGTTTACTTTGATCGAACATCGAACGAGGGCATAATGTTTTAGGTCATTTAAACGTTGTTTGAACGAAGTTCAAACGAGATGGCTGATTGGTTCGAACGAGATTTATTTCGTTTAAATGAATTTCCATTCTCATTCGAATGAGTCTCAAATTTGTTCAAACGATCCCCAGCCTCAAAATTTATGAACGTCATATAAATACCTATTTCTTGTTTCTTTTCGTTGAGACTTTTGCCGTAATTGTTTTTGCATACCTATAGCAAAAGTTTTCAACCTTTTGAGTTCAGAAAACACTTTTAATTCACAAATCACAACCCCATAATATATTTGAGTGAATCACTTTAAACCCTATAGTTTTTATCCTTGCATACACAACTCTTGTGGAGAGAGTTTCTTCACGGCCTAACTTGTGATTCTCGAGGGAACTCACTGCTGACAATAAAGGTTGATTGGTGGTTACCGAGCGAGGAAGGCCACGTGTGGATGACTTTAGATGGATCCATATTCTTTACATATTTGAAAAGGAACTATGCATTATACTTGTGGCGGTTATCAAGTAGTTTGTAAGTCGATAGTCATGTAAACTCTCTAAAATGTTGAATGAAAAAAGGTTTTATTTCAAATTTAGGGTAAAAAGAAAAAAATTTGGAATTACATGATTGGACATTTAATTATATAAATATTCTATTAAGTTCCCGAGAGCGCACTCTCAAATTGGTATAAGAGCCTGTTGCAAAAAATTACTGTGTGATCATTTTTCGCAAAACTATTTTTTCTTTGATATCAAATTGTTAATTTTTGAAAAATCAGATTTTAATGGATAATTTGTATAATTGAGTGCCCATCTTTGATGGTACTAATTATGAATATTGGGAGGCTAGGATGAGGTTTATTATAAAAGCGGATTTAATGCCCACGAGTGCCCAACTTGAGAAGGTGAAGGTTTCTTTGACCAACATTGTAGCTAGTCTTACAAGAGATCTTTAATCTTCATTGAAGACTCGTGAAAAACTTGAAGCTTACGTATCCCAACTCAAGAGAGATCTCGAACGTGCCAAAGAGGTCAAGGTTACTTTAGAGGACACATCAAATAAGGGTAGAAAAATGCTCCTAAGTCCCGCTTTGGGTAATGTTGAGAGTCTCGGAATAAGTTACGATGATGCATTCACTTCTCATGTTGCACCCGATTCGATTCTCGAGTTTGTGTTCCATATGACCCTCAACCTAACCCACCTAGGCATCTGATTCCACGTAGGAAAGTTCGTCCTAAACATTTTGAGAGAGGTGTACCTAAGCCCGTTGTAATAACCCTTACTTTTGAGCAATTTATTTTATATTATTTTGCCATGTGAGGTAATTATATAAAATATTGAATGATGGGGTAAATATTAATTTATGAGAGTTAAAAGATAATATTTACTAGATTTTGCATATATACTGCTATGTGAATGTAAATAGCATTATGTTGTGATTCATGGTGTCGTTGTGCTTTTAAACGACATTTATGGTTTAAATGAAGTTGGAACTCGAAATGAATTATATTACTCTGGATGCCAATTTAGAGGGTGCAGTTAGTCCCGAAATGGTCAAGATAGTCAAAATAAGTGCCATATTATATTTTTAAGTTCCGGGCACTTTTGACAGGTTATAACTTAATTTTGTAGTTACGAGTCATTTTAAGGGGGTATTAACAATTAAAAGTTGGAAACAAATGCTAAGGCATGTTTAAAGTCTTCTAACCCTTTTTATTTCTCCTTTACACATTCCAAACCCTAGAGAGAAAGAGAGAGAAAGAGAAGCGTGGAGAAAAGAGAGAAAAAGGAAGAAAATTGAAGATTTGGGCTTTGGATTTGTTACTACCAGAAGGAAATCCGAGACTACAACCCTAAGGAAAGTTTTTACTTGCATATATATGATTTCTTATGGATAAATTTCAATGGTAGTTGTGTATTTGGAAGATGGAGCAAATGTTAGATTTTGATATATATATTGGTGTTTAACCCTTAGATCTTGTTGTATATATGATTTAAAGTGGTTACGTGGATTTGTTGAGGTGTAGAAATGTTGTAGGTTGATGATAATGAAAGAGATGTAAGAATAAGGAGTTTAGATTTTGGGTTTAAGCTTTTTATAAGAAGAGGGATTCTTGGGTCTGCTAAGCGCAGTCGACCCCGGTCCCAGGACCGGTCGACCAGGCCTTCAGGGGAGAGCCTATTGCTTTCCCATATAAGTATAAATTTTGAGCGCGGTTGACCGCGGTCCCAGGACCGGTCGACTGGGCCCTGCGAAATGAGCTTTCTGCATTTCTTCCTAGGCTAAATCCTTGAGACGTGATCGACCGCGGTCCCATGACCGGTCCCCTATTTTTCACTCTTCAAATCCTATTTCTTTCTAGATTCTTTCTCTTAAGATAGGTACTTAGGGACCTTCTTAATCGAAGTAAAACTAGAGTATTAGAGTCTAGCAATGGTGTATTTAGAATTCTAAGTTAGAATGAGAGTTGGGGTATAAGTTAGGGATAATTTTTCTAGGTAATGTAGAGGGAGATAAATGATTCTCTTATAGAATGAAATAGTTTAGACCTAGGGAGAATTAGAATGAGTTATTGTGGACTTCTAGAATTGGAGGGAAGAATGTCATTTCATAACGGGTTATAGAAGGTATGTTAAATCATGGAGATTTGTTTTGGAGTTAATTAAACCTTAAAGTTTACAATGAAGATATTAAACGCTTATGACTCCGGATATAATGAAATGCATACTTGATAAAGTAAATAAATTGTGAATGAAAACTTATATATACACACCTATCTAAATGCTATCATAGGGTAAGTTATGCGTATGAGGTGAAGTCCCCTGGCTAGTGAATGCAGGGTGAATATAGTCCTCGACCATAGGACCGGTTATTATATGGTGTGATTATTGTGCGAAGTGAGGTAATTCCGGGTGTGGTTATGACTCACTGTCACAGGTATATGGCCACTTCCCGACATCACGCGATATAAGATGCCCAGGTTGTCTTGTGTGATAGACCCTGGAAGATGATAGCTATTTAAGGGCGCGTCCAGTGGGGAAACTCGGAAGGGCAGTCTTAGAATCGTTATATGTTGTGTAATATAACTATTCTTGTTAAAGTGGAATCTTATTGATGATCCGACACTTTATGAAATAAATTACTTTAATACGTTTCCTAATGAGAAAAAGTAACGATGAATTAAGATGATGTAAAACTGAAATGGAAATCTCTAAGTATGACATTATTAATATTCTCTATCATAATTTAAATTATGGTCATGGTCATCAGATTGGAGTTAGGTTATTCTTTTAAATTGAGATGTTAGATTCCTTATCATTATTTTGAAGATCGTAATTAGCTCATTCATGATAATTAAGTTGTCCATAACTATCATGCTATTTATTCACTTGGTGATTATATCAAATCAGGCCCTGACCCGTTTATATCTCTTTGTTTTGCATGAATCCAATATACGACCAAGTGCTCCACCGCAAGGATGCCCGTATTGACTTTTCCATCCCAGTGTCTTGGAGCTGTAACACCTTGCGGATGTTACGGGATATTTGGATATAGACGCTTCCATCTTTTGTATTCTAGTAATGATCGGTTACACATTCGGGCGTGTTGCCCATGTTTTGTACTTGAATTATATTATGTGATATTATACTGTAATACTCGGTGTAACTTAAATTGTATATGTCTGTTAACCGACATCTTATTCGGTTATTTTGTTGAATATGGTTGTTGATTCATTTATATCCTTATGTTTATCCACTTCCTTTTTAATTGGATTTTTTAAATGTTTTCCATTAACTTACAAAATAAAAATTTTGACAATCCATTTTTCTAAAATATTCGGTGGTTATCTCGAATACTTATCATTACTGTTGAGATGCAAAGAATGGTCCATCTATGATTACTGTTATGCCGCTGAAGTATCAAATAGTAGTAGAGGATGATGTAGGTCCTCCACCGCCACAACAAGGGATAATAAATGCCGCTGAAGTATCAAATATTGCCCAGGCGGTCAATGCTGCGATGACTGTCGTGGTTCAGTAATTTCCCCAAGCCCAACAGCCGAGGGTTCAAGAGGCGCAATCCCCCACGGGACCTTTTCCATGGGAAAGAGTCAGAGAATCTTTCTTAAAGGGTCATCCTCCTAAATTTCAGGGTGGTTCTGACGTAATAGTAGCTAATCAGTGGAAAAAGGATCTGCAACGCCATCTTCACATGGTGGAATGTAGTGAGGAACGGAAGCAAATCCTTGCTACTTTTAAGCTAGTTGGAGCAGCCTTAAATTGGTGGGAGTTGATGACCACACTAGAGTAAAGAAATACCATGACTATCACTGACTTTTGGGTCTTGTTTGACCGAAAATATTTTCCCCCGACAGTCCAGAGGGAAATGAGGAGAAAGCTTCAAGATGTAGTTTAGGGTGAACGTTCGGTGGCAGAATATGAGGAGGAATTCACTCATTTGGACAGTTTTGTGCCGGATGAGGTAACTCCGGAGGAAAGGATAATGCCTAAGTTCATTGGAGGCTTACATTAGAGGATACGACAACATTTTTTGGGTAATCCAACTTTACAAACTTTTGGGGATGTGATGAATGGCACGTTACTCCATTGTCAAGAACATCGGTTGTATGTTCAAGGTAGTAAGAAAGCTTCAGTTATGGGGCAAGCAAGTAAGCCAGGACGCAATGATGCAGGAGGAGGAGCACTGCCCTCGTCCCAATTATCGAGAGATAAGCAAAAAGAACGGGACGCCCAACAAGGGGATTTATCCAAAAGACAGCGTTTAGGTGGATTAAATTTCGGTAGTGGTGGTTTCAGGCACGGTCAAGGTGCCCCGCAACAGCAGCAGGCAGGTCGTGGTAATAATTAGGGTCGAGACCAGTCAGGCCAAGGTTTTAGGTAGTTTAAAAATAATAGGGGCCGTAATCAGGAAAATATGATGGGTCGTTGCTTTCAGTGCGGAGAGACGGGTCATTATAAGAAGTTGTGTCCACAGTTGATTGGAGGACAGTTTCCTAGGGTTCCACAGCATCAACAGGCACAACCACCGCCACCAGCGCCTAATCCAGTCTACCCTCCACAACAGGGACAACTAAAGTATGGGAGTGTCTACCACATACAGGATGCTATGCTTCCTCCAGCCCCGCCAGCACCGCCAGCTATTGAGGGTAAGTTTCCCATTCATGGGCACATGGGTCGTGTATTGTTTGATACGGGTGCGACACACTCATTTATTTTTAGAAGTTTTTCTCAATCTACGGAGCTAATTAAATCTGCAGAAAGTACTTTCACTAGTGTTGAATCTTTTATGGGTGACGGTTCACTTATTTTCTTTATTTGTAAAAGAATAGAAATAAATCTTGGTAACTTGTGTTTTAAGGCCGATTTGATCGTCCTTGATATGGTCGGGTATGATGTAATTCTGGGTATGGATTGGCTAGTGAAGTATCGTGCGATAATAAATTGCTATGGGAAAAGTATAGTCTTTTCCATTTCGGGGCAAGAGATGTTTTTAGTGGGTATGCCTCGTTTAGAGGGAGGTTCTATCACTTATTTATATTGTATTGTGGAGGATACTTCTCGGGATGTAGTTGTTTCCTTAGATTCAATTTCGGTCGTTAGAGATTTCAAAGATGTTTTTTGGGAAATACCAGGTTTACCTCCAAGTAGAGAGATTGAGTTTGTGATTGATCTAGCACCGGGAACGAGACCGATTGCTAGAGCTCCGTCCCGTATGGCTCCTGTTGAGATGAGGGAGTTCAGAGACCAGATTTAGAAGTTTCTAGAATAGGGGTTCATTAGGCGCAACACGTCGCCGTGGGGAGCTCCTGTATTGTTTGTGAAGAAGAGAGATGGTTCTCTCCGGCTGTGTGTTGATTATCGGGAGTTGAATAAAGTTACCATCAGGAACAAATACCCACTTCCACAGTTTGATGATTTGTTCGATCAACATAGGGGAGCGTCGTACTTCTCTAAAATAGATTTGAGGATGGAGTATCACTCGTTACGGATATGAGAACAAGATGTGTCCAAAATTACGTTCCTAACTAGATTTGGGTCCTATGAATTCTCGGTTATGCCTTTTGGACTAACCAATGAACCTGCAGTGTTTATAGACCTCATGAATAGAGTGTTTAGAGACTTCCTGGACCAGTTTGTTATTGTGTTTATTAATGACATCCTTGTTTACTCTCAATCAGAAGCTGATCATGCTACGCATCTATGGTTGGTCCTGTAGACGTTGAAGGATCATCAGTTGTATGATAAATTTGAGAAGTGTGACCTTTGGCTACAGGAAGTACAGTTTCTGGGTCACATAGTGACAGCTCAGGGTATTTCGATAGGCCCAAGTAAAGTTATTGCGATGAGGGAATGGGGTCAGCCCACGACACCTACTGAGATTCACAGTTTTCTGGATTTGGCTGGCTATTACTGCAGATTTATCAAGGGTTTTTCCAAGATTGCTAGCCCTTTGATCAATTTAACTCAGAAAGGAGTGAGGTTTGTTTGGAATGATTCTTGTCAGCTAGCTTTTGATGAGCTGAAAGATAAGTTGACGTCTGCTCCAGTCCTTTCATTACCGACGCCGGGGTTGGAATATATGGTCTTTACCGATGCATCTCTGCAAGGGTTGGGAGGTGCATTACAACAAGATCAGTGGGCTATTTCTAATGCTTCTCACAAGCTAAAGACCCATGAGAATAATTATCCAGTGCATGATTTGGAACTCGCGGCAGTGGTTTTTGCCTTGAAGATATGGAGACATTACATCCCGGGGGAGAAATTTAATCTTTCCACAGACCATAAATCATTGCAATATTTGTTTTCGCAGAAAGATTTGAATATGAGATAGTGCCGATGGTTAGAGTTTGTGAAAGACTACCAATTTGATATTCACTATCACCCGGGTAAGGCGAATGTGGTGGCGGATGTGTTCAGTCGAAAACCCGAGGGGGAGTTAGCCATGGTATGAAAGGATAAATGGAAGGAGCTCAGCTAAGAGGATGCTGTTGCTATGGAGTTTATGTCGGTGTTGACCGTTACGCCTACTATAGTGGCAAGGGTTGTGGAAGCACAAGGAAGGGACAAAAAATATCAGGGCCATATACACAAATTGTTAACCGAGGGAGCTGAATCCTACTCAATAAGTTCTGAGGGTGGGTTACATTTCCATGAGAGACTTGTTATCCCGGACGAAGGGGATTTAAGACGAGCTGTGATGACATAATCTCACGGGTCCAAATTTATAGTACACCCTCGGAGAGACAAAATGTACCAAGACATGCGCCGTCAATATTGGTAGGCAGGTATGAAACGAGACATTTCTGAATTTGTTTCCCAGTGCACTACTTGTCAAATGGTGAAGGTAGATCATCAACGACCGACGGAATTATTACAACCGTTGGAAATACCGGTATGGAAGTGGGAAAGCATCTCGATGGATTTCATCACGGGATTGCCAACATCACAAAGCGAACACGATTCTATTTGGGTGACTGTCGATCGTTTGACCAAGTCGGCATATTTCTTACCGGTGTATACAGACTATAACACTGCTCGTTATGCTAGGTTATTTATTACGGAGGTTGTTAAACTCCACGGGGTGCCCATTAATATAGTCTCCGACCGAGATAAAATTTTTGTTTCCCATTTTTGGAGAAGTTTCCAAGAAGCTATGGGAACCGAATAGAATTTGAGTACCTCCTATCATCCTCAAACAGATGGGCAAACGGAAAGAGTCAACCAAATTTTGGAGGATATGCAAAGAATGTGTGTGCTTAATTTCAACGGAGGTTGGGAATAATACCTTCCCTTGGTCGAATTTGCTTATAATAATTCGTACCAATTTACTATCGAAATGGAAACCTATGAAGAATTGTATGGCCGGCCGTGTAGATCACCTACTTGTTGGTTGGAGGTAGGGGATAATAAATTTCTTGGACCTGACATGATCCAAGATACTTCTTCAAATATTGAACTTATTCACAATCGCATCCGAATTGCTCAAGATCGTCAGAAGAGTTATGCTGATGCGAATAGAAGGCATGTGGATCAGGAGGTTAGAGATCAAGTTTTGATACGAGTATCACTAATGAAGGGTATAAAGCGATTCGGGAAGAAGTGAAAACTTGCACCGCGTTACGTGGGATCTTTTCCAATTATTGCTAGGGTAGGCCCCATCGCGTATCAACTTGCCTTACCGGAGCATTTGCAACAGATTCATGATGTGTTTCATGTTTCATCCTTGAAAAATTATAAGAGGTGTGAAGGAGCTCACTGGCACATTCCTTTGGATGATATCGAATTGCAACCTGATATCTCATATGAGGAACAACCAATTACAATCTTAGATCACGAGGAGCGTAGGCTTAGATCTCGAGTGGTACCCTTGGTTCGGGTCCAATGGGGGCACCACAATGCCGAGGAGTCAACGTGCGAGCGTGAGGAGGATATGTGAGAAAAGTATCCACATCTCTTCTTGTAAGGTATAACTAATTTTGAGGGCAAAATTCCTATATAAAGGGGGGAGTATGTAATAACCCTTACTTTTGAGCAATTTATTTTATATTATTTTGCCATGTGAGGTATTTATATACAATATTGAATGATGGGGTATATATTAATTTATGAGAGTTAAAAGATAATATTTACTAGAATTTGCATACATACTGTTATGTGAATGTAAATAGCATTATGTTGCGATTCATGTTGTCGTTGTGCTTTTAAACGACATTTATGGTTTAAATTAAGTTCGAACTCGAAATGAATTATATTACTCCAGATGCCAATTTAAAGGGCGCGGTTAGTCCCGAAATGGTCATGATAGTCAAAATAAGTGCCATATTATATTTTTAAGTTCCGGGCACTTTTGACAGGTTATAACTTAATTTTGTAGTTACGAGTCATTTTAAGGGGGTATTAACAATTAAAAGTTGGAAACAAATGCTAAGGCATGTTTAAAGTCTTCTAACCTTTTTTATTTCTCCTTTACACATTCCAAACCCTAGAGAGAAAGATAGAGAAAGAGAAGCGTGGAGAAAAGAGAGAAAAAGGAAGAAAATAGAAGATTTGGGCTTTGGATTTGTTGCTACCGGAAGGAAATCCGACACTATAACCGTAAGGAAAGTTTTTACTTGCATATATATGATTTCTTATGGATAAATTGCAATGGTAGTTGTGTATTTGGAAGATGGAGCAAATTTTCGGTTTTGATATATATATTGTTGTTTAACCCTTAGATCTTGTTGTATATATGATTTAAAGTGGTTACGTGGGTTTGTTGAGGTGTAGAAATGTTGTAGGTTGATGATAATGAAAGAGATGTAAGAATAAGGAGTTTAGGTTTTGGGTTTTAGCTTTTTATAAGAAGAGGGATTCTTGGGTCTGCTAAGCGCAGTCGACCGCGGTCCCAGGACCGATCGACCGGGCCTTCAGGGGAGAGCCTATTGCTTTCCCATATAAGTATAAATTTTGAGCACAGTCGACCGCGGTCCCAGGACCATTAGACCGGGCCCTCCGAAATGAGCTTTCTGCATTTCTTCATAGGCTAAATCCTTGAGACGCGGTGGACCGCGGTCCCATGACCGGTCAATCGGTCTCCTATTTTTCTCTCTTGAAATCCTATTTCTTTCTAGCTTATTTTTCTTAAGATAGGAACTTAGGGACCTTCTTAATCGAAGTAAAACTAGAGTATTAGAGTCTAGCAATGGTGTATTTAGAAGTCTAATTTAGAATGAGAGTTGTGGTTTAAGTTAGGGATAATTTTGTTATGTAATGTAGAGGGAGATAAATGATTCTCTTATAGAATGAAATAGTTTAGACCAAGGGAGAATTACAATATGTTATTTTGGACTTCTAGAATTAGAGAGAAGTATGTCATTTCATAATGGGTTATAGAAGGTATGTTTATTCATGGAGATTTGTTTTGGAGTTAATTAAACCTTAAAGTTTACAATGAAGATATAAACGCTTATGAATTCGGATATAATGAAATGCATACTTGATAAAGTAAATAAATTGTGAATGAAAACTTATATATACACACCTCTCTAAATGATATCATAGGGGAAGTTACGCATATGTGGTGAAGTCCTCTGGCTAGTGAATGCAGGGTGAATATAGTCCTCGACCAAAGGACCTATTATTATATGGTGTGATTATTGTGCGAAGTGAGGTAATTTCGGGTGTGGTTATGACTCACTGTTGCAGGTATATGGCCACTTCCTGACGTCACGCAATATAGGATGCCCAGGTTGTCTTGTGTGATAGACCCTGGAAGATGATAGCTATTTAGGGGCGTGTCCAGTGGGGAAACTCGGAAGCACGGTCTTAGAATTATTATATGTTGTGTAATATAATTATTCTTGTTAAAGTGAAATCTTATTGATGATCCGGAACTTTATGAAATAAATTACTTTAATACGTTTCCTAATGAGAAAAAGGAACTGTGAATTAAGATGATGTAAAACTAAAATGAAAATCTCTAAGTATGACACTATTCATATTCTCTAGCATAATTTAAATTGTGGTCATGGTCATCAGATTGGCGTTAGGTTATGCTTTTAAATTGAGATGTTATCTTCCTTATCATTATTTTGATGATCATAATTATCTCATTCATGATAATTAAGTTTTCCATAACTATCATGCTATTTATTCACAGTTTTCTGGGTTTGGCTGGCTATTACTCCAGATTTATCAAGGGTTTTTCCAAGATTGCTAGCCCTTTGATCAATTTAACTCAGAAAGGAGAGAGGTTTTTTTGGAATGATTCTTGTCAGCTAGCTTTTGATGAGCTGAAAGATAAGTTGACGTCTGCTCCAGTCCTTTCATTACCGACGCCGGGGTTGGAATATTTGGTCTTTACCGATGCATCTCTGCAAGGGTTGGGAGGTGTATTACAGCAAGATCAGCGGGCTATTTCTTATGCTTCTTGCAAGCTAAAGTCCCATGAGAATAATTATCCAGTACATGATTTGGAACTCGCGGCAATGGTTTTTGCCTTGAAGATATGGAGACATTACATCCTGGGGGAGAAATTTAATCTTTCCACGGACCACAAATCATTACAATATTTGTTTTCGCAGAAAGATTTGAATATGAGACAGCGTCGATGGTTAGAGTTTGTGAAAGACTACCAATTTGATATTCACTATCACTCGGGTTAGGCGAATGTGGTGGCGGATGTGTTCAGTCGAAAACCCGAGGGGGAGTTAGCCATGGTATGGAAGGCTAAATGGAAAGAGCTCAGCTAAGAGGATGCTGTTTCTAGGGAGTTTATGTCGGTGTTGACCGTTACGCATACTATAGTGGCAAGGGTTGTGGAAGCACAAGGAAGGGACAAAAGTTGTCAGGACCATATACACAAATTGTTAACCGAGGGAGCAGAATCCTACTCAATAAGTTCTGAGGGTGGGTTACATTTCCACAGGAGACTTGTTATCCCGGACGAAGGGGATTTAAGACGAGCTGTGATGACATAATCTCACAGATCCAAATTTATATTACACCCTGGGGGAGACAAAATGTACCAAGACATGCGCCGTCAATATTGGTAGGCGGGTATGGAACGAGACATTTCTGAATTTATTTCCCAGTGCACTACTTGTCAAATGGTGAAGGTAGATCATCAACGACCGACGGGATTATTACAACCGTTGGAAATACCGGTATGGAAGTGGGAAAGCATCTCGATGGATTTCATCACGGGATTGCCAACATCACAAAGCGAACACGATTCTATTTGGGTGACTGTCGATCGTTTGACCAAGTCGGCACATTTCTTACCGGTGTATACAGACTATAACACTGCTCGTTATGCTCGGTTATTTATTACGGAGGTTGTTAAACTCCACGGGGTGCCCATTAATATAGTCTCCGACCGAGATAAAATTTTTGTTTCCCATTTTTGGAGAAGTTTCCAAGAAGCTATGGGAACCGAATTGAATTTGAGTACCTCCTATCATCCTCAAACAGATGGGCAGACGGAAAGAGTCAACCAAATTTTGGAGAATATGCTAAGAATGTGTGTGCTTAATTTCAACGGAGGTTGGGAATAATACCTTCCCTTGGTCGAATTTGCTTATAATAATTCATACCAATTTACTATCGGAATGGAAACCTGTGAAGAATTGTATGGCCGGCCGTGTAGATCACCAACTTGTTGGTTGGAGGTAGGGGATAATAAATTTCTTGGACCTGACATGATCAAAGATACTTCTTCAAAGATTGAACTTATTCATAATCGCATCCGAATTGCTCAAGATCGTCAAAAGAGTTATGCTGATGGGAATAGAAGGCATGTGGATCGGGAGGTTAGAGATCAAGTTTTGATACGAGTATCACCAATGAAGGGTATAAAGCGATTCGGGAAGAAGTGAAAACTTGCACCGCGTTACGTGGGACCTTTTCCAATTATTTCTAGGGTAGGCCCCATCGCGTATCAACTTGCCTTACCGGAGCATTTGCAACAGATTCATGATGTGTTTCATGTTTCATCCTTGAAAAATTATAAGAGGTGTGAAGGAGCTCACTGGCACATTCCTTTGGATGATATCGAATTGCAACCTGATATCTCATATGAGGAACAACCAATTACAATCTTAGATCACGAGGAACGTAGGCTAAGATCTCGAGTGGTACCCTTGGTTCGGGTCCAATGGGGGAACCACAATGCCGAGGAGTCAACGTGGGAGCGTGAGGACGATATGTGAGAAAAGTATCCACATCTCTTCTTATAAGGTATGCCTAATTTTGAGGGCAAAATTCCCTTATAAAGGGGGGAGTATGTAATAACCCTTACTATTGAGCAATTTATTTTATATTATTTTGCCATGTGAGGTAATTATATAAAATATTGAATGATGGGGTATATATTAATTTATGAGAGTTAAAAGATAATATTTACTAGATTTTGCATATATACTGTTATGTGAATGTAAATAGCATTATGTTGCGATTCATGGTGTCGTTGTGCTTTTAAACGGCATTTATGGTTTAAATTAAGTTCGAACTCGAAATGAATTATATTACTCCAGATGCCAATTTAGAGGGCGCGATTAGTCCCGAAATGGTCAAGATAGTCAAAATAAGTGCCATATTATATTTTTAAGTTCCGGGCACTTTTGACAGGTTATAACTTAATTTTGTAGTTACGAGTCATTTTAAGGGGGTATTAACAATTAAAAGTTGGAAACAAATGCTAAGGCATGTTTAAAGTCTTCTAAACCTTTTTATTTCTCCTTTACACATTCCAAACCCTAGAGAGAAAGAGAGAGAAAGAGAAGCGTGGTGAAAAGAGAGAAAAAGGAAGAAAACTGAAGATTTGGGCTTTGGATTTGTTGCTACCGGAAGGAAATCCAAGACTACAACCCTAAGGAAAGTTTTTACTTGCATATATATGATTTCTTATGGATAAATTGCAACGGTAGTTGTGTATTTGGAAGATGGAACAAATTTTAGGTTTTGGTATATATATATATATATATTGATGTTTAACCCTTAGATCTTGTTGTATATATGATTTAAAGTGGTTATGTGGGTTTGTTGAGGTGTAGAAATGTTGTAGGTTGATGATAATGAAAGAGATGTAAGAATAAGGAGTTTAGGTTTTGGGTTTTAGCTTTTTATAAGAAGAGGGATTCTTGGGTCTGCTAAGCGTAGTCGACCGCGGTCCCAGGACCGATCGACCGGGCCTTCAGGGGAGAGCCTATTGCTTTCCCATATAAGTATAAATTTTGAGCAAAGTCGACCGCGATCCCAGGACCGTTAGACCGGGCCCTCCGAAATGAGCTTTCTGCATTTCTTCCTAGGCTAAATCCTTGAGACGCGGTCGACCGCGGTCCCATGACCGGTCAATCGGTCCCCTATTTTTCACACTTCAAATCCTATTTCATTCTAGCTTATTTTTCTTAAGATAGGGACTTAGGGACCTTCTTAATCGAAGTAAAACTAGAGTATTAGAGTCTAGAAATGGTGTATTTAGAAGTCTAAGTTAGAATGAGAGTTGTGGTTTAAGTTAGGGATAATTATGTTAGGTAATGTAGAGGGAGATAAATGATTCTCTTATAGAATGAAATAGTTTAGACCTAGGGAGAATTAGAATAAGTTGTTTTGGACTTCTAGAATTGGAGAGAAGAATGTCATTTCATAATGGGTTATAGAAGGTATGTTTATTCTTGGAGATTTGTTTTGGAGTTAATTAAACCTTAAAGTTTACAATGAAGATATTAAACGCTTATGAATCCGGATATAATGAAATGCATACTTGATAAAGTAAATAAATTGTGAATGAAAACTTATATATACATACCTCTCTAAATGATATCATAGGGGAAGTTACGCGTATGTGGTGAAGTCCTCTGGCTAGTGAATGCAGGGTGAATATAGTCCTCGACCATAAGACCGATTATTATATGGTGTGATTATTGTGCGAAGTGAGGTAATTTCGGGTGTGGTTATGACTCACTGTTGCAGGTATATGGCCACTTCCTGACGTCACGCAATATAGGATGCCCAGTTTGTCTTGTGTGATAGACCCTGGAAGATGATAGCTATTTAGGGGCGTGTCCAGTGGGGAAACTCGGAAGGACGGTCTTAGAATTATTATATGTTGTGTAATATAATTATTCTTGTTAAAGTGAAATCTTATTGATGATCCGACACTTTATGAAATAAATTACTTTAATATGTTTCCTAATGAGAAAAAGGAATGGTGAATTAAGATGATGTAAAACTGAAATGAAAATCTCTAAGTATGACATTATTCATATTCTCTAGCATAATTTAAATTGTGGTCATGGTCATGAGATTGGCGTTAGGTTATTCTTTTAAATTGAGATGTTATCTTCCTTATCATTATTTTGATGATTGTAATTATCTCATTCATGATGATTAAGTTGTCCATAACTGTCATGCTATTTATTCACAGTTTTCTGGGTTTGGCTGGCTATTATTGCAGATTTATCGAGGTTTTTTCCAAAATTGCTAGCCCTTTGATAAATTTAACTCAGAAAGGAGTGAGGTTTGTTTGGAATGATTCTTGCCAACTAGCTTTTGATGAGCTGAAAGATAAGTTGACGTCTGCTCCAGTCCTTTCATTACCGACGCCGGGGTTGGAATATTTGGTCTTTACCGATGCATCTCTGCAAGGGTTGGGAGGTGTATTACAGCAAGATCAGCGAGCTATTTCTTATGCTTCTCGCAAGCTAAAGTCCCATGAGAATAATTATCCAGTACTTGATTTGGAACTCGCGGCAGTGGTTTTTGCCTTGAAGATATGGAGACATTACATCCTGGGGGAGAAATTTAATCTTTCCACGGACCACAAATCATTGCAATATTTGTTTTCGCAGAAAGATTTAAATATGAGACAGCGCCGTTGGTTAGAGTTTGTGAAAGACTACCAATTTGATATTCACTATCACCCGGGTTAGGCGAATGTGGTGGCGGATGTGTTCAGTCGAAAACCCGAGGGGGAGTTAGACATGGTATGGAAGGATAAATGGAAAGAGCTCAGCTAAGAGGATGCTGTTGCTAGGGAGTTTATGTCGGTGTTGATCGTTACGCCTACTATAGTGGCAAGGGTTGTGGAAGCACAAGGAAGGGACAAAAGTTGTCAGGACCATATACACAAATTGTTAACCGAGGGAGAAGAATCCTACTCAATAAGTTCTGAGGGTGGGTTACATTTCCACGGGAGACTTGTTATCCCGAACGAAGGGGATTTAAGACGAGCTGTGATGACATAATCTCACGGGTCCAAATTTATAGTACACCCTGGGGGAGACAAAATGTACCAAGACATGCGCCGTCAATATTGGTAGGCGGGTATGGAACGAGATATTTGGATATAGACGCTTCCATCTTTTGTATTCTAGTTATGATCGGTTACACATTCGGGCGTGTTGCCCATGTTTTGTACTTGAATTATATTATGTGATATTATACTGTAATACTCGGTGTAACTTAAATTGTATATGTCTGTTAACCGACATCTTATTCGGTTATTTTTTTGAATATGGTTGTTGATTCATTTTTATCCTTATGTTTATCCACTTCCTTTTTAATTGGATTTTTTTAAATGTTTTCCATTAACTTACAAAATAAAATTTTTGACAATCCGTTTTTCTAAAATATTGGGTGGTTATCTCGAATACTTATCATTACTGTTGAGATGCTAAGAATGGTCCATCTATGATTCCTATTATTATTGGAGTATCGGGCTAGCCACCTCTTACTTTAATAAGCGGGGTGTCACGCCCATTTATTTTTGTTCCCATTGCAAGAAAAGAGGTCACCTTAAGGGATTTTGTTTTAAGTTTGGGAAAGTGTCTCATAGGTATCTTTCACGATATGCTACCACACGATTTCTCGCACGCACTCCCACACATGTTACTCAGCATGCTCCCACACATAACATGAGTGATTTTAAGAGTTTTTTAAATCAAGTAGAGTATTTAGTCAAGACGTCACAAGATTTGATGGATGTTTTCATAGGATGTCATCTCCTTTTGAAAATTCCTCTGGGCCTAATGATTGAGGTTGAGACTTGCTTCTAGCATAATATGGTTTTCATTTTCATATTTTACATGCCTATTTCTAGTGTGTACTATCATTGTACTTATATTTTTTTATTTTTATATATTTTTCAAGAAATCTAATAAAAAATTGTTTTTCTTGAAAAAATTGTGAAAAATACATAAATATTTCGGTTTCTTTTTAAGAAAACGTGAAAAGGATAGAAAGATTTTATTTTTGATAAATTTTTTGAAAAATCCTAAAATAATTTTGTATTTTTAACACGATATGTGGATGAACATTAAAGATGTCTGAGTCACCATTTCATTACATCTCCACGTGACTATTGTGTAGTGTTTTGAGATGTGATGTCATTTTATTCATGTGTTTTATAATGTGTGGATTCATTAAGATGTGATATGATGACTACTTGTTACGTGTTTGACTCATTTTCACCTTTAATGCACACAAGTGCGGATTTAATTGAGTATTGCACTTACCTTTCACGTGTCAATTGTAGTGTTTTCATCTCAATCCTGCTTTTAAAATGAACCAAATGTGAAAATCAAGATAATAAAAGTAGTGCATGTAAGAACCATTGCCCGGATTGAAAAAAACAGAAAAAAAAAATTCAGTAAATAATTTTAAGCAAAGGAAAGAGGCTACGAAAGACATGTTGGCTTTTCATGAAAAGTCATTCATTTGTATGAAAAGAGCCAAAAAGATTAAAGGCATATAAAAACAGAAGGGCTAGGCTATTTTTTTTTAGAAAATTGATGCTTCTCTACATATGAGCATTAATTTCTTCAAAATGCTTTCAGAAAATAATTCAATATATGAGATTTTGAGGGACTTTAGTCAAAGATCAATGGGTCTGCACGTCCTTAAAAATATCGTAAAGCATTCCATAGTTTTGGGTGTTATTGGTGTGAAATCATTTACAGTCTTGATTATTTAATTAGGTTAAGTCAATTTCACTTGAGTTCACCATTTTTAGACCTACGGAAGACTTTGAGATCTTTCATTATTGGTGTCTCATTCCTCCCTGCACAATCTTATTTAAAAGAAAAGCCACTATTGGCAAGAGCCTAAAATATGATTTCGGCACATAAAAACCGAAGTGCCAAGTGTAAGAGCAATATTTTTATTATTTGCTCATATCTTAGGCTAACATTATTTTTGGCATATCCTGTTACCATTCGACTCGAGCTGTCACAAAGACCGAATCTCTAGCATCTCCAACTTTTAAGGATCTCTACACTATGAAGGAATAATGAAATTAAATTTAAATTTATTCCTTGAATTTATTTTGGGATGTGTTTTCTTATTAAATCAGATATAGAATTTTTTTACTTCAAAATCGAGGCATTTTTCTTTATTTAAAAGTTTTTCCAAGTTCACATATCTCGTTCAAATAATATGGGATTCTCATTCTAACGAGTTTCCATTTTCGTTCAAAGTCTCGTTTGAATTTTACTTCGATCGAACTTCAAAAAAGGGCGTACTATTTTAAGTCATTTGAATGTCGTTTAAACAAAATGGCTGATTGGTTCGAGCGAGATTTATTTTATTCAAACGAATTGCCATTATCGTTCGAACGAGCCTCAAAATTCTTTCGAACGAGCTGCCACCTCAAAATTTGTGAACATCATATAAATAACTATCTCGTATTTCATTTCATTGAGACTTTTGTCAGATCTATTTATGCATACCTGTAGCAAAAGTTTTCAACCTTTTGAGTTTAGAAAACACTTTTTGATTCATAAATCACATCCCCGGATCATATTTGAGTGAATCAGTTTAAACCCTATAGTTTGTATCCTTGCATACACAACTCTTTTGAAGAGAGTTTCTTCACAACTGAACTTATGATTCATGAGGGAACTCATTACTGACGACAAAGGCTGATCGGTGCGTACCGAGTTTGGAAGGCCACGTGTGAATGACTCTGAACGAAGCCGTATTCTTTAGAGATTTGCGAAGGCACTGAGCATTATACTTGTGGCGGTTACGTGACACCCTGCCTAATTAAATACCGGGAGATCAGTCCTTTATTAAATTAAAATAGAATTTCTAGTTGGTCAATATTTAGCATCACTGTCTAGAACTCTTTAATATTTACTAACCACATAGTATTTTAAAAGCTAGTGTCAAATTTATCTTTATAATTAATAGGTAATGATCTAAAAATGAACATCATATTCACCATTCTAATTAACCAACATTATAAATAATGAAATAACTGAATCAAATAAGATATGAATAGAATAAACACCTCAGTCTGAAACACCAATACCATAATTCATATCTCAAACTAAATCCACTACTGAAATAAATGAAGTACAATATCTCTGGAAACAACTACTAATAGAAGATGAGCGACATGCCCGACTGAAATAAATGAAAGGATACATCTGATATGAAAGTAATGGAGGCGTCTACCAAATAGGTCCTGCAATTGTCCACAGCAACGTCAAATGAGAATGAACTCCTAAGGTGGGCCTCCCTGTGACTGGGCACCTAAAATGGTTTTTTACAAAATAAATTTGGAAAACGGGTCAGAGTCCGAGTAAAACAGTTAAAAAATATTTGTAAGTATTTAAAATGCATAATCAGCAGATATTATATACACGTTAGTTTCGCGGCTCTCATTTGAGGTCCTCACCCCTCAACTAGTGTGCATGCCTGACGTATATTCCTAGCCCGTCTTAGTTATGATACCACGTCTAACTAGTTCGAGTTAAATATTTGACCACAACTTCTAACTCTTTGTGTTCACTGTTATTACCCATACAACAACTACTGAAGTTCTATGTCTATTAGACAATTATGAATTTCTCGTTTAGGGTTAAGTTCCCACATATTTAGATTAATTTAGATATCACTGTCTTTCTCATTTTCTAAGCACAAAAAGTAGAATTAAATCACAAGTACATATATACATGTCACTATAATTATATATGTATATATATATATATATATATATATATATATATAGAGAGAGAGAGAGAGAGTCAGGCTCTCTAACATACCTTCTAGCAACATACCTAACAACATACCTTTTTTTTAAATAGTAAAAAAAATAATTTTTAGATGATATTTTTTATATGAGTTCATGATATTTCAATGTGATATTATAAAAAAAATCAATTGAAAATAATGTTTTTTGGTATTTTTAAAAAATAGGTAAAAAAACTGTCAGTTTTTACCCTTTAAAACTGCCAATTTTTTTTACCTATTTTTTAAAAATACCAAAACACATTATTTTGGTCTGAATATTTTTACAGGGGCACATTGAAATATCATGAACCCATATAATAAATATTAACTCAAAATTATTGTTTTTACTATTTTAAAAAAATAGGTATGTTCATAGGTATGTTGGAGAGCCTAACTCTCTCTCTCTCTCTCTCTCTCTCTCTCTCTCTCTCTCTATCTCTCTATCTATCTATATATATATATATATATATATATATATATATATATATATATATATATATATATATATCACCCCTAGGCTGAGCTGCGGTACATGCATACTCTGCTATCAAGTCCGGATACATCACGTACAAATAGAGGACTAACGGTCCATGATCACTCTCGAACCATAAATACAAATCACACGTATTGGAGGCGAACATAGTCCTAGGCCTTTGGGCTAGGTACATACCTACGCACCCAAATGACCGGGCACACCCTTATTCACATAAGTGTTGCTCATCCCTAAGTTCTATTTTCTTAGGTACAAGTCAAAATCCCCCAAGATGGCTCATCAAGATAAGATTGTCCCCTTTCCAAACCTCTCACGATAGCAAGCAGTGTAGGTATGTCGTACATAAAATAAGCCACACATTAGGTATTCACACAACCTATGTATACACATTCAATTAAGGTAATCCCGACCCCATAATATAGACCATACATAGTCTACATACTCTTCATAGCCTACGTATTATCAGCATACCGTTAGACTTCTTATTCTCATAAGCCTGAGTGTTTCCCATCACTTGGAAGGCTACCAATTGTCCCTTAAGTCTATTCAGTGGCTATCTCACTCATTACCTACTAGTCTAGGTCATCGTTCCCACTGAATTTTTGTGACACGATATCGTTCTATGAATTAGGTTTTTATTCCTCAATTATGCCTAAGTAATCTGAGCCCTTAGGTTTGTCCCATGTGACTAAGTCTCAAACCTAATATTGACCTACTGATATTTTTAAAATAACTCTCTTTCTATTTAAAAATTTATCTTAAGGGTTAATTCGATCGTCCCCCGTGAGTTCTAAACAAAAGGGAGAAAATTTGTCAAAATCTGGGCAGCCAAATCAATCTATCCCTGAACCGAATCGATTCGACTACCGAATCGATTCGACCAGGGAGCCGAATTGATTCGCCTGCTACAGGTCTTCATCCTCTTCCTTAAATAGTTGCTAGTTTCTCCATTTTTATTCATCCAAACCTCCATTACATGATCCCATACTCCCAACCAAACCTACCAAATATCATCCCTACCTATATACATGATTTCTAACGTTTCATAATCATCAAATCATCAAGAAACATCATTTAATTCAAATTTATTCAAGAATTTTCTCTAAAAACCCTAGTTCATTTTTTTTCATCAAGAACCACTGTAAAACCCATATTTATTCATGTTTGATTTTCAAAAATTCATCAAAATTATCATATTATAAAAGGGATTCTATTATAACATTAATTCAACCCAAAGCATGATTTAATTTCTCCATTTAGTCATCAAAACACATGAAATCAAGATCATAAACATCCTATTCTAACATGGATGATATATCCTTCATAAACTAAGAAAGATAAATACTTGCTTTGTGTATAGGTCTGATTTCCAGGAAATTGATGATATGGTTATGTTTTTCACTGTTCAATCTATGCAACGGTGGTGTTTTTGGTTCAAGAATCGTGTTAGACAATCGTGGGACTCTTTCAGGACTCACCTTCATCCTCCCTTGATAACATCTCTAAATTTTGTTCACGTAACCCTAACTTATCCAACCCCCAATCAGATTTAAACTTATAAAATTCGTGGGTATAATTTCCTCAAAAATTCAAAAGACTAGAATACCCCTTAGGGATAGCAGTTTGGCCTAAAAATGTCCCAGGACCCAAACTAAACCCCCATGCACACTTTTCTGACTATCTCAACCCTTTTGTACGCATTGGTGCACTCGAAAAGGCCATTTGAAATATCAAAAGTAAAGTTATGTTTTATTTCTCAAATTATGTCTCGACACGACTGACACGCGCGTCCTGACTACATTTATCATAATCGTTATATTTTTCACTCACGACAATTATAATCCTTTCATATCATTATTATTATTACTCATTCACTAAGTAATATTCAGTCTAAATAAATATTAACCCTTATCTCGTTAATTAATAGTTATTATCCGAGATTAATTATCCTAAATTTAATTTAGTTAATCCCAATTTAATTCACAATTAATCCAAATATAAAAATCATTAAAAATATGCGGTGTTATAGGTTATCAGTTAGTCTAAAAGTCGATAGCCTTGCATGAAAAATGGTTTTACCTGAGAAGGGATTTTCTCCTTAATTTTCCTCTGTCGAATGCATGATTTAATTTATTTATTTAATCACCTAGATGCATGTTTAGGATAAAAAGATAAAATTTGGAATTGTGTGTTATTGAACATTTAATTATATAAATATTCCATTAAGATCCTGAGAGCTCACTCTCACCGAGGCCAAATTTGTTTCATTGATGCTTCATTAAAAATGAACAATATGATTCCTTCAAAAAATTTGAGAGTTTATGCTAAAAATGTGAGATTTTGAGGGTGTTATAACATGAAGATCAATGGGTTTGCACAATGAAATTTGTTAAAAAAATATTAAATAGTTTGACATTATTGATTTGAGAAGCATTGAAATTTGAGAGATTTTTTATGACTTGAATCAATTTCAATTTATTCAATAATTTTTACCCAAAAGGTTGAATTGAGTACTTTCTTCTGAAGTGTCTCTTTGACTTCGTGCATTGTTGCTACGTATGCCTCTGTTGAATTTTACGTGAATTAAGTTTACACATGTACATTACATTTCCATGATTCAGATGTTTCATGATAATCCATGGTATGTTTGTATTTATATGAGCATATTTTTATACACAAAAATTCCAAAAAAGCTTATTGGTTTGTTGAAGTTTCAACATATATGCTTAATTATATATACTTTTTGAAGATATTTCAAATTTGTATACTCGTCATGCTAAGTTTTTAGATTTAGTTTTTAACCCATTTTTTATTACGAACAAAACTGGAGAGAACATATTAAAGGGGGTTTATAACGAGTTTTATTTTTTTTAAAACCGCATGCATCACAGTATTTTATTTTCTTCATATTTGCAGGTCTTTTTCTGCATTAATGATATCATGGACTACACGATGAATATTTTCAATAGAGTCAAAGTTGCAAATTTCTTTTCCTTTTTGGGTTTGGGAGGGACTTTATTTGAACTTGTCTTAGGGGTTATTTTTTTGGTTTTGTGTTTTATACCGGAATGTCCAAAGGGGGAGATTTGTAAGAGAACAATTTATTATTATCTCATTACGTTTATAGTTTAGAATATCCCATTACACCGCTACACTATCATGTACATTCTCAAAAAGCTTCAATCGAAGAATGAAGAGTTGATATTGTTAAATTCCCCCGATATTACAATCTTTAACCCTTATTAGCAATTGAATTTCACCTTCTTCAACCATGCAATCTGAACCTTATAAAATGACTTGGTCCAAATCCTTTGTTAGTGTACCTACATCATCTTCTTGACCATTAAAAATGACGCTCAAGACTCCTTCAAAGTTTAGAGGGGAACCTGCGATTTTATTCTCAAAAGATGATATCAAGAAATTGGCTGATCCTTTCAAACTATCTGTGGTAGGGAATTTTCCCATGAAAAACCCAGTATTGACACTATTCGTAAACAATTTGAAACTTTTGGTTTAAAGGTAGATCATAATATTGATCTCCTATATCAGAAACACATACTGATTAGACTTCATTCAGAATAGGATTTTGTTCGACTTTAGATGAAAGACCAATGGTATATAGGCAAATTCCCAATGCGAATTTTTAAATGGACTCCGGAATTTCATCTAGATAAAGAAAGTTCAATAGTGCCAGTGTGGATATCTTTTCCAAGGCTTCCTATACACTTTTTTGCTAAAGAATCTTTGTATTCTATAGAATAAGTGGTTGGAAAACCACTCAAACTTGATACATTAACAGTTACAATCAATAAATCGAGTATAACAAGAGTATGCATGGAATTAGACCTACTACAAGAAAGACCTGATCGTTTATGGCTTGGTTATGAAGATTCTGAATTCTGGCAAGATATCACATATGAGAAAATACCTTTTTATTATGGTAAATGCTTTAAGCTTGGTCACAATGAAACTGCTTAATCAATAATAAAGACTTAAAAAAACCTTCAACAGGAAAAAAAAATTGGATGATCCAATAGTCCCCACCCCAAAAGATAGGCAGGTGAATCAGAAAAACCAAGAATTAAGGAAGGTCTAAGCAAAGACAATGCAGACCAAGAATTGGTATATCATACAGAAATAATTCAAGTTTCCCCTCAAATCAATAAAGTTACTTCAATTCAACATAAAATCCCCTTGAATTACCAACTTCAATAATAGCTGAAGGAGTTATTCTGCCAAAGTCAGTTACTAGTCATAACAAAAGAATAGTTAAAAAGGGAATTCCAAAAGCGATTCTTTAAGCTCATGTTGACAAAATCAAGTCAACTAATATCATATATGACGATACAAAAATAATTGAAGTTCTTAATCTTCCACATGAAGCTACTGAATTACCTATTAAAGGCAGAAAATCATTTTATGATAATCTATCTCAATCAGATAATGAATCTAACACATTTGGAGAAACACATTTTCTGGAGGAATTAATCTTATTCTCAAAATATTTGGACTCCAAAATTCAAAAAACAAAAAAGAAAAAGGAAGAGTTATTGAAGTCTTAGAAATACATCATTGATCTTCACAGCAATCAAACAATGAACAATAAGGAAGATATGAAGAAGAGAAATCAAATAGGAGATCCAATGTTCAAAGGAATTACAAGAGCCAATGTTAATAAGACCAACAAAGTTTCTTATCCACGATCTAAATGATATATATAATCATATGGAATGCAAGAGGAGTTGGCAACAAAACAACCAAGAGAAGACTCAAAAACTTCTATAAGTTTCACAAACTACCCTTTATTGTTATACTGGAATCTAAAATTGATAAATCTAAATTATAAAACTAAAGAAGAATTCTAAACTTTTATGGCTTTGAAGCCAATATCAGTAATAAAATTTGGTGGCTATGGAGGTATGACATAAACTGTAAAATTATTTCAGATCATGAGCAAAATGTTCTGCTGGAATTAACTCATCCTAATATTCAAAATATATACATCAATATAGTATATGCTAAATGTAGTAGGTTAGAGAGATTAGACCTATGGAATATGATAGAAACTATACTCACTTATGTATAGATGATCCATTTATAACTATATGTGACTTTAATACTGTTGCTAATAGTATCGAGAAAACTGGTGGTAGAGACATTAATTCCATAAGAGTTGAAGATTTCAATAACTGTATAAATAGAGCATGTCTCATAGATTTGAGTTACATAGGTACTAAATTCACTTGGTATAATAATAGAAACTTTGATAGAGGTATTTGGTAAAACTTAATAGAGGTCTAATTAATCAAAAATGGCTTTCAATTTATCGATCTACTACTTTCAAAACTCTAAATAAAAATTTCTCTCATCATTCACCATTATTAGTATCTTTTATCCAAATAAAATACCATATAGTTAAACCTTTTAAGTTTTTAAACAAGTGGTGTAATCACAATACTTTCAATAATTTGGTTCATAATTCATGGAATAAAGATATTATAGGCAACCCTCTCAATAAATTCTCAATGAAACTGAAAGTCTAGAAAAAAGGTTCTTAAAGAATGGAATAAACCAACATTTAAAAATATCTTCCAAGAAGTAAAAAACATGGAGGATGAATTGTTGCTGAAAGAAGATTCATATCAACAAAGTCCAAATCGAATTAATAGAGAATTTATGGAAGAAACTAAAGCTAAGTTAAATTGGACTATTAAATGTGAAGAACAATATTGGAACCCAAAAGCCAAATAATATGGATAAAATAAGGAGATTAAAATACAAAATACTTCCATATTGTTGTTAGTAACTCCAAAGACCAGTGTTAATCCAAGAAATTAAGAATAATCAGGGTGATTTGGTTGAATCAAAAGAGGTAATTAATGAAGGTCTTGTCAAGTATTTACAATCAAGTTTAGCTGAAGAAGCTACCAAAGACAATCAATCCTTACTTGATCCTATTCCTTAAAAAGTTTTTAATGACATGAACTCTCATCTTATCAGAATTCCTGAAAAGGATGAGATTTTTAATGCCATAAAATCCCTAAAAGCAGATAGTCAAGCAGTCCTGATGTCCTCAATGGTGTATTTTACATAAACTGTTGGAAAATCATTAAAAAATAATTAATAGAAGCCATACAAGTTTTCTTATTAGGAAGAGACATACCCAAGAGTTGGGGAGCTACAAACATATGCTTAATCCCTAAAATTAAAAATCCTACAGAATGTAAAGACTATAGACCAATAAGTTTATTTAACTTCAATAATAAAATCATCTCTAGAATAATAAATACTAAACTATGAGTTTAACTTCCAAAATTAGTATCACCCAATCAATATGGATTCATAAAAGGTAGAAACATTATTTACAATATCCTTCTTGGTCAAGAAATGATGCATCTTTTAGATAGAAAAAACCTAGGAGACCATTTGATTATAAAACTATACATGACAAAGGCCTAGGATAGGGTCTCATGGTGGTTTCTCATCAAAGTTCTAAGGAAATTTGGTTTTGTGAAGGTTTTATAGATTTTATTTGGAGAATTATATCATATAATTGGTTCTCTATTCTTGTTAATGGTCAACCAACTGGCTTATTTAAGTCATCTAGGGGTCTCAGAGAAGGGGCTCCAATTTCCCCAAGTATTTTTGTCTTATGGGCTAAAGTTCTTAGTAGAGGTCTTCAACATCTTATGCAAACTGGAAAAATAGGCCTTTATTCTCATCTTAGAAAATGCTCCATAATCAGTTATCTTGATTTTGAAGATGACGTAATTATATTCATTTAAGGATATAAAAAAATTCTTAAAAATCTAATGAATTTCCTCAAAGATTATGAATCTACTTCTAGTCAACTCATTAATAAAACCAAAAGCAAATTTTACACGAAAACGATCTTCTCACAAAGCTAAAATTATCTAAGATGCTAAAGGCCTTGAAAAAGGTAGTGCTCCCATAAAATACATTGGTTGTCCCCTATTTAAACGTAGAAAGAAGGCAATTTACTTTGAAAGTTGTCTTACAACCATTAGATCTAAAATTTAAGGTTGGAAATCTAAGTTTTTATCTCAAGCTGTAAGAATAGTTTTAATTAAATCAGTGCTTAGTTCTATACCACTTCACACTATAGCAACCCTCGATCCTCCCAAATAGATCCTTAATAGAATTGAAACTAGGTTCAATAATTTCTTTTGGGAATTTCATAAGGAATATGGAAGTAAATATCATTGGTGTAAATGAAATACATTATGTTTCAATGAAGAAAAGGGAGGTTTAGGATTCAGAAGTTTAGAAGATATATCTCAAGCTTCTAAATGGAGAAGAGGTTGGAACTGTATATCTGATTTCTTAAGAAGAAAATACAAAAAAGGCCCAAAATCCTATGGATCCATAGCCTTTAATAGTTTCATAGCTGAATTACATGAAATAGATCAGTATATTATTAATATAGCAGGTAAGAAAATTTGGACTCATACTGAAGATGGAAACTTCAATTTCAAATCAACATTCAATATCATTAAAAGATCTAAAACTTTTTCTTTTTTATTCAAAGATATTTGGGATCATTTCATTCAGGGGAAAATATCAATATTCATTTAGAGGTGTTTGTTGAACAAAATTCCTCTTGAGGATAACCTTCAAAAAATAGGTATCAAACTTACTTCTATTTGCAGATGTTGTTATTCTTATTCACAAGATTTAAACCATCTTTTCATAAAAGGTCCTATAGCTAGGAAAGTTTGGTCTCATTTTGCTAATTTGATTGGAATTATTCAATCATTTAAATTTTTACATATTATGCTGATGGAATAGTGGCATTGAAGTAATTCTAATCTCATCATCAACTTCATTGTTAAAATCATTCCTTCATGCATCATTTGGGAAATATGGAAACATAGAAATAAATCCATCCATGAAGACATTAAAATGTTAACTACCAATATTATTGAAGATGTTATCATGAGTTCCCAAGCCATTGCATCTGCTCATCCTCTAAAATGTGGTAAATATTATTATGATATATCTCAACTATTTTCCATAAGAACTATTGATGCAGAAAAGGATTATAAAAGTCTAGTCAAATGGATTAGACCTTTAAAGACTAATGTTGCTGAAGCTCAGGCCATCCTATCAGGACTTCAAATATGCAAAGAAAAACACCTTCACAACATTAAATTTAAATCAGATTCTAAACTAATGATATATATCCTCAATCAACAAAAAAAGACAATTCCTTGGAAAATCATGTAAATAACTTCTGAAATCGTTAAGATTGCTCAAGACATGGATGTATCTTTCATTCACTGCCTTAGAGAGGCTAAATTTGTAGCTGATTCCGTAACTAATTTTGAAGCTAAATATTTTTTTAAATGACAATTTGATAATTGTGAAGAGTTGCCACAATTATCTAGAGGATTCATCAATCTAGTCAAGTGGCATTGTCATTCAATTAGATTTTCCAAATCTTCTATTAGTAGGTAAGTCTCCATTGTAATGGGGATAAAATAAATTTCCAAATTAATTATTATTTTTGCTCTTGTAATGGGGATGTTTATAAGTCCCCAAATTTTCATCTTTCTTTAAAGTTTTCTTGTTTAACAGTTAAGAATTTTGTTAGGTTTTTAGTTATATAGATCTTGTATATACCACTAGAGAGGATCTTTCTCTAATAATTTTAATAAAAATTTATGGGGGTTTAGTCCTTCTTTCTTAAAAAAAAACTGCTATCATTGGAGAAGTTATATGAGGTAAATTTGTGTTAATTTATGTTCAGTGGTATTTTTAAACATGTTTGAATCCAAAACAAAATCCAAAATTTTTTTTAAACAAAAAATAATTTGTATGCATCTCGTTAGAATGATATTGAGGGTCATTCAAATGAGTTAATATAAATCATTGGATAGCTGTACGAACGAGCTTCAAACTTGCATTTTTCCTCATCCTCTAGAAAGTCATTTAATCTTTCATTCGATAGCCACTCAAACAAGTTTGTGAAGGTCGTTCGAACAAACAAATACAGATTTTATTTTTTATTTGGTTTCAAACACAATCTTTTCCATATCATCTCTTTTAGATTTTCCAATCTATTTAAGAGATACAAACTTACACATAGTTAAAAGCCTTTTTAACTTATTTTATAATCAAATATTTTGGTTTTTCAAAATTAAAACCTCGTGGATATCTGTGATCACATTATCAAAACCAGAAGAACAAATCACTTGTTTAAATCCCTGTGGAGTTCATTCTTCACTATTGACGAGAGGAAAGAAGTTTCTTAAGGTTGATCGGTGGATACCAAGGACAAGTGGAGCTTATTGTGGTGCATTACTGGATATGTATTTCTTTCTATTATCCATAAGGGATGAGATCGAACTGCGATACTTTATAGTATCTAAGTCTGTAAGTATGTCTATGTTGTCTATATTACCTTAGTTGAAATAATTCTGAACGAAAGGGTTTTTTCCTCATATTTCGTGTGATTGCTTATTTGGTCGATTTAGATTAAATATCTTGCATGATTAGTTTTTCCTAATTAATCAAAATAAAATTGGATTAAAATTGAACGTGGCTTGTTTGTGACCTAATTTATGGATTCTATCGTTGACCGTATAATCGGACCACTTTGCACGTTTTTCAATTTTAAATTTAAAAAAAAAAAAAGCATCCTTGCAATCCAAGATGTAAGGGGCCACGTGCCAAAAGGTCATGATTGTATGCCTTAATCCGCTATAGTTACTATGGGAACTTGTTATTGCGAATCCCCCTAGTGATTCCTCTTTCTTCTCTTTTCTTTAAGAATTTTATTTAAATTCTATTTTAAAATACCAACTTATTCACAACTGTTCACCACTATGTAATTCTACACGTGATTAATTTCCTTTAAAACCTAACTTGGAGTCCAAGAAAGACTAATTTGACTAAAAATTCCCCGAGGTTTCCATTCAAGCCCAAAAATTCAAATTAATTAACAATTGTTCATTTTATTCATTTAATTAACCCAAAATTCAACAAATTTATTTAAATTAAATCTTTTCTCATATAATTTAAATTTTAACCTTAAACATTATTTTAATTAATTAACCTAATTAATTAATTAATTCAATTATTAAAATTGTATAATATTAAATGTATCTATATATACAAGATCATAGTCCACCCCAAAATCTAATATAAACTCTCCATCGCCATTCATATCTCCAAAGCCATATCCTTGATTCACTGTCTCATATCCAATATGATATACTCATAAATGGCTATTAGAATTTACCTCTATATAAGATTGTCTCACCTATAGGTATTTATTGAATTAGTCCATCCATCTGTTCTTGAAATTATACTTAACTATGTTCATATAATCCTACTTGGAGTGCATAAGAACTAACAATATTTGTTGTATTTGAATCAAATACTAGTTTTTCAAGTATAATCCTATCATATATTTTAATGGAAATTACAATATCTTCCTTAGGGTTATTATTTACTATTATTTCGACTTTGTTTCTATGTTAATGTTTTATTGAACCAAATACTAGTTTTTAAGTATAGTATTATCATATATTTTAATAACAATTACATTATCTTCCTTAGGGTTCTTATTTACTATTATTTCGACTCTGTTTCTATGTTTATGTTTTCTTGTATGATATAATTTAAATTGTGTATTATTGATTTCTCCAAATTTTTCACCGATCTAATTAGTTTATGGTAAACAAGTTATGTTAAGTTTTCTTCTTATTACGGCATCTACTAGATCCATCCATTTTTTTAATCAAATTCTACATTTTCTAAGTCTATATAATAATTTAGTATCTTTAACTAATTTTTCCACCTATACATGTCTAGATTGGTGAAAGAATACTTACCCATTTATTTGGTCACTAATGCAATGCCCCTTGCCTATTTTTTTAGCCTTTCACTGACACGATGCCCCTTATCGACAGGTGAAACTCCCCATAGTGGTTTTTCAAGACAATCGGTGAATGGCACACCACATTGTTAAAAGGAAATGACCTCATAATAGAGCGTAGATTGATAAAATTCTTATTAATAAAAATATAATAAATATTTATGCTAATTGTCAGCTATTTAATAAGGCATATGATATTAATATTGAAAAGGGGCGTTAGAAGGTTAAAACAAACCTTAATTGGGAAATGATAAGATTTTGAAATATAAGTATGGAAGAAGAGGTTAAATGTGTCAATGAAAATTTATAAATAAGTACAATAAAATCAAGGAAAAATACTAAAACTTTGTTGAAATTTGGTTGGGCTAAGGGTTTTAGTTAAACATTGCATAAGAATAGGGAGGAGATAGCTAACAATGAAAGTTGTATTATATTATCAATGAAATTTTGTATAATTACATTAACGCAAAATCACTTAATTGTTGCTCATAAAAAATATCTTAACTACTTAATAAAATATTTGAATTAAATCAGTGTCTAGAAACATATACATAATATATGGAAGCCTGGAAAATATAGAATTAATAATAATATTGTGATTAAACCATATAAAACTAATACTGCTATGATTATATAATCTAACACTTGTATAAAACTTATTATGTAGATCCAAGTGGATTAAGAGTTTGGTAATAATAATGTAACAAAAAATATTATAAAACTACAACTGCAAAGTGTGTTATATTCCTCTGCCACTACTGAAAATAAAAATATTGCACACAAGTACACAAACTATAAATATCATGTTGATTTATGCAATACCTTTGTGTTATCATTAACCTCCAATTAGAAGACAAAAGAATAACCAATCTAATGAACTGGTCTTATTAAGGACTTTGAGATCCATAACAAAACAAATACTCCTTTGGCAATGTTGGAAACCAAAGAGGAAAAAATAGAAGATAGTAAAAAGTGGAAACAAACAAGATGTAAATTTTCAAACTACTAAAGATTTGACGAGAAAAGTTGACAAAGAGAGGTTATTGGCCTAGAATATATCTCGAGAGGGGCGTGAATTGGGATTTTATAAAATCAATGGTAAATTTATTTTGTCTGCTTGGGACCAGTTTTTTGAATATGTATGTAAGAAGTTAAACAAATAATAGCAATAATAAATAGTGAGAAAACAAAATTGTTTTCAAGTATTAGAATTGTGTTTGACAAAAATCCAATTAATATCAGTAATCTTCACTATCTTATCTTTAATGTACTTAAGATTAAAAAAAATAAGCACAAAATACATGATGACAAAATTTACTAGGAAAAACATCCAATTTTACATTAAGGCAATAAGGTGAACCATTATGCCCACACAGCATACTTAAGTAAATAAGAGATCTCATTCAAGCTAATCAAAAGATATCATCCAAGGCTAGCACATTAAGTTCATAAAAAGTGATCATAAGAAATATATGCATGGCATACCAATCAAACATAAAAAAAACATATGAGAAGCTTACAATTTAACCATAGAAAGAAGATGAAAAGTACATGTTAACCCAATGCTCATTCAGAAGATCATGGGAAAACTCAACTAGAACAACCTCAATCATACACATTTAATAATCTCATCATCCAAGGATCAATGAATTTCAACCAAAAATGAAAAATTCCATCAAGGTTATGGTTATCAAAAGAAGATTAAAAAGTTCAAAAGATCTATATAGCTACACAACCATTAATCAAGACTTCATAAATGTACCACATAATATTGAGTGAGTAGGGATTAAGTGTAATGATGTAAATTATCTTATATGATAAAGTTCTGGCTAAAAAAATTATCCAAACTTCCCCCAAATCAATCACCAATCCCCATAATATCAAATTAGGCACTTTGATTCGACTCCTAGTGGAGACTGGCCAAATTGATTCGAAATTTTTTTAGTACAAAAATGCATTTTTGAATAATTTTTTAAAAAAGAGTCTGGGACTTTGAGTCAACTCAAAGTTCCCAAATGACTAATTTTCCATTAATTAGTTTCCAAATTTCAAATTCCAAAAATGCAAAAAATTACCAAATTAACTTCCAACACGTAGTTTTTCAAAAATATTATAAAATGACCTTTGGGATTCTTCTTCAAAAACACATCATAGTAACAAAATCCAAAGATAAAAATTCCAAATCTTGTTTCCTTCATTCTTGAGTTTTCTAGTAAGATAAATTAAGACCCATTTTCAAGTTGCGAGTTTTAAATCCCCAAAACTCCATTGAAGCAAAGATTCAATCCAAAAAACCCTTTCAGACAAAGCTTCTTCCCCATAGTCTCCTTATCAAAGATAAAAAAAACCCATACCACTTAATCTAATGATCCATTTCAAAAACCTATTTGAGTAATATATCTTTTAATATTATAAAGCTTACAATTCTGGAGAGAAAGTTTTAGAGACTTACATTTTCACTTACTATCATTGTTGTTCTTGTTACAATGATTTAAACTTTATTATATCTTCATAAACGGTAATGTTGTTATTGCGAGGAGTTAAGGCATAATAATTCTTTGAGCTCTGATGTGTTTTATTTCGACAAGGAATGGTACTATTCTCTTATTAGTTGCGGATTGCAAGGTGTTATAATTCCTTATATGATTTTGGTTTCGCCACAGTGAATCGGATATAATGAAGTTTCTTGAGTAGGGATGTGAATGATCCAAACCAAATCGATGAAATCGACCAATGCGATCGAAAACCAACCCGAACCAATTAAAAAAACTTATCTAAATTGGATCGGATTGGATTAGATTGCATTTGGTTTTTAAAAATTTTATGTTAATTACATGAGTTTCAATTTTGTATATGTAAAAACGGATGAAATTGATCAAAATTGACTATATATAAAATATGTCCAAGACAATAAACACATGTCATAATTTTATTGTTATAAAATTCTATTAGTTTATAGTCTTATACACCTTGTCATTTATATTATGGTCAAATGACAAATATCAAATTTTGTGGATTGGATTGAATATATTACAGTGAATTTTATCCAAAGAGATTACAATTACAATTTAATAAAGCATAAATTGGTGCAACCAAAAATGTTTATAAAACATGACTTAATCCAATATTAGATTGTATATGATTGGATTTTGTTATTAGTCCAGATTGGATTGGATATTGAAATTAATAAACCGACTTCAATTGGATTGGATGCAATTTTATTCAACTAGGTCAGTTTTGCACCGATGCACACACCCAGTCTCGAGCATGGATGTAGGTAAGGACGAAACACGTTAAAATCTCAATTTGTAAAATTTCTCAAAACTTTATTTATATTACTATTCATTCTTAATTAATTTCTTACATTTTATTTCATCATGTAGCAATCTTTAAAGATACTTTCTAATTAATTGCATAATTTTATTTTTATATATTATATTGTAATTGTAGGTGGTAATTTCCTATAGGTGATTATCTTAAATGCACACAAGTTAAGCAACAATAATAATGACAATAAATAATGAGATCACACACACAACCCAAGATGCACGGGATTCAACAACATACCTACGTCCATAGAGTACTAGGGTTTATTTTTTACTGCTCAAGAACTCAAGCCAGCAGAGTTTTAGTACCACCTGTTGTTACAATAATACATTCTCCTCTCATGTGAGGTGAGTTTACATTTATAAGGCATCTTAGAAGAGTCCTAAGATCCGTTAATAGTTATCCCTAAGAGTTCGAATTTATCATGTATCATAGTCAATCGTGATAAGTGATTGAGTTGTAGGATTCTAATCGGATCTGGAGTCTTCATTAATTATAGGCGCACGTGGTGGAGCACGTACTAGCACAATTCTTGATCCCACAGTAATTAATTTCAAGAAAAGTTTATAAATTTCCATTGAATTATATAAACACAATTCAACCCTTCTCTTTTAGGGATATATTTCTAGGCCAGCAACTGGTATCAGAGTCTAGCTTATATATACTTATTTTTAAAGTATATTTTGAGTCCAAGGATATCAATGGATTTTTTTTCGCTATCAATATTTTTAAAAGTGAATCTACAAATCGACACCCACTTTTTGATGGATCAAACTATAGTTTTTGTAAAACAGAGAATGCAGTGGTTTATTCAATCCCATGATTATGAAACAAGGAAAGACATTGCTAATGGTACCCATATTCCTATGAAAATCATAACAATGCTTTGCTACTAAAAAATGAAACAAAATATGATAAGAAGGATATCAGAAAAATACAAGTTAATGTTAAAGCTATAAAATACTTATATTTTTCACTTTCTACAAATGAGTATTATAGAGTTTCATGGTGTTCTTCTACTAAACAAATATGGGATGCTCAAATAAGAAAACATTAAATTATCATACTTGTTCATAGCTATAAATTGTTTCAAATGAAAGAAGAATAATAATATCCAATATGTATGATAGATTTAACTTTATTACCAACGTACTTCATTATTTTGGAAGTATGGTTTTTAACAATGAAAAAGTTATAAAGCTTCTTAAGTCAATGCCAAAGAAATAGGACTAAAAAAGTAGTTCTTCAAGCATTACTAAGATCAAAAGATGTACATTTGGAATAATTTTTCGGATCCCTTATAACATGTGAAATGAAGATCAAAGAAAGGGAAGAGATAAATAAAAATGATGAAAAGAAAAACTTGACACTCATTGAAAATCAAGACAAAAGAGAAAGCCCTGCTGATGAACGATGACTCTTCTCACCCAAATTTTTTGAAACTTTTTTAAATAACAATGAAGAGGGAGAAACAACCATCTAAGGATTAAAAAACAAAAGAAGATTCAAGTGCTATGGAGGCAATGATTACAGAAATGTTGTTGAAGATTATCCCAAACGTAAAATAAAAAGAAGGAAGGACTGAATGATGCAAGAAATGTGGAAATAAGATAGTGAAGGTTTCATGGAGTGAATTGAAAGACTAGTACTCTAATGATGAGTCAATTACTTCTGATGAGGAAAACATATGTTTCATGGGAATCAATGATGAGGTACTCTCTAATTGAAATGTAATTTTTAATAAAAATGTTCAAAAAGAATTTTTGTGTCTCATAAAAAAATATAAGGATTTGGAAAGGAAGTTTTACTAACCTTAATCAATTCATCATCACTTTTTTATAAACTACGAAAAAATCTTAAATGAAATCAAAAGAGTAATTTCCTAAAAACAAAACTCACCCACTTTGAGAAACAAAACGAACTTAAGTTTTTATCTCGTAGAATAAAAAATATGAAACTAAGAGATGAAATAAAAACCTTAAAATGATATTTTAATAAATTTTACACAAGTAGTAAAAGATTGAATATACTCCTAAGAAGTAAAAAATTCTCATGTGAGAAAACTAGGCTTGGTATTATCAAATAAAAGAATCATAGATACTAACCCTAGTATTCTTCAAACCCCATAAGTTATCATCCATTACGACAATATTCTTCTTATCTAAAAAATAGCATCTATTTTTTTGGATAGTAGTGTTTTATCACCACGTGCTAACCCCTATAGACCCAACATCCCATGGGTACCAAAAGCAAAGTTATTTTTATAAAAATGTGTAGATGTGCATAAAGGAATACGCAAAAAAAGAAAAGTGGTACTTAGATAGCGAATATTTTGGACACATGATAGGACATAAAATAAAAAAAAATCACTAACCTATCACATAGGAAAGGAGGAAAAATAACATTTTGATTTAACTTTAAAAGAAGAAAAATTGGTGAAGGTAAAATCGGTATACCATCCTCCACTTGCATTTGCAATGTATCACTTGTTGATGGACATAAACATAACTTGATTACCATTATCCAACTATGTGATAAAGGTTTAATAAGTAAATTCTAATTAAAAACAGTTTTTAATAATTATGTCACAAATAATAATGGGTGTTTTGTTGCATCAAGAACTTCAAATATTCATACATTGGATATAGGGGTGTAAATGGATATTTGAAAATCCGAATTCGTCTGGTATCCGATTTCAAATTTTATAGATACTTATCTGAAAAAATATTCAAAATAAAGAATATGGATAATATATTAAAATATCCAGAAAAACGAATATGGATAGTATATGTATTCGACACGGGTAATCCGTATTCGATGCAGAGTATACATATTTATGGATAACCTTTTTTTTCGGATATTCATATCTATATAATATTATAATTATTATTTATAATAATTATTATATGTAATATAAAATATAAATATATAATATGAGAATCTTAATCGCTCATCTAAAAAAGTGAAGAAATAATACTTTTTTTAAATCAAAAGAGAACGAATGGCTTAAAAAGAAGAAAAGAAAAAAAAATTAACAATGATTTAAAATATATATATAAAAAAGATAATGAATACAAACCTAACCAAAACAAGTCCGACTTCTTCTTTATCCACCCAAAACCTAAAGAACCCTAGCGGCACTACCTATCCTCCATTCGGGTATGCTCCTCTCTCCCTCTCACACTCGCATAATAACACGCATACATAGATGCACAATAGTACACACAACAACACACACACATAAAGATGCACATCAACACACACAGAGATGCACAACAACACATGCACACACACAAACTCATAGAAACACACATGTATGAAGATGCACACAACAACACACTGAATAGTGTTGATTTCAATAAGTTTTAGTGTTGATTTCTGTAAGTGTAAGAAGTGTGCTACAACAGAATAATGCGACTTCTCAAATAAATTCAATTTTAATTAAACCCAAATTTTAGTTAAACCCTAACACATGCAACTAAATGATTTGAAAACATGAAATCAATAAGCATCCAAAGGAAACCAATATGAGGAAAAATCCTCGAAGGGAAAAACCTTTTATTTCACTATAATTATAAGTCGCAACTTACATGAATTATAATGAAATAGATTTTGACACACGAATACCCGCATGTGTCAGTCGGTGTCGTCAGCAATAGATCCACGCGCAACTAACCTATAAGAATCGCAGTCCAATCTTCAGTCCAGAAATACCGCAGCACTCCCTAATAACGCGCAGGCAATCAGCCTAGTACCTCCTTCATGTGGTACCTATTTTTAGTAGTAGGTTATCCTCCATACAAGATCAAACTTGAACAAAATGTAAGTTCTTGGGTTCCAAAACAATTCACTACAGCATATGGGATTTTTATGAATTGAAAACAAAGAAGAAGGCAAAAGTATTATGCTGATTTTCGCAGTGTTTGCAGAATGAAAACAAGAAAGACTTCTTATGAAAAACAAAGTTGGAGAGGTCTTTAAATAGAAGACTTAAGGTGGCTGGTCGCTCAAATGAGATGGCATGTCGTTTGAGCGAGATCCAGTGTCGTTTGAACAATAGCTAGAACTTCGCGCGACATGTGATGTCGTTTGAACGACATATGTTGTCGTTCGAACGAGATGTATAACATTCAATATTTTCCTTTTTCTTTTTCTTGATAAATGCACCGCCCCAAAAACTCTGAAAATTATATTTTTAAAAGAAAAACATTTAAAGACTCCGCTCCAACACTTAGAAAATATTTTATGAAAAAATAATCCCAATACTCTTAGTGAAATGTAAAGGAATAAAAACATAAACTTTGCCAAATTTATCTTACGAAGGCTTCTTTGATGAAGAACTTTGATATTTGGATCCGTCTTGATGCTTGAATGATCTTGAATAATTCTTTGACAGTTGTGGTGGTATACGACATACTCTAATGTAAACACTACTTATAAAATATGTCCTTACAGTAAGTTTAAGTGTTGTTAATTTTGGTAAGCTTTAGTATTAATTTCAGTAAGTTTTAGTGTTAGTTTCAACTACACACTAGCATATTACCTATTAATTTCAGTAAGTTTTACAGTTTATGATTTATAAGGACTGGATATTGTTGATTATTAGTAAGTTTTAGGGTTATTAATTTACATTACCTCTTAAATTTAGTAAGTTTTAGTGTTGTTCATTTATATGGACATAATATATTTCCTTCATTTCACGCTTCGTTTTACAAGAAAATTTGAAGGTTATAATACATACTAAATAGTGACACATTAGAGACGTATGATTTTTGGAGATGTGGATTTTGGAGGTGGAAACCTCTATTATTATTATTATTATTTCCATTATTAATTATTGTTTGTAGTTCAATGACTTGTTTAAGTTTGGAGACTGGGCTTCTATATTGTGACACCCTTTTTTTTTAACTCGGTGACTTATTACTTGTTATTTCCATTATTAGTTGTTTCCACGCTATAATACCCCGTGACTTTGAGGACTGAGAATTTAATTAATTTGGGAGAAATAATATTTATTTGAATTGGAGAATTTTAATTTGGCAATTGAGGTCAAAATTTGAGGATGTTATAAAGTATGTCGGATGATGATTTTGAGTGTGCGGTTGATCTGGGATGGGTCGAGATAGTCAAAATGAATGTCCTTGGGTTTTATTTCGGTTCCAAAATATTTTAAGCTAGTTTGACTCGAATTGGAGTAAACGAGTCATTTAAAGTGTGTATTATCATTTAAAGTGGGGTTTACGATTTAAAGGCTTAGGAGGCTTACGAAATAAGCCAATCTCATTTGTGAGAAAGGGAAAACCCTAGAGAGAGAGAGAGAAAAGGAAAGGAAGAGATAAAGAGGAGAAAAGATTGGGGATTCCGATCAATCCGCGACTTTGAGGAAGATTCAACCTCTACAACTTTGAGGCAAGTGATCAAACTTGTTAAATAATCTATGTGTGTGATTTATTTCATGATTTGTGGATTTTATGTTTATATGTCAAAACCTATATTTTTGGTAAAATCTTGCATTGAGATGCGTATATGGATATGAGGTTGTATAATTAGTTGGGTCAATATATTTAATGAGTTTTGATGTTAGAAACATGATTGGGTTGAAGATTTATGGTTAGAAGATGATATATTAGGTTTTTGGAGAGTTAGGTTTCGTCCAAAATGAAGGATGGCCGAGATATCTAGTGTGGCTGGTCGACCGCGGCCAGGAAGCCGGTCGACCGCGCCTCAATGGAAAAGCCTACTAGTTGTTTTGCAAGGCAAATTCCAGAACCGCAGTCAACCGAGGGTCAGGGGCCAGTCGACTGGTACTCTATTTTTAGCCAAAGAATGTGATATTCTTTCCACCCCCTATTTTTTTGGGTCTAAAACTTAGGGACCGTATTAGTTAATGTATTATAGAGGGTTAGGTTATAATATCAAGAGATTGATACCTTAGGATAGTAAGGCGGTATTTGGGCCTATTTTAGGAATGACTGTATGGTGCCTCTTTTACTAAGGAAAAGATTGTAAGACTAAAAGATAGTTAGATTATATTAATTTGATTATGGTGGACTATCATGAAGTGGTTATACGTTATAGAGATAGTCCCTTTTTACTTTTGTGCTTTCGAAGTCAAGTGGTATCACAGTATATGTTTTAGTATATCACCGACTAGAATAGTTTGTGTTCATACTTATAGCCAGGATAATTATGATATATAGGTGTGTATAAGGATGTAGATGGTGTGTGTTTATTATGATTGTCATATACATTCGGTTATGATATAGTATCCGAAATGTTGATCAAATTGAGAAACAATCCATATCATAAGTGTGATGGATGAGTAAATTTCAAGTGAGGGATCGTATTATGAAATAAATTGGGAGGGTATGCGTTATAGCGTCGGTTAGTATAATGAGAATTATATGCATATACCCGAATTCATTACTTTTGTGCATACAGATTTGTGATAGTATGTATATACACATATAAGAAGAGATATATGGCGCGAATGTATATACCTTGTGTGATGGTTTGTATATATATGATGTGATCGTATGTGTATATATATATATATATATATATATATAGTGTGTGTGTGTGTGTGAATGATATATATATACTTATTGTGTTAGCATACCTAGCACATGCTATCATAAGAGGTTGCGCGATGTGAGTGAGTCCCTTGGCTTGAGGAGCAAGGAGCATATAGTCCCCAGGTCATAGTCATCCATTATTTCTTGCGTGATTTTATTCTGGGTGAGAAGCCTTGGGTATGGTTCGTTCTCACTTTCAGGTTCGAAACTATGACTGCTTCCCATACGTTGTGTTTTGTTTTTATTACCAGGGCGGTGTGATAATAGTCTGGTGGCTGGTAACCCGGGATAAAATGAGTAATTCGTGGAAGATGATAGCATTGTGAAGTATATTTTATCCTATAAGTAAATATGTTTTGGATGATTTACTTGCGCATTATGTGAGTTATGTGTATATGTTTGTTAGAATTGAATGATCATATTTTACAACTGGGATAATGTTACATGTCCTATAAGTGAATGTGAGATGGGTATATTAAGTACGCGAAAGGTGTGTTAGGTGTATGTGCCTGTTACGGTTGTATGAGCATGACTTGTAAATATAAATAATGTTATATAGACCTTATAAGTTTTGGTGCGATATCTTATTTATCAACTTAGGGATAATAGTTCTTAATAAGTAGCAAAAAGTATATGTGTGGTGTGCTGAGGGCATAATGGATCTCGATGACCAACATTGTCAAGTAGTAGTGTATCGGGGGGGTTCCTTGTTTGGATTTTGCTTTGCGAGACGCCCCACGCACAAAACGTCGCGCAGTGTTGGGAGTGGGGAGAAGTTTAGTTCTTGGTACTAGGGTTATGCATTATCGTGAGAGCCTTTACTTTATAGGTATGTAAAGTTAATGTGTGATTATTCTAATGCTAATAACTTGTTAGAGTTAATAAGTAAAAATTGAGGAATTCTAATAAGATATATGTATATACGTTAACACCTAAGTTCGGGCGTAAACTAGGGATACGATAGAAGTAGAAGAGTTTGGGTTATACTCGAGATTGTAGGATACACGGGTGTAGACTATGCGTCGATTAAAATTAAATTGACCCTACAATGTGTCGGGTAGCTTAATTAAGGTTCATGTGCATACGTTTAGGTGCGCCCTTTAGACGAGGGGTGAGTTTGAGTTCCACGAGAGTGCGACTCCACGTTAATCATGAAATTGCATATTTATAATTATTATGCATTTTAATGCACTTTCTAAAACTTTTTTCACACCTCGGGCTCTGGCCCGTTTATATTTCTCTCTTTATATATTTATATTGTAATATATTATAGGTGTCCCACCGCAAGGATGACAATGACGCTTTTCAATCCAGTGTCCTCGGAGCTGTGGCAGATGCAAACTGTTACGGGATTTTTGTTAGTCGCTTCCTATCTTTTGCAAATCTAGTTAAGGATTCATTTTGTATATCGGGTTTATACCCCAGAGTTAGTTATAGTACTTTTATATTTTTCTTCTCACGATGTTGTATTGTCTGTGACCCGACAGCATATTCGGGTATATTTTCTTTTATGTACTTATGATGCATTAATTGAGTACTTTCTTCTATCATGGTACTTGTATACATTTGATCATGTTCGATAGTTACTATATTTATGGTATACTATTCATTCTATGTTTTTTTTTGGCATCCGCTTATTGTAATATTGGGTAGTTAGCTATGTTTGTTTAGTATCGACAGTAGATGCTGAGAGTGATCCACTTGAGATTCATGATTTAACTTAGTATAGGGATGGCCACCCGTTATTATTTTAAGAGGGGTGTCACCGGTGGTATCAGAGCATTAGTTTCTAGTGTCTTAGGATCTGTGCGGGTTTTCTGCATTCTTTCGTAAGCATTCTTGATGTAGAGCCCTACTATTAGGAATGTTGTGTTCATTACGCCTATATTTTCTTCTACGATGTGTAATCACTTGAACGGCGTTCTGATACAGTTGCTCTTGTTTTAGATGCCACAGAAGAGAGGTCGTCTAAGCAGGTTAAACAGAAGGGATGAGAATATGGAACCTCAATTGCCTCAAGGGACTGTGACCGCAGTCGAAGTTGCCCATATTATGGCATAAGGAGTAAATGCTTCCATTGCTACGATGTCACATCAACCTGCAGCTCTAATAACTCAAGACCACCCAGGGCCATCTGCGTGGGAAAGAATATGGGAAGCTTTTCGAAAAGGACATCCTTCAGAATTTTTAGGGGGACCTGATGAAATAGTTGCAAGTCGGTAGAAAAGGGTATGCAAAGGCACCTTTGAATGGTTGAATGCAGTGAGGTGCAGAGGCAAATACTCGTGACCCTTAGACTAACAGGTGCAACTCTCCAATAGTGGGAATCAGTCATCACATCGGAGAAAAAGAAGAGAAAAAAGGGAGAATTGAAGATTAGAGCTTGAATTTGTTGCTACCGGAAGATAATCCGAGACTACAACCCTAAGGAAAGTTTCTAACTTGCAAATGTATGATTTAGTATGGATAAATTGCATTTATAGTTGTGTTTTTAAGATTTAAGCCATTTATGGATTTTGATAAATTTTTGGTGTTTAAACCCATAAAAATTAATTTAGATATGAATTTGTGTTGTTTACTTTAGCTAATGGTTGTGTAGGATTTATTTTGTGGGGTTATTGATGGATGGGGTTGGATTATGGAAGAGAAATGAGTTTTGGGGTATTTAGGGTTCTTAAGACCCATAGCCGAAATTGGGCAATCTTACCCAGGCGAATTGATTCGCCCCTAGCGAATCGATTCGCTAAAATGGTAGGCTACATGTCTGTGTTTGGCGAATCGATTGGGACAATCCGAATCGATTTGGCCAACAAGCAGAAAGATTGGTCCTCTTGACCGAATCGATTCGGTAAGGGAGAATCGATTCGCTTTAAAGACCGAATCGATTCGGAAATCCTGTTGTTTAAGGATATTTTTCTAACTTAGTTTTTAGCCCTTTTATTTTAGGTTTAAGATTTAGTAACCTTCTTTTATGAAGTAAAATAGAGTACTATAGTATTACATTAGGGATATGAGTACCCTAGATTAGAAAGGGGATAATTGGTCTTATTTCGGGGGCTTTCTAATAGAAGTTAGGGTAGTTCTTTATTTAGTAATCTAGTCTAGGACTAGGGGAAAGTCGGGTTACATAATTTTGGACTTTTAGAGATTTGTTTGAGGTAAATTACACTTAATAGCCTTTACTGTTGTTATAAATTCTCGGAGTTTACTACGGGGGCAAATTAAACTTGGTAACTTATGTCGTTAGACACACATATTATTCCGGATAAAATAAAATTTACTTTTAATTGTCATATCTTGTGAAGTATGACTTACATAAAGATACCTCTCTAAATGCTATTATAAGGGAAGTCACACGAATGAGGTGAAGTCCTCTGGCTAGTGCATGCAGGGTGAATATAGTCCTCGGTCATAGGACCGGTAGTTATATTATGATGTTATTTTATTCGAAGTGAGGTAATTCCGGGTATGGTTATGACTCACTATAAAAAGGTATATGGCCTCTTCCCACATGACACGATTTAGGATGCCCAGGTGGTCTTGGTTGTAGGCCCTAAAAGATGATAGCTATTTAGGGGTGCATCCAATGGGGTGACTCCCGAAAGGATGGTCTTAGAATTGTTATGTTGTGATTATAACTTTTCTCACGAAAGTGGTACTTTATAAATGGACTTGTGAAGTTATATTGTGAAAACTTGAAATGTAAGCTTATCAAGTTTGAATCGAGTTACTTATCTTGCATTAATGAATAGTTAATACTATAATTGACATTGCGCTAGGTTGTGCATTTAGATGAGAGGTGAGGATTATTCTTATTGTGAAGAGCGAGTTAAGCTTATTTATGATATTAGATATTTATAACTGTCATGCATTTTATTCAGTTGTATATCATATCAAACCGGGACCTGGCCCGTTTATGTCTCTTTATTTTGTATGGATCTCTTTTACGCCTCGGTGCTCCGTCGCAAGGACGCCCGTGTTGATCCTTCCTTCCTAGTGTCCAGGGGCTATGGCATTTTTTTGGATGTTATAGGACTTTTGTGATAGACGCATCAATCTTTTGTACACTCTGGTTATAATCAGTTTACACATCCGGGCGTGTTGCCCAAGTTTTGTACTTGCTTATATACTGTGATATTTATTTGTAATACTCGGTGTAACCGTTTGTTTTCGTATGTTAACCGACAGCTGATTTGGTTATTATATTGTGAATGATTGAAAGTATTATTTGTCTATATTTGTATCCACCTTATTTTCAAAATTGGATTGTCTAAATGATTTTTATTAAATTACAAATTAATTTGACATCCATTTTTTAGAATAATTGGTGGTTATCTCGTATTATTATTTTCACGACGGTGATGCTAAGAATGGACCATCTATGATTCTTGTATTTATTGGAGTATCGGGATGGACACCTCTTATTTTAATAAGCGGGGTGCCATAGATGGTATCAGAGCATCAGGTTCTAGAGTCCTTAGGATCTATGCGGACTTATCATGTTCTACCGTAGCGTTCTTTGATATAGAGCACTATTGTTAGGACTGTTTTGTTTGTATTTGCTTGCGATATTTTGCAAGAATAAATTTTTTTAAATTGTATTCTGATTCAGTTGTTTCTTCGTCTCAAATGTCACCTAGAAGAGGTCACCCAGCTAAGAGAAATCGAGTTTTAGAAGATAATGTAGAACCCCCACCACTGGAAGGAACTATTAATGCAGCGGAGTGGCTTACATCGTCGCCCAGGCAGTCAACACTGCAATGACTGCTATGGATCAACAGTTTCCTCAAGCCCAACAACCGGTAGTACCGGAGGTGAAAGCCCATATGGGACCTTCCCAGTGGGAGAGAGTTAGAGAATCTTTCTTAAAAGGTCACCCCCCAGAATTTCAGGGTGGTGCTGACGTGATTGTAGCAAACCAGTGGAAGAAAGATATGTAGTGTCATATCCGAATGGTAGAGTGTAGTAGGGAACGAAAAGCGATCCTTGCCACTTTCAAACTAGTAAGAGTAGCTTTACACTAGTGGGAGTCGATGACCACACAGTAATAGATGGATACCATGTCTATATCAGACTTTTGGGTTTTGTTTGACCGAAAATATTTTCCTCCCTCAGTCTAAAAGGAGATGAGGAGGAAACTCCAGGATGTAGAATAAGGGGACGGTCAGTTACGGAGTATGAAGAGGAATTTACTCGTCTAGCAAGCTTTGTGCCAGATGAAGTAATTTCGAAGGAAAGGAGAATATCGAAGTTTATTGGGGGTTTGCATTGGAGGATACGGCAGTATTTGTTAGGAAATCTAGCTTTGCAAACATTTGGTGACGTGATGAATGCAGCCTTGCTTCATTACCAAGATCATCGTCTGCATGTGAAAGGGATTAAGAAGATTTTGGATTCGGGTCAAGCCAGTAAGTAGGGAGGAAATGGTGTCGGTGGAGCACTACCCTCATCACAACAGTCGGGAGGCAAGCAGAAAGAGAGGGACACCTAGCAGGGGGATTCGTCCAAGAGACAACGTTTAGGGGGATTTGATTTTGGTGGAGATGGTGTTAGGAATGGTCAGGGTGCCCAGCAGCAACAGCAGGTGGGCTAGCAAGGTCAAGGAGGCCGAAGTAATAATGGGGGTCGAGGCCATCCGGGTCAAGGCATGGGGAAGTTTTAAAATAATAATCGAGGTCATTATTTGGAGAATATGGCGGGCCGCTGCTTTCAATGTGGGGAACTGGGTCACTTTAAGAAAGATTATCCACAGTTGATTGGGGGACAGTTGCCTAGGGGTCCTCAGGATCAGCAGGCGCATCTACCGCTAATAACACCTATTCCAATCGTCCCTCTACAACAGGGGCAACTACAGTATGGGCATATTTATCATATTCAGGATGCTGTACTTCCTCCCGCCCCGCCCGCGCTTCCAGCTACCGAGGGTAAGTTTTCCATTTATGGGTATGTAGGTCATGTGTTATTTGATACGGGTGCAACGCACTCGTTTATTACTAGACATTTTGCTCAATCGACAGGATTGATTATGTTTGCCGAGAGTATCTTTACTAGTTTGGAATCTTCTATGGGTGATGGTTCTCTCATATTATTTATTTGTAAAAGGGTAGGAATAGACCTTGGTAATTTGTGTTTTGATACTGATTTACTCGTCCTGGATATGGTCGAGTATGATGTTATTTTGGGTATGGACTGGTTAGTGAAATACCGTGCTATGGTAAATTGTTATGGGAGGAGTATATTCTTTGCCATTTCGGGGTAAGAAATGTTTCTAGTGGCTATACCTCTTTCAGAGGGAGGTTCGAACACGTACTTATATTGTATTGCGGAGGATACTTTACGTGATCTAGTCATTTTCTTAGATTCGATTCCCGTTGTGAGAGAATTTGAGGATTTTTTTGGGAGATTCCAGGTTTACCTCCAAGTCGTGAGATCGAGTTTGTGATTGATTTAGCATCGGGAACTCGGTCGATTGCTAGAGCTCCGTACCGTATGGATCCTGTGGAGATGATGGAGTTAAGGGATCAAATTCAGTAGTCTTTAGAGCAAGGGTTTATTCGGCATAGCATGTCACCGTGGGGTGCTCCTGTGTTGTTTGTGAAGAAGAGAGATGGTTCCCTTCAGTTATGTGTTGATTACCGAGAATTGAATAAGGTTACCATGAGGAACATATACCCTTTACCTCGGATCGATGATTTGTTTTATCAATTAAGGGGGGCATCGTACTTCTCTAAGATAGATTTATGGACTGGGTATCATCAGTTGTGAATTCGAGAACAGGACGTGTCGAAAACTGCATTCTTAACTAGATATAGGTCCTACAAGTTTTTGGCCATGCCTTTTGGGCTAACCAATGATCCTGCTGTATTCATGGACCTTATGAATAGAGTGTTTCGAGACTTCCTGGGAAAATTTTTCATAGTGTTTATTAATAACATTCTAGTCTATTCTCAGACTGAAGCCGATCATGCTAAACATTTACGATTGGTCCTACAAACGTTATGGGATCATCAACTGTATGCTAAGTATGAGAAGTGTGGTTTCTGGTTACAAGTAGTGCAGTTTTTGGGTTATATTTTGACAGTTGAGGGCATTTCGGTAGGCTCGGGTAAAGTTAATGGAGTCATCCCATAATGCCCACAAAGATTCGTAGTTTTCTGGGTTTGGATGGTTATTACCACCGTTTCATTAAGGATTTTTCCAAGATCGCTATCCCTTTGATAAATCTGACCCGGAAGGGAGTGAAGTTTATTTGGGATAATTCATGTCAGCTAGATTTCAATGATTTGAAGGATAAGTTGACTTCTACTCCAGTACTCGCGTTGCCAAGACTGGGGGTGGAATATTTAGTCTTTATTGATGCGTCTATCAAGTATTAGGAGGTGTGTTATAACAAGAGCCTCAGGCTATTGCTTATGCTTATCACAAGCTAAACCCCATGAGAAGAATTTTTCGTGCATGATCTGGAGCTTGTTGCAGTAGTGTTCGCCTTGAAGATATGGAGACATTACCTCCTGGGGGAGAAGTTTAGTCTTTTCATGGACCAAAAATCGTTGCAATATTTACTCTCGCAAAAGGATCTGAATATGTGGCAACATCGATGGTTGGAGTTTGTGAAAGACTATCAATTTGATATTCATTATCACCCGGGAAAGGCTAACGTGGTAGCGAATGCACTGAGTCACAAACCTGAGGGGGAGTTAGCGAAGGTATGGAATGATAAGTGGAAAGAACTTAGCCAGGAGGATGTTGTTGCAAGAGCGTTTATGTCAGTGTTGACCGTTATGCCTGTAATTATGACGAGAGTCGTGAAGGCACAAGGAAGGGACAAAGATTGCCAAGATCGAATACGCCAGTTGTTAACTGAGGGAGCGGATTCCTACTCTATAAGTTCAGAGGGTGGGTTACGTTTCCACGGGTGACTTATTATCCCAGATGAGGGAGATTTAAGGCGTGCCATCATGACTGAATCTCATGGGTCCAGATTTGCAGTACATCCTAGTGGAGACAAAATGTACCAATACATGCGCCGTCAATATTGGTGGGCGGGTATGAAAAGGGACATCTTGTGATAACCCGACTAATAAAATATCGGGCGATCATTCCTATATCAAATTAAAACATGAGTCTTATATGGTTCATTCTCAGCATCACTGTCGAAAACCAATTTAATTACTAATATCCTATTAGGCGGGCGTCAAAATTTTAATTTAACTAATCTTTTTAACCAACCCATTCAAATAAAATAATCACAACAGTTTATATGCAATAACTGAAAGGAAATAAAATAATCGAACACTCGGTACAATATAATACAACCAAATCGAATGTCACGCTAAAAGGCAGTAAAAGAATAAATGAGTACCGTTGCGCGATCAGCCCGAATGTTTCTACAATACCTCCTATCTAGATCTCAATGATAGAAGCGTCTACAATAAACCTTCTTGCATCCACAGCTGCTGTAGTAAACGTCTGACTCGAAGGAATCATCATCCAGTCATTCATGTGTCTGGACACCTATATATATATATATATATATAGATATAGCAAGAGAGGGGAAAAATAGAGAAACGGGTCAGAGCCCGAGTTTTGAAAACGTTTTAGCAAGTGCATAAAATCCATATTTTTAAAATATGATATTTCTCATATTTAAACTGGTATCGCTCTCTCATGAGATACACCTCACCCCTTTTCTAATAGTGCACATCTATCGCATACCTTTTAAGCATCCTAATTAAGCTACCCTGCCTAACTAATGTATTTCACCCATCTTCTAAAAATTCTCAGAAATCCAAGCACTAAGGACTAAACTTCTCCCCATTCCCAACAATACGTTACGTTCGTGCATGGGGTGTCTCGTGAAGCGAAATCCAAACAAGGAACCCCCCAAAACACTACTACGTGACAATGTTGATCGCCGAGATCCATTAGGCCCTCAGTACATGTCACATCTTATACCATCCCATATATATATATAATTCTCACTAGAATCTATGATTCATATTCATATAAATCCGGATATAAATCTACCAGAAGGAGAATATCACTTTATTCATTCTTTTCCCTTATTCAAGTTTTCGTTATATGATATCTCATTTCATATATAAATAATAAACTATACGCAACAAGTATAATTATACCTATTATAATCACAAGTATAATAATCAATCCACCAAGATATAACATAAGTGGCTTAGCCATTCTCATCTACTAAGCAAGTGAAACATCACAAGTATACATGTATATTATTCTCAGTATATGTATCCATATCTGGCACCCCTAGGCTAAGCTGCGGTGCACGCATACTCTGCTATCAAATCCCAGTACATCACGTACATAAGGATCACGCGTTCCAAATCACTTAGGAACCGTTTCAGTACAAATCACACATATTGGAGGCGAACATAGTTCACGTACCTATGGGTCACGCACATACCTACGCTCCCATAGCCAACAGACTTATCGATTCACAAATAAGTCCTTCACAGTCCTATGTTCTCTTGAGGTACCAAATCTAAATCCCTCCAAAGGCACAAAAGATAAGATTGTCCTCTTCCTACAACCTCATGTGATAGCAAGTAAGATATGTATGTCATACACATAATAAAGAATCATATAGGTACACATTCCACCTATATAAATATAACATCAATGAGGTATTCACACAACCATACAATAACGATAGGTATTCGTCTCACCTATACAAATAATAACAACGAGTATTCGTCTCACCTATATGTAATCCCCATAGGTATCCATTTAATCCATGTATATGATAACATCAGGGCATACGCACAACCCATATAACAAATCCCATACGTATTATATTTATATCTCGAATATCCTACGCATTTATCAATTATGACCAATCCTCAATATATTATTTCCGAGCTTTTCTCACCGCACGATGATAATACCAATAACACCGATATAATTATTCATCGCATATTATATATATACGTTAACGACATCATATATATAATCTATATCATTTCTCAATATGTTATGGCTATAATTTCCAAACTCTTATAGCGATAGCCAATAACTTCGAATGCTCCCATTCGTAATATTATGAGTATCCATACACTTAAAATACTAAATCCACAAGTATTCTCTTACTTAAAATATAACGCGCACCTTACTCACTTTCAAGGATTATAATATAAACCCGAATATACCAATTCGTAATAATTAAATAAGTATACTCACTTTTAAGTATTATAATATAAACCCTAATATACCAATTCGTTATAATTAAATAAGTATACTAACTACTTAATTTAATTTCCATACGTACCGCATCACCTATAATAATAATTGTCAATAAAGACATACCGGATAGTATCTTGAACCTCTTTAGCCCAGATATTAAATTACATCCTACTTGCATTCTAGAATTTACTCAAATGTACTTGGCCCATAGTTATTCTCTACGCATAACTATATAAACACACTTGTCGAAGACTTTTCTTGAATATTATCCATCCAAAACAATCATTTAAAAATATAGCCCAGATTTATTTCTACGAATCCAAGGTTTTTATTTTTCCTTAAGTAATTTAGAAGTACAGAAACTTTATTTAGGAACCCTTTATATTTATCTCCAAACAATTCTAGCCTTTATGTTTCCAATTTCCAGTTTGATTTCCGAGCTAAAGATTTCAACCTCGGAACTGTTTCCTTAGAAAAATCATAACTAATTAAAAAAATAAGAAAAATACGTGGTTGGTGCCCACGCGACCGTATCCAAAAGATCTATAACTTTCATGTTTTGACCAAGAGCTGAATAAATTCGCTTCCTGTCCGAATCGATCTCGCAAGCTGCTGCATTACTATTCACTGTCTTCTCCAAATTACAAATCTCCATTAATGCACCTCCAAGCTTTTTATCTTCTCTCCCATCATCATCCAACCTCAACCAACAATATATCCACACATAAAATGGTTCTAATCATCCTATAACCAATAATCAAGAACTAATTGTAATTAATTCTTAAGTTTCTCAAATTGGATATTAGCCGAATTTTACTCATTCAAACTTCCGAAACCCCCGTTTTGATTCACGAAAACCCAACCCAAAAATCTTTATAGTTTTTACACACCAACTATAATATGATAAATAAACACACTAAATCATAAAATAATGTTAAACACTTGCCTCGTGGATAAAATCCGACGACCACGAGTCGAATCCCGCGGAGCTTGGCCGAAAATCCCCCTTTCTTCCTTCCTCTCTTCTCTTATTCCTTCTTCTCTTTTTTCTTTCTTCTCTTTCTCTCTCTTAGGGATGATTTGTGGGAGAAATGAGGTCTCTCCCCTTATTAAAACCGAAATTGAGTGTATACCCAATTGTAAAATGACTCATGTACTTAATTGCAAGTCCCTACTAGTCCAAAAATCTCCGGGACCTAAACACTACCCTCGGATACTCTATTTTGACTATCTCAGACATTCCGAACCCAATCGCGCACTCAAAATCTCCATCCGAGTCACTTAACTAAAATTCACTAATTAAACCCAACACATTTCAATACGCGTGTTTTCCAATTAAAATATTTTCCTTTGTCGCTTTACCCAACTGCGACATGTAATTAAAATAATCCATTCATATACTTAGTCCCGAAAGAAAATATAATCCATGTAAATATTAATCTGACACTTACAAACTAATATTTACTATTCACTTTATATTCTAAATTTATTTAATTACACTCATAAAAATTACTATTCACAGTAATTCCTCAAATTACCAAATTACGCCCACTTTTGTAATTTAAATATCTTTAAAAGTACGGGGTATTACACATCTATGAATTTGTTTCCCAATGTACTACTTGTCAATTGGTGAAAGTAAACCATCAGCGATCAACGGGATTGTTACATCCATTAGAAATACCAGTATGGAAGTGACAAAATATCTCGATGGATTTCATCACGAGATTGCAAACGTCACAAAGTGGTCATGATTCCATTTGGGTTATCATTGATCGCCTGACCAAGTCGGCACATTTGTTACTGGTATGGACGGATTACAATACAACTCGTTACGCCCGACTTTATATTGCGGAGATTGTGAGACTCCATGGGGTGCCCATCAATATAGTCTCGGATCGAGACAAGATTTTTGTGTCCCATTTTTGGCGAACCAAGAAGCAATGGGGATAGAATTAAAGTTGAGTACCTCCTACCACCCGCGAATAGATGGACAGACGGAAAGAGTCATTCAGATGTTAGAGGACATGCTTTGAATGTGCTTACTTGACTTCAAAGGTGGATGGTAGCAATACCTTCCCTTGGTCGAATTTGCTTATAATAATTCGTACTAATTCACAATAGGTATGGCACCTTATGAAGCATTATATGGTCGATCGTGTAGATCACATACTTGTTGGTTAGAAGTAGGAGATAATAAGCTCATTGGACCTGAAATGATCCAAGATACCTCTTCAAAGATTGAGCTTATTTGAAACCGCATCCGAATCGCACAAGACCGTCAAAGAGCTACGCCGATGCGAATAGAAGGCATGTTGAATTGGAGGTAGGAGACCAAGTTTTGGTACGGGTGTCACCAAGGAAGGGTATAACACGATTTGGGAAGAAAGGAAAGCTTGCACCTCGCTATGTAGGCCCTTTTCCCGTTACCGCAAAGGTAGTCCCTGTAGCATACCAACTCGCCTAGCCCGAACACCTACAATACATTAACGATGTGTTTCATGTTTCAACCTTGAAGAAGTACAAAAGGTGTGAAGGTGATCATTGGCACATTCCTTGGGATGATATCGAATTGTAACCATATATCTCATACGAGGAACAACCAGTTGTAATCTTAGATCATGGAGAACATAGGCTTAGGTCGAAGATGGTGCCCTTGGTTTGCATCCAATGGGGACATCACAACACCGAGAAATTGACATGGGAGCGTGAGGACGATATTCGAGAGAAGTATCCACACCACTTTTTACAAGGTACGCCTGAATTTTGAGGGCAAAATTCCCTTATAAGGGGGGAGTATGTAATACCCCTTATTTTTTAGTAATTATTTTTATATTAATTTGCCATGCTGGTTAATTATATAAAATAATGAAAGTTGGAGTAAATATTATTTTAAGTTATTTAAGAGATAATATTTACTGAGTTTTGCATATTTACTCTTAAGTGAATGTAAATAGCATCATACTATATTTTATTGCGTCGTTGTGCCTTAAGTGACGGGTATGGCTTACATTCAAATTGAATCATTATTGATAAATTAAAATGATGTTGGAATATGAAATAATGTATGTTATCCCGGATGCCATTATAGAGGGCGCAATTAGTTTGAAAATAGTTGAGATAATCAAAATAAGTACCATGTTGTATTTTTGGGTTCCCGGTACTTTTGACCAGTTTCGACTTAATTATGTTGTTACGAGTCATTTTAATTGTGTAGTAGCATTTAAGTTGGATTTATAGTTAATGGGCATTTAAGTCTTCCAAAAACATTTATTTCTCATTTATGTGTTCTAAACCTAGAAAGAGAGAGGGAAAGAGAGATTGGGAGAAAAAGAAGAGAAAATAGGGAGAATTGAAGATTGGAGCTTGAATTTATAGCTGCCGGAAGATAATCCGAGACTACAACCCTAAGGTAAGTTTTTAACTTGCAAATATATGATTTAGTATGGATAACTTGTATTGATAGTTGTGTTTTTGAAGATTTAAGCCATTTATGGGTTTAAACCTAGATATAAATTTGTGTTAGTTACTTTAGTTACTGGTTGTTTAGGATTGATTTGGTGGGATTATTTATGGATGGGGTTGCCTAATGGAAGAGAAATCAGTTTTGGGGTATTTAGGGTTCTTAAGACCCATAGCCGAAATTGGGCAATCTGACCTAGGCGAATCTATTCGCCTTTACCGAATCGATTCGGCCAACAAGCAGAAAGATTGGTTCACTTGACCGAATCGATTTGGCCAGGGCGAATCGATTCACTTTCAAGACCTAATCGGTTCAGCCAGGGCGAATCGATTCGGAAATCCTATTGTTTTAGGATATTTTTCTAACTTAGTTTTTAGCCCTTTTCTTTTAGGTTTAAGATCTAGGAACCTTCTTTTATGAAGTAAAATAGAGTACTAGAGTACTAGAGTATTACATTAGGGATATAAGTACCCTAGATTAGAAAGGGGGTAATTGGTCTTATTTCGGGGGCTTTCTAATAGAAGTTAGGGTAGTTCTTTAGTTAGTAAGCTAGTCTAGGACTAGGGGAAATTCGGGTTACATAATTTTGGACTTTTAGAGATTTGTTTGAGGTAAATTACACTTAATAGCCTTTATTTTTGTTATAAATTCTCGGAGGTTAGTACGGGGGAAAATTAAACTTGGTAACTTATGTCGTTAGACACACATATTATTCCAGATAAAATAAAATGTACTTTTAGTTGGCATATCTTGTGAAGTATGACTTGCATAAAGATACCTCTCTAAATGCTATCATAACTAAAGTCACGCGAATGAGGTGAAGTCCCCTGGCTAGTGCATGCTGAGTGAATATAGTCCTCGGCCATAGGACCGGTAGTTATATTGTGATGTTATTTTATTCGAAGTGAGGTAATTCTGGGTATGGTTATGACTCACTATCGAAGGTATATGGCCTCTTCCCACGCGACACGATTTAGGATGCCCAGGTGGTCTTGGTTGTAGGCCCTAAAAGATGATAGCTATTTAGGGGTGCATCCAATGGGGTGACTCCCGAAAGGATGGTCTTAGAATCGTTATGTTGTGATTATAACTTTTCTCACGAAAGTGGTACTTTATAAATGGACTTGTGAAGTTATATTGTGCAAAATTGAAATGTAAGCTTATCAAGTTTGAATCAAGTTACTTATCTTGCATTAATGAATAGTTAATACTCTAATTGACATTGCGCTAGGTTGTGCATTTAGATGAGAGGTGAGGATTATTCTTATTGTGAAGAGCGAGTTAAACTTGGTTATGATATTAGATAGTCATAACTATCATGCATTTTATTCACATGTATATCATATCAAATCGGGCCCTGACCCGCTTATGTCTCTTTGTTTTGTATTGATCTCTTTTACGCCCAGGTGCTCCGCAGTAAGGAAGCCCATGTTGATCCTTCCTTCATAGTGTCCAGGGGCTATGGCATTTTTGCGGATGTTGTAGGACTTTTTTGATAGACGCATCAATCATTTGTACACTCTAATTATGATTAGTTTACACATTCGGGCGTTTTGCCCAAGTTTTGTACTTGCTTATATACTGTGATATTTATTTGTAATACTCGGTGTAACCGTTTGTTTTAGTGTGTTAACCGACAGCTTATTCTGTTATTATATTGTGAATGATTGTAACTGTTATCTGACTATATTTATATCCACCTTCTTTTCAAAATTGTATTGTCTAAATGGTTTTTATTAAATTACAAATTAATTTGACATCCGTTTTCTAAAATAATTTGTGGTTATCTCGTATTATTATTTTCACGATAGTGATGATAAGAATGGTCCATCCGTGATTCCTGTATTTATTGGAGTATCGAGTTGGCCACCCCCTATTTTAATAAGAGGGGTGCCACATTTTGTTACTTAGGAGATTTAGGGTTTGGTGGGTTCATTGCTGAGCAAGGAACTTTAGTTCATGGTGGTGCTAGCGTTGAGAACTAGGTATCGGTAAGAGTATTGTATTTGTTGATGCCTTGTGTCTTGAGAATAAGGTATTTGATTTGTGTTTCGAAAGACATAAAATTATATTATAGTACATTGTTTTATAGGCCTTCGGGAAATATCACTATGGTTCAGTTTTTTTTTAAACTTTAGTCCCGATTTAACGGATCTCGATTCCCGACAGAGCTACAGTAGTAGTGTATTGGCAGGGTTCCTTGTTTGGATTTCACTTGCGAGACCTCCCCCGCATGAAAGTAGTGAATGTCAGGAATTGAGAGGAGCTAAATCTTCATACATTTTGAAATTTCATATATTTGGTACGTTATAATGGATTAGCTAGTTGAGATTATATTTAGATTGAGGCTAAGTGGAGTCGGCTGATGTTTATGTAGTTGAGCTTGGGTACAGGGTGTATGGACGCCTTGGTTAACTAATTTGAATTTAAAATAAAATAATTCGCCGTGAGATGTGGGAGAAATAGGTATAGTGATCTTGAAAGTAGGAGACGTGGAAACTAGTTGAGGTTTGGAGTCCTAAGCTTAACTTAATTTCGAGGACGAAATTCTTGTAAGGGGGGAAGTATGTAATACCCCGTGATTTTGAGGACTGGAAATTTAATTAATTTGGGAGAAATAATATTTATTTGAATTGGAGAATTTTAATTTTGGCAATTGAGGTCAAAATTTGAGGATGTTATAAAGTATTTCGGATGATGATTCTGAGTGCGCGATTGATCCGGGATGGGTCGAGATAGTTAAAATGATTGTCCTTGAGTCTTATTTCGGTTCCAAAATATTTTAAGCTAGTTCGACTCGAATTGGAGTAAACGAGTCATTTAAAGTGTGAATTATTATTTAAAGTTGGGGTTTAGGATTTAAAGGCTTAGGAGGCTTGCGAAATAAGACAATCTCATTTGTGAGAAAAAGAAAACCCTAGAGAGAGAAAGAGAGAGAAAAGAGGAAAGGAAAGGAAGAGAGAAAGAGGAGAAAAGCTTGGGGATTTCGGTCAATCTGTGACTTCGAGGAAGATTCAACCTCTAAAACTTTGAGGTAAGTGATTAAACTTGCTAAATAATCTATGTGTGTAATTTATTTCATGATTTGTGGATAAAAATATGGATTTTATGTTTATATGTCAAAACCTAGATTTTTGGTAAAATCTTGCAATTGAGATGTGTATATAGATTTGAGGTTGTATAATTAGTTGGGTCAATCTATTTAATGAGTTTTGATGTTAGAAACATGATTGGGTTGAAGATTTATGGTTAGAAGATGATATATTGGGTTTTTGGAGAGTTAGGTTTCGTTCAAAATGAAGGATGGCCGAGATATCTGGTGTGGCCGATTGACGGCGGCCAGGAAGCCGGTCGATCGCGCCTCAAGGGAAAAGCCTACTGGTTGATTCGCAAGGAAAATTCCAGAACCGCGGTCGATCGGGGGTCAGGGGTCGGTAGACCAGTACTCTGTTTTTAGCCCAAGAATGGGATATTCTTTCTACCCCCTTTTCTTCTGGATCTAAAACTTAGGGACCTTCTTAGTTAATGTATTATAGAGGGTTAGGTTATAATATCAAGAGATTGATACCTTAGGATAGTAAGGCGGCATTTGGGCCTATTTTAGGAAGGGCTTACGAGGGTATGGTGCCTCTTTTATTAAGGAAACTATTGTCGGACTAAAACATAGTTGGATTATATTAATTTGATTGTGGTGGACTATCATGAAGTGGTTATACATTATAGAGATAATCCCTTTTTACTTATGTGCTTTCGAAGTCAAGTGGTATCACAGTATATGTTTTAGTATATCACCGACTATAATAGTTTGTGTTAATACTTATAGCCGGGATAAATATGATATATAGGTGTGTATAAGGATGTAGATGGTGTGTGTGTATGATGATTGTCATATACATTCGGTTATGATATAGTATTCGAAATGTTGATCAAATTGAGAAACTATCCATATCATAAGTATGATGGATGAGTAAATTTCAAGTGAGGGGTCGTATTATCAAATAAATTGGTAGGGTACGCGTTATAGCGTCGGTTAGTATAATGAGAATTATATGCATATACCGAAATTCATTACTTTTATGCATACGGATTGGAGATAGTATGTATATACACATATATGTATAGATATATGGCGCCAATGTATATACCTTGTGTGATGATTTGTATATATATGATGTGATCGTATGTATATATATATAGTGTGAATGATATATATATATATATATATATATATATATATATATATATATATATATATATATATACTTATTGTGTTTGCATACCCAGCACATGCTATCATGGGACGTTGCGCGATGTGGGTGAGTCCCTTGGCTTGAGGAACAGGGAGCGTATAGTCCCCAAGACATAGTCGTCCATTATTTATCGCATAATTTTATTCTGAGTGAGAAGTCTTGGGTATGGTTCGTTCTCACTTTCAGGTTCGGAACTATGACCGCTTCCCATACGTTTCGTTTTGTTTTTATTACCAGGGCGCTGTGATAATAGTCTGGTGGCTGGTAATCCGGGATAAAGTGAGTAATTCCTGGAAGATGATAGCATTGTGAAGTATATTTTATCCTATAAGTGAATATGTTTTGGATGATTTAAATGCGCGTAATGTTTGTTATGCGTATGCGTTTGTTATAATTGAATGATCGTATTTAACAACTGGGATAATGTTACATGTCCTATAAGTGAATGTGAGATGGGTATATTAAGTACGCGATAGGTGTGTTAGGTGTACGTGCTTGTTAGGGTTGTATGGGTGTGACATGTAAATAGAAACAATGTTAAACAGACTCTATAGGTTTTGGTGCGATATGTTATTTACGAACTTAGGGATAGTAGTTCGTAATAAGTAGCGGAAAGTATATGTGTGGTGTGCTGTGGGCATAATGGATCTCGACGACCAACATTGTCAAGTAGTAGTGTATTGGGGGGGGGGGTTCCTTATTTGGATTTTGCTTTGCAAGACGCCCCACGCACAAAACGTTGCGCAGTGTTAGGAGTGGGGAGAAGATTAGTTCTTGTTACTAGGGTTATGCATTATGGTGAGAGCCTTTACTTTATAGGTATGTAAAGTTAATGTGTGATTATTCTAATGCTAATAACTTGTTAAATTTAATAAGTAGAAATTGAGAAATTATATATATATATATATATATATATATATATATACGTTAACACCTAAGTTCAGCCATAAACTAGGGGTATGATAGAAGGAGAAGAGTTTGGGTTATACTCGAGATTGTAGGATACGCGGGTGTAGACTATGCGTCGATTAAAATTAAATTGACCCTAGAATGTGTCGGGTAGCTTAATTAATGTTCATGTGCATACGTTTAGGTCCGCGCTTTAGACGAGAGGTGAGTTTGAGTTCCACGAGAGTGCGACTCCACATTAATCATAAAATTGCACATTTATAATTATTATGCATTTTAATGCACTTGCTAAAACTGTTTTCACACCTCGGGATCTGACCCGTTTATATTTCTCTCTTGCTATACTTATATTGTAATATATTATAGGTGTCCCACCACAAGGATGCCAATGATGCTTTTCTATCCAGTGTCCTCGGAGTTGTGTCAGATTCGGACTGTTACGGGATTTTTGTTAGCCGCTTCCTATATTTTTCAAATCTAGTTAAGGATTCATTTTGTATATTGGGTTTAAACGTAAGAGTTAGTTATAATACTTTATATTTTTCTTCTCAAGATGTTGTATTGTCTGTGACCCGATAGCATATTCGGGTATATTTTCTTTTATGTACTTTTGATGCATTAATTGAGTACTTTCTTTTATCATGGTACTTTTATACATTTGATCATGTTCGATAGTTACTATATTGATGGTATGATGTTCATTGTATTTTTTTTTTATTTTGGCATCCGCTTATTGTAATATTGGGTAGTTAGCTATGTTTGTTTAGTATCGATGGTAGATGCTGAGAATGATCCACTTAAGATTCCTGATTTAACTTATTATAGGGTTGGCCACTCGTTATTATTTTAAGCGGGGTGTCACAGGTGGTATCAGAGCATCAGGTTCTAGTGTCTTTGGATCTGTGCAGGTTTTCTACGTTCTTCTGTAAGCGTTCTTGATGTAGAGCCCTACTATTAGGACTGTTGTGTTCATTACGCCTATATTTTCTTCTGCGATGTGTAATCACTTGAACGGCGTTCTGATATAGTTGCTCTTGTTTTAGATGCCACCGAAGAGAGGTCATCCAAGCAGGTTAAACAGAGGGGATGAGAATATGGAACCTCAAATGCCTTAAGGTACTGTGACCGCAGTCAAAGTTGCCCATATTGTGGCATAAGCAGTAAATGCTGCCATTGCTGCGATGGCACATCAACCTGCAGCTCTGATAACTCAAGAGCACCCAGGGCCATCTGCGTGGGAAAGAGTACGAGAAGCCTTTCGAAAAGGACATCCTCCAGAATTTATATAGGATACGTCTTTTATCAAAAGGGCCATTATGCTTATCAATGGAAAACAACATTATAAATCTTTTATCAAAAGGATATAACATCTATTAAACCTCTTGAACTCATTTATATAGGTTTATTTAGACCTAACTTCGTTGCTATCACAAACCGAAAGATATATGCATTTATTATTGTTTATGATTATTCTCGATATTTTTGGGTATTTCTTAACTAACAAAAGTAAAACTTGAAGCATATTTGTAAAAGGGCCTAAGATAATAAAGGAGTCTCCATCAAATAAGTACGAAGTGATAGATTAAGATTATTTGACAACAAAGATATTGAGGATATTGTGACAATCAAGGATATGGGAATAACTTCTCATCTCCAAGAACTCCCCAATAAAATGGAGTAGTAAAGAAAAAGAATCGATCACTTAAAAAAGTGTCACGTGCCATGATCAGCGAACACAAGTTACCAGAATAATCGAAAAAGTCCATGAAAACAACATTTTATGTACTAAATAGAGTAATAATTCGGAGAGTGGTCAATAAAACTCCTTATGATAATTAGAAATGCGAGAAACCAAACATTTGTAACTTAAAAGTGTTTAGTTGCAAATATTTTATCCTAGATGATAGATAAAACTTTAGCAAATTATATCCTAAATCTGAGGACGAAATCTTTTTGGGATATTCTACAAATTGTAAAGAATTTAGGGTCTTCAACAGCTGAACCCTTATTATCCAAGAATCCATCCATGGTATAATTGATGAAATTAACCCTTATACCCCTAAATTTATAAATGAGGATGATGTAGAATATAATCAAGCGAGAAAGCTAACATAATTCCTATCCATATAAACATTAAAACAAACACATGAAGAATGTTTAGATCAAAATATGGAAACCTTTCAAAATCTACTAAAGAGTTAGAAAATTGTAAACGAGCATCCGAAAGGAAAAATTATTGGAGAACCATCAAGGGTAGTGGTGACTAGATCTACCTTAAAAAATATATGTAATAATTTGACATTTGTATCTAAAATAGATACCAAAATTATTGACAAAGATGAAGAGGATAGATCATGGTTCTTATCATTGAAAGAAGAACTCATAAAATTTAAAAGAAACTAAATTTAGGCCCTTGTTCCACCACTAAAAGATCATACCATCATAAACACAAAATGGATCTTAACAAAATAATAAAGACGGATATAGTACATTGTTCGGAACAAAGCCTGACATGTTTATCAAGGATGCAAACCAAAGGAAGGAATTGATTATATGAAGAAACTGTCGCTCCCTTTAAAATATTAGAACATGTACGTATGTTACTTTATTTCACTTGTTTTAAAGATTTCAAACCTTTTCAAATGATTATTAAAAGTGATTTTTTAAATGGTTATGTAAATAACCCCTGCATTTGAATATAATAAATTTCCCAATAATGTTCAATCTCCTAAAAGCCTTATACGAACTCAAATAAGACCCTTGAGCATTGTATGAAATATTAAGCGATTTTCTCAATACAAATGTTTTTATGTGAGTATTAGTTGATACAACCCATTTAATTATCAAAATACACAATGATGTTATATTCCATATACTAATTTATGTAGGTGATATTATATTTGGTTTCATTAATGATAAAATATGTAGAGAGTTTGAAACATGTGTGCGAACCGAATTTGAAATGAGTCTAATAAGGAAAATAAATTTTTTCTTGGGACTTTAAGTTGAACAAACCAAAAATGTTTTTCTTATAAACCAGTATAAATACATTCATGACTTGATAAAAAAATGGGTTAAACAATTCTAAACCTCTTAACAACCCATTAATACCTCTTCGAAAATCAAAATTGATGAAAATAGTAAAGAAGTTGATAGAAAATTATATTGAGAAATGATTGGAAATATGCTTTATTTAATCGCTAGTCGTCCTGGCATTGTGGTTAGTGTTTTTTTATCTTCTCCATTTAAATACCAACTAAAAGAATCTCATTAGTTGCAGTTGAAAGAATTTTTTTTCTACCTTACGAGCACTATTGATTTAGGAATCTGGTATCCTAAACTTACAAGTTACTCAGACACCGATTGAGTCGGGAGTAAGGCAATCACAAAAGTACTAGTGGGTTGACATTCACTTGTGTCATGGGCAATCAAGTTTCAAATGTTTTTTGCACTACCTAAGAAATAAGTCGAATATATTTCTATAAGAATTTGTTGTAAACAAACTCTACATATTAAACAATTATTGAGGGAATATCAAATAATTTTTCATAAAATTCTAATATTGTACAATTTCTTAAATGTGATTTATATAACCAAAATATGGTGTAACACTCTAGTTACAAATATATTGACACGAAGCACCATTTGCTAGGTGATCACATGCACATAGGGTGTATGGAACTTCAGTTTATTTATACAAAAAAACTAATGAATATTTTTACCACCACCCCCCCCCCCCCCCAAAGATAAGTTTTACTCAATTTGTTTGGATAATGGCATGACTAGCCTATCATATATTCTTTAAAAGACCTATTTTTCAATCAAAAACACAAGGGACATTATTTTGAAATATGCTCCTCCCATTCTGGGTTGGGCCTACTTGGCCCGCTAAAATTTGGGCCGTTACGATTTACACCCCATAATTGCCCCTAAAATTCTCCGAAAAAAATGGGCTAAAGAATTTTGTATGCTTCCTTGCCCCAAATGATTAGTTCATGATAATTTAGCGTTGATATTTTGTGGGACCATGCTTAATAATTAACAAGTTGTGGTGAGGGGTACGCTGGTCTTTAGTTCAAAAATGAACCACCAATTGCATTGATGACTTTGGACTCTGTTTCGTATGATTAAAATTTTTGGGATTTCGCTTCCATTTAATCAAAGACACTCTAAACTATCATTTTTATACATTCCTTCATTCAAAAAGATCATCTATAGAATCTATCTTTATAATCTTCTTGTAAGTTTTCTTCGCCTATGCTTATTTTTCTTGCGACTGCTTTGAGTAACTTTTTTTTTATCTTCTCTATTTTCGTTGAGTAGTCATTTCTTCCAATTCTTCAATAAAAAAATGTCTTATACTACTAATGAGAGGACTTTGGGAGCGTTAAAGAAAGTATATTTTATTCCTCCTTGGGTAATGATTGAAGGCCAGTTTTCAGAAAGTGTGCTACTATTAAGGGTGGTCATTGGATTCACACCATCTCAATATCTGAAGGGGGGATTATATTTCCCCCTAATCAACTAACCTTGGAATTTTGTGAGTTTTTTAGGTGGTTCCCGCCCAATGTTCCCCAAACACATGGATGATTATCAATGGAGTTCACCAAAGAAAGGAACTCTATGAGAACAAGATAGGGATTCCAGAAATCAGATACTGCTACCCCTGGTCACACACCACAGTTGGGATTTTATATTTGAAGGTAAGGAAGGTTGACAAAGTATTAATTGATAATATTCTTGATTCCAATAAAGGTTATTAAGACCAAGGTTTTATTTCCAGAAATTAGTAGCGCCCACCTCTTCCTGAGGGTGTGCAGTATAGTGGGTTTTATGTTCGGAGAGGGGAAATGATATAGGTTAAATTTTATTTCCCTTTAAATGAGTTTTATTTAGTTAAGATATTACTGATGAATTTTTCTTTTCTTTTGTCCAGCTCAATCAAATAAGAAAGAACCCTCATCTTCTCATTTTAATAGGTGGAGCTAATCAAAGTTTGGAATTTAAGAAGGATGCAGGTTGCTGGTGGTGATCACCTAATGTCGACATCCTTTCTTCTAGAGTATAAGAATTTTACCAGTAATTTTGTAGCTCGCTCAATAGACATAATACTCAAGGTTCCTCTTCCTTTTGTAAGTGAGGAAGCTCCTACTTCCTCCACCTTTAAGTTTTCAAACTTCGAGTCCATTCCAACAGTTAAAGACGAGATAATGGCTCCTAAGAGGAGGATCCAACTGGTGGATGATGATGATATGACGCCTATTTTTCCTAGGGCTAAGGTTTAAAGGACGAATGAGATTGAGGGTCCCTCTACCCCCATATATGTGACGGACACTTCAGTTCAAGAGAAGAATAGAGAGAAGATATCTTCTTCTTCATCTTCTTTGTCTCTATCCAAGATGGGTGACACCCATGGTCTTGGGAAGGTCCACCAAGTGATGTCGATGGCCAAAAACCCTTCTCTGGCCCCAAGTTTGTTAAAGGTCAATGTACTTTCTATTGATTGCGAGTAGGCTGAGAAGTTGGCCCATGATCAACTATTTTCTCACAATGCACATGCATTATCTCTGGTAAGCATGACTTTTATTTTGCATATCATTATTTTTCTCTATTGTTGATACTTATCTAACTTTTCCTTTATGAAGTTTGTGGCCGACTTCATCGCCATTCTAGAGAAGCGCTCTGAGTATTCCTAAGTGGATGATTTAACCACTACCTTAAATAATATTGGTCTACCTCGAAAGCTTCTAAGACGGCCTACGAGGAAGAGAAGATGTCCACCGACTTGGCAATGAATGGCCTAAAGGATGAGCTTCCTCAGTTGAATGTCCAATATGACAAGCTGAAAATTGATCACGACTAAGTAGTGGTAGAAAGTGATCGATCAAAAAAAGAACAGTCCAAAGATATTAATGCTGCCAAGGATGAGGAATACTAAATCGGATACGAAGAGGCCTTTGATGATGCCAAGCGTCAATTAACCTTCATCAAGAATCTAACTTAAAAAAAGTTTGGGATGTTGCCGTGACGAAGGCCAATGTTTCGGCTGAGTGTGAGCTCTTCGGAGAACACAATCTTAGTTCTCCTCTAAGGGTCAAGGAAGATGGTCGAGCTGCCCCTAGTTTTAAAGTAAGTCAGGGAAAGATCAGGGAGGTCTTAGAGCAAGTCAAGAAAAAGTTAGGAATGATTAGTTTTAGGGCTATTTTATACTTTACATTTCTTACTCCCTTGTAAAGACCTTGACTTATTTCAATATTGAATGGAATAACTTTTCAATGTTTTGATTTCATTCTTCACTACTACTGAGTGTTATTCTTTTTCATCTTGTAGCCTAGTAATGTTCCTATGGAGACCTTATTTGTTAGGGATTTGGACTCCATCCTTGGTTATGGAACTAGTTATAAAGCTTATCGTGCCTTTGTTTCCATTTGAAATGCTCTTAAAAATATGACCAGGGATTATAAGGACCAGTCTGACTTGATGGGTAAGTTAAAAGATAACGTGAAGAACCTTGGTGATGTTGGTAATGTAAGAGCAAGTGAGCACTTGAAAAGACATCTTGTTGAGTCCCAAAGCATTGGATATGTTGGGATGTTTCTGTAAATTGAAAATGATTCTCTGACGAAATAGCTCATCGTAGTTAAGGATGACCTAAAGAGGGAAGGAGTTATGAATATGAAGTTGAGTCGTGATATAATCAAGTTTTGTTATCTCTTTAGAAAGGGTTCTCACATGATGTGGGGAGTTAGCTATGATGAGGGGTGGGTATATGCCCTTATTAAGCTAGATGAGGCAAAGTAGCTAGCCTATAAGAATGGATGTTTGAATACATTAGGGGTCCTAAAAGTTCCAAAGGAATCTAAACTGTGGTATTGGTACCAAGTTGATTATTCGGCGTATCACCATCCCCCTTTTGGAAGTGAAGAGAGATGGATCCCATCGATGTCCTTCCTCCCCAAATAACCAAGGATTATTTATCATCTCATGATAGTGATGATGATTTCTGGCCAAGTCCTGATGATCATTGAAGATCTGTCTTACAGAGATGATTGCACGTCGGAGATAGTGATTGTATCAATTTTGTTCTTCTAATATTGGTAAATGATCTTTATTATAACTTTATGTAATCAACAAAATGATTATATAACTTTTCATTTTTCACTTTTCCATTCCCTTATGTTATGCATGTGTTAATTCATCTTGTCTTACCTTTTAGGTTATGTTGTCACACTACCTTAAGCCTAGATAAGACTCTAGAAAAAATTCCCCTGGTTTAGGGCCATCCACCCGTTTAGGATTTTTATTCAAACAAGGTCGAGTTTGCCTAGGGATCCCCCTGTAGAGGGGGCCTGAAGGTAATCCTGGGATTAGGGATAATCCACCAATTAGTAACAGTGTTCTGAGGATAAGATCAGCGTGGCAACCCAAGCGTGGCATCTTGGTGAGGCAACTCAAGCGTGGCAGCTTGGCGTGGCAACTCGTACATTGTCTTATTGTTACTTTGACCATATTATAGCTTTGTTTATATTGACTACGAGTTGTAATGACTGTAATGTTGTAACGAGAATAATGAATGGGTGTGAGGTCGAACGGTACTCGCGAGAGACCAGGCTTGGCAGGGCCTGGGAGAGCTTTCATGCTCTATCGAACAACCTCACCGTGGGAACTTTAGAGGGACTTGGTTTGGAGGATTGAGAAGTGGGGCACCGTTGGGGCTTGTCCTGACCATCTTAGATACACCTGGTAAAACACCGAAGGACCCTGACCGTGGAACCTCAAGCAGAGCAGCTTGGAGTTCCATCGGGCATTGATTTATGGACCAAACAACCCTCTACTTAAAATATCACATCTACTGTGGGTGATGTCACTAGCCTTCTAAACAATGTCAGACATGCACTTGAGTAAACCACCGTGGTATTTGGGGCTGTCAGATAGTTGGTGAGCCACCTCTGCGACTACAAACCCCTGACACACAGTGGTTAGGCAAAAGGCATGTCTTGGCATTTAATGTTTATGACACAGGAGACAACTAGTGCATCAGACATTTAATGTTGTGACATAAAGTATGAGGGATGTCTTTCATAGTCTTTAATGACTGAGTTGCCTCGGGGGTGGTGTGGGGGGCTATTTAAGGACCCCAACCACCTCTAAGGAAAGGATGATCTTTTTTAGAGTTCAAAAAGTTATTACTAGAGAAATTTATTTACGAGAGAGATTTATTAAAAGAACCAGAGAGTTCTGCCACCCACCATTTTTTGTCATTTATTGCAAAGCTTTTAATACATAACAGAGATCCTTGAGAGTTTTAGTATGTTTTGCCTGCCTACCAAGGTGTATCTAGGGTTCTTACTTCTCTCTCCCTCTAGCTAAGTTATTTCTGAAGTTCTTTATTATATTGTGAGTTATACACGAGAGATTTGTGAGTATAAGATGGGTTCCATACATTCCAAACTGCTCTTTGTGTCTTGTGGCTAAATCACTAGTGATTTTCTAACTAACCTTGTCATCACCATACTTAAAAGGGGTTACGCCTCCATCTTATCTAAACTACCCTCCTACATTTGGCGACTCTGCTGGGGATGCATTCTTCTAAGGAAGGAGTATGGCGCAAGATAATGTTAATCGAAGGCTCAACTTTGATGATATCCAACATAGTGAAGAGCAAGCAGCGGTAGAATCGGAGGCTTTAAGGAGCGGAGCTCCTCGAATAGAAGTGCCCCCAGTTCAGACAACCACGGGCGCTCAAGGAGTGACGCAGGCTTCCACGAGCGCTGGGCTGGGACCTTCCCAGATGACCCTTCTTATGAGAAAGTTCTATGAGTTTTTGCAAACTCCTGCAGCTTCAACGGTGCTGGGAGGACTTGAGGCCAATTCTTTCGTAACACCAGGGGCATCTCTAACGGTTCCACCGGGCGCAGGTACAACGGGAGCAGCCCCGACAAGCATACCCTCCGTCGTGAATCCATCAATGGGAATCTCCGGAGTATCAACGGCGCCAGCCGTAACAATGGCTCCAACTGTTACGGTCATTCAGCCAACACCCCCATTGGTTGTTGCCCCATCGCCCATGGAGGAAATGAGGAGAGAAATACAAAAGGAGATGTTAAAGTTTGTGCAGGCTTCCTCACAGTCTATAGGCGAGGTAGCTTCAGTCTATGATGACTTTAGGACACCTTATCCTCAGGAATACAGCGATGAGCCTTACCCGAGGGATTATATTCCCCCATCTTTGAAAAATACACAGGGAAGGGTGGGAATCCGAAAGAGCACATTAAACGTTTTATTGAGCACCTAGGGGAGCATTGAAACAACAAGAAACTCAGGTTGAGGGAGTTTTCCAAATCCCTAACCGATAAAGCATACACGTGGTATTCTCATTTGGCCCCTAAAAGTGTTTCCACGTGGGAAGAGATGCATGTGCTGTTTGTTCAAAAGTTCTTTCTAGCAGAAGATGAATTCACTCTGACCCAACTAGGGAGAGAGAAGCAACGACCAGGAGAAGACGTGGTGGCGTACGTTCGGACGTTCAGGGAAAGGTCTCTGGACGTGAGAGAGGAGGCCAAGGAATCCAAACTATTACAAATCTTTGTCGAAGGACTACTCCCGGAGTACATCTGCCATCTTATCAATGAGACGCGTGAGGGAACTTTTTCGGCGTTCTTAAAATCTGCAAGGAACATCTCATTGGTCGTACGAACAAACCCGGTGGTGACACCTATGATATTCAGACAGTCGATACAACCTGGGGGAGGAAGGCCTCAACCCCCACGGGTGGGATACACCGAAGGAGCAGATGGGGGTAGGGCGGCGAAGAAGGACAACAAAAGGAAGTTCGGAAGGGATAGAGAAGACCCACCAACATTACCATGCACGATAGAAGAGGCGGTGAGTTGTTATAACGCCATGGTCCAAGGTGGAACGGTCTACCTGCCAAAAGGTGTTCCTTCAGAGGAACCCAATGACGCAACAAAGGCGGATCCTAGGTATTGTCAGGTTCATCGAAAGATCCAGCACCCGACAGAGAGCTGCTTCACACTAAGAAGAATCATTGACAAGTACATGAAGGCAGGGATGTTGTAGATCCCCCCACAAAACGTTAACAACAACCCGCTTCCAGCACATGGGGCCAACTTGGTGACGGCCTACGACGACGAGGCGGAAAGAGGAGAAGGAAGGTCAACAATAAGGCAAAGGGAATTCGAAGAAACTCTGGAACGTTGCACCACAGGAATGGCTAACGTAGTTTTAGCCTATGATGAAGCAAGCGCTAAAGACGTGGAAGACGTATACAGCGTTGAGGGCGAGGAAATAGAGGCAGTCGTTGAATACAGCGCAGTTTCAAAATCCCCAAAATTCGCTTGGTTCTTCGGTCAAGTGGGGATACCAAAGGAGAGCAGATTCGAAATAACTCAGGCGATCCTAGACATCGCGAGGAAAGACGCAGTTCCCTCGTTAAAATGGAGGGGACCCATGGCGAGGCTGGTGAAAAAGTTCCTATCAGAGGTGACCTTCAGCGATGCAGATAGAGCTGTAAGGTTCCCTCATAATAGGCCCTTGTATGTGACGGCCAGTATCAATGGGGTTAGTTTTGCAAGAACGCTTATGGATGGGGGCGCTTCCATCAACATTATGCCGATCAACTCCTTCCACGCAGCTGATATCCCAGAAGAAAGGTTGGTCCCCATGCCTCTGGTAATTTCAGGGTATGACAACCAATCTTCCAAATCCATTGGGTATGTGAATGTGGGAATTATAATGGGAAATCTGAGTTCCCACATCAAGTTCCATGTAATAGAAAGTGCAACTTCCTATCATTTACTAATAGGAAGAGTGTGGATGCACAATCAAGGTTTAGTTCCCTCAACATATCATCAATGCGCCAAGGCGAATGTTAAAGGAACAGAAGTGACCATTAGGGCTACAAAAAGGCCTTTTGCTATCGAGGAAGCTCACTTTGTAGATGCGGCCTTTTATACGGAGTTGGAAGAAGACGCTCGAGTCCTAACGAGAAGAATGGAGGGGGCATGGATTCCCTCGATCAAAGATAGAATGGGGCCTCTGAACGAGCAAAGTAAAGAAGCCACGAGTAACGAAGGGGTAAGGACCGAAGAAACCTATCAGGTGATCCCTCGACCTCAAAGTACCACAAGGCAGCTCAAAAACAAAGTAAGGCTTGGAGTGGATCCTATGGAGCATGAGGCCCAGCGGCAAAGCGTGCTGAGTCGCTTTTTAGGGGGAAGGATCGCTGAGGCTTCGAGAGAAAGGAAGAGGAAGGTCGTGGCAACAGCTAGCAACAGGCAATGCAAGAAGGTGGTCACTGAGGAGGGGAAGGTGGTATACCGTTTATAACGATGTGAGCGGGCGGCCGAAGAGACCGAGGATGGGGCTGACCCATTATATGAGTGTTTCTTGGTTGATCAGCAAGGACAGTGTATGGTGATAGACAACTCCAACATACAGGAGTTCGTGGAGGAGGTCGCCCCCATAGGGCATTACAACTCGTAGTCAATATAAACAAAGCTATAATATGGTCAAAGTAACAATAAGCCAAAGTACGAGTTGCCACGCCAAGCTGCCACGCTTGATTTGCCTCACCAAGATGCCACGCTTGAGTTGCCACGCTGATCTTATCCTCAGAACACTGTTGCTAATTGGTGGATTATCCCTAATCCCAGGATTACCTTCAGGCCCCCTCTACATTTGCCCTTTCGTGGAGGGATTTGTTATGGGAACAAGAAGTGCCTCCACGAAAACTTCTTAATCCGAGGAACCTTCTCTGTCTGGGCTGCTGCTTTTTCCTAATACTGAGTCTCAACCGTTTCAGCTTGAATATCTGAAATTCTCCCGAAGGACCTGCTAACATATATTAGAGAAATGTGTTTCTCCAGTAGGTTTCCTATGGCATAGTACGATATTCCCATGGGATGTGAGGAAGATCATTTATCCAAGATCCTTTTGCTTTTTTAATCTCTTCTTCATCTCGTCGGACATCATTTTGTTAGAAGCCTCCTCTTGCCCATTGCTCTGGGGTACGCCACAGAGCTGAAGTGATGTTTGATGCAATAGCTATCATAGAAACCTTAGAATGGTCCACTTTCAAACTATGTGATGTTATCAATGATGATCATCCTAGGTATGTGAAACCATGTCACGGTATTCCTATAAATACACCTGATCATATCGATGTCCCTGATGTTCGCCAATGGTTTTTCCTTAATCCACTTTGTGAAGTAATTCGTACCGACCACAAGGTATTTGATATTCCCCGGTGTTGTTGAGAGTGGGCCTACGATATCTAAACCCCATTCGGCGAACGATCATGCGATAGTTAATGACTTAAAATTTTTGGTCAGATAATGGAGTATAGGGGATAACTTCTAGCATTTTTCACATTTCTTGACCTAGGAAACTGAATCATTTTGCATATACAGCTACTGATACCCTTCTTTGATTTCTCGAAAAGTCAGAGTCCTCCCTCCCATGTGGTTACTTAAATTTTGTCATGAAGTTCATACAGAACTTGGTCGATGTTACTTGGATGAACGCACTGGAGGTAAGAACCGATTAAAGACCTCTTATAGACTTTCTCTTCAAGCACTAGGTAAAATCATGCATCTTTTACTTTAACCGAATGGGCTTGTTTCTTATCGATTGGAATGATGTCACTTCACAGATAAGCAATTATTAAGTCCATCCAGTTGGGACTTGTCTATACGATGTGAATCTATTCGGTGACCTCGGGCTTTGTGATGCTAGATTTGGTGAGGAATTTAACTTCAATAGTCCTCCTGAGATCAGAGTCCAATACTGACCTGCCAACGCATTGGCATGGCTATTATTCCCTTGGGGGAACTGTTGAATGTGGAATTCTTTAAAATTTGATATCAAATCATGGGCGACCTGTAGGTATGCCTCCATTCGTTCATCCCTAGAATTAAAATCTCCTGATAGCTGATTAGATACCAACTTTGAATCTCAGTATATATCAAGATGGCTTGCCTCCAGCGAGTGAGCTTTGCGTAGTCCGATGATTAGGGTTTCATACTCTGTTTCATTTTTAGATACCCTAAATCCAAGTGTGATTCCCTTCTCGATCATGGAATTTTTTTAGGAGATGAGCACAATTCCTAATCCTTCCCACTTAGAGTTTGAGGCACCATCCACGCAAAGTGTTAATTTTTTGGACTGGTCAGTCTTCAGGCTACTTAGCTGTTCGGCAATCTGTTGGTCACTTGGCCCATTTTCACCTGTAAATTTTGCAATTAAGTTAGCCAACACTTAACCTTTAATCGTCATTCTTAGTTGATATTTTATATCAAATTTCCCAAGTTCAATTGACCATTTGGACATCCCTCCAGACAGGTCAGCCTTTTAAAGGACGGCTTTGAGGGGGAAGACGTGATGACTGTGATTGAGTGAGCTTCAAATTAGTGCTTCAATTTATGTGACGTGATGACCAAAGAATGGGATCATTTTTCCAGTGGGGGATAGAGTTGCTCGGTGCCTAGGAGTATCTTGATGGCGTAGTAAATGGAGGATTAGAGCCCCTCTTTCTCGCAAACTAAAGTCGAACTGACTGCATGGCTTGAAACTAATAGGTAGAGGCAGAGGGGATCCCATGGATCTGGAATGATCAGCAGAGGAAGTTTTCTCGGATAGGATTTGATTTCTTCAAGACCCTTTGAGCATTCCTAGTTCCATTCGTGGCCTTTCTCATTCTTTAATAGCTAAAAAATGGTCGGCATTATTCAAAAGACTTTTAGATAAAATGGCTAAGTGTTGCTAACATCCCTGTTAACTTTTGAATCTCGCACAGTGTTTTTAGAGGCTCAACATTATTGATTATAACTATCTAGTCAGGTTTGGACTCAATAGCCCTTTTGTTGACCACATACCCTAGGAACATTCCGAATTTTACCAAAGGAGCACTTGGACGCATTGAGCCTAATTCTGTAATGCTTGAGGATATTAAAAGTTTATATCGAATCCTTCAAATGATTATCTTGGAGCTTTCTCTTGACAAGAATGTCATCAATATACACTTATATCTTCTCTCCAAACTATTGCTTGAACATCCTTGTAAATAGTCTTTTGGTACGTGCCTCCTGTATATTTGAGTCCAAAGGCATGAACTTGTAACAATATAAGCTCAGAGTGGTTATAAATGATGTTTTGTCTTGGTCAGGGCCAAACATAGGGATTTTATGATACACTAAGTATGCATCTATAAAACTCATTCACTCATGACTGGTCGTGTCGTCGACCACCTGATCGATATTAAATAGAGGAAAATTTTCCTTGGAGCAGACCTTATTGTCCACGCACACTCTCCATTTTTCGTTACTCTTTTTTACCACAACCGAGTTTAAGGGAAATTTTAGGAATTGAACTTCTCTGATGGACCTTGCCTCCATAAGTTTGCCTACCTTTGTTTATAATGACCTTGATTTCTCCGAGACAGTTTGACAAGACTTTTATATGGTTAACGGATGCATGGTATTAACATGAAGTCCATGGCATACGAATTTAATGTTGATCCCAGGCATATTATATGGTTGCCATTTGGATATATCTTGATTCTTCTTCAGTAAAGAAATTAGTTCCTCCCTCGCATGCTCGGATAGTGTGGTGTCGATTAGGAATTTTATTTTCGATCGTGCCTCGTTAAAAGCTATATACTCTAATTTTTCCATGACTCTATTTATGGGGTTGACCTTTGTCTCTTCCACCCCTAGTCTTTTATACTTTAGTTGTTATTTGGATGGTGTAGCTTCATCTTAAGACATTTGGTGAATAACCTCATTTCTTTCTTGTTTTCTTATTTAGGCCTGATGATAGGGATAAAACACTTTCGGTCAATGTCCTGGTTGCCTTTGATATCCATTATTCCTCTCTCTGTGATGCATTTGAGTTTTTGGTGGCAAGTGGAGGGATTATCTTATATGGCATGCAAAAACCCTCTTCCAAGAATGGTGTGATAAGGTGAGTCAATGTCTACCACCAAGAACTCGATCAGCTTAGAAATATTTCTGGACCTAACTGGTAGGACCACCTTTCCCAATGGCATAGTTATTCTTTCCGCGAAGATGACCAGAGGGGTGGTCACTTCCTTCAAGTCCTAAAATTTTAGTTTGAGCTTGTGAAAAATCTCCAAGTACATCACTTCAAAAGAGATTCCTTAATTGACTAATGGTTCATCCACATCCTAGTTTATAATTTTGAGGGTGTTTACAAGCGCATCATGGTATAAATATCGTGTTCTTGTTGTAGTCCATGTCCTCTGGCCACCTGTTCTTGTTGACTGGGCTTTTGTCAGGGTCAATTTGGAAGGCCTTCATAACTGTAGTGACCTTTTTAAGCTCCATTAAAACTGTATTATCTTGTATTTTCTTGGGATTTGAAGAATCATGGATAAAAAAAACTCATGCCACAACTCGTCCTCTAAAACATTATCTGGTTTTAGATCGGTAGTGGTAATGACCTTGTCAGCTTTATTATCAACGTATTCATTCAAGTTCCTCACTTGAGATAACTCTTCCAGATGGGATTTAAGGTCCTTATAGTTCTCTGTCATGTGCTCGTTCTCCTTATGGTAGGTACACCTAAGAGCATGAATCCAATTTCTAAGATCACCGCCTATCTTTTTTGACCACTTGAGAAACTGTTGGTCCTTGATCTTGCCCAAGATCTTAGATATTAGTTCTTTGAAAATCGTGTTGATCACTTGGAAAGCTTTGTATTGGTTTGCCTTGCCCCCATTTTTGGATACTTCGTTGTGCTTTTTTCCCCCTTTTTTTGGGTGTAATCTCTTTATCATTTTCCTTGGTCACCTTCGCACGACCAATCTCACCCTGGCTGAGGGTGACCACATCTTCCACCTTGGCATAATTTTTTATGAATGATATAAGATCATCGATAGTGTTTGCCTCCTTCTTCATGAAGGAATGGTGTAACATGGAGTTGTGGGGTAGGACTATTTTGAATGATGCTACGACAACCAACTCTGATCAATATTTGACTATATTTAAGGTTTTCCAGTAATTCATGTCATAATATCATAAAGTCTCCTACCGTTTCTTCCTCATGGTGAGGAGAGAATCCATTCTCTCAAGGTAAAAAATGCTTATAGTAAAGTGAGTCGTGAAGGCCTTCACGAGTGACTTGATGTTCTTAACCGATTTGTTAGGTAGCCTTTCAAACCACTTATGTGGGCCATCTTCTAGGCTAGATGGGAATATACGATACACGAGGGCATCGTTATGGTTCCATAGAGTCATCGCTTGCCTATATTGCACACGTGATCTATAGGATCGATCTTTCCATCGTATAACTTGAATCTTAGGATTGCGAATTTCTTCGGAGTCTCTTCCACCTCAATTTCCCTCAAAAAGGGGGACTGCATCTGAGTGATGAGTTCCCTCCTTGCCAGCTCCTTGGTAGATCTAGCCCCACAATTAGTTGGGTCTTGATCCATTTTATTTCGGATCAAACTTTAAATATCGTGTCTACGATTCCTTCATCTTGTCAGACGGTTTTCATGTTCTGAGTGATCCTACTCACGGAAAAAACTCCTTCCTTGGCTGTGTGAGTTTTTCTCGCCTGAGGTTTAGGCGTCTGACCATGACACTTGCATTTATCTCCACGGAGCTCTCGCTATATTTTTTCCAGGCGTCATTGAAGACATGCATTTTCCTCCACTTAGAGGCATGTTGCTTTCTCTTGTTAACGGATTTGTTCCTCATAAGCGTCGACTAGCTATGAAATATGTGTTTATTTGGGTTGCTCGTTACTCTGCTCAGGATGCTACTCAAGTGGAGAGAAATCTTGGATGGTTGATGGCCCGATTTCTTTCTGGGTAGATTTTAGATCTTATCGCTAGGTACTCTGAGGCTGAGACCTTACTTAACTTAATGGTTTCGATTTGATGAGTTAAAAGAATCTATTCCAACATACGGTAAATTGTGAGTGAAAATGATCACACTAAATGATTCTAAGCAATAGGGAACCAAATAAGTAGCAAAGCAATTGCACGACAAAAATGATTTATGGGGTTCGATAACTGTCTACGTCCATATGGTGTTTCTCTCTGTATATTAATTATTTATAACTTATAAACAAGGAATTACATGCCCCCTTGCCCTGGGGTAAAGGTTCTATTTATAATGATAAGAGTGGTTGAGTTACGTTCAGGATCTCCCAGCTGTTGGTTGGCTTGTTTGATGATCCATGTTAATCTCCTCCGAGATTATAGATAACAAGATTAATCTTTCCATGTTTATTCTATATGGCATTAATCTTTACTTGAGCAGCATGCTTTGTATTTCGTAGTTAGGTATGCTTGGAGCGCTAAAATTTGGGCCATTACAGATTTCACCCCATAAAAATAACACTGTTTGAAAGTATAAGGATTTTTATGATATAAGAAAGCTTCATGACATTGTCCCTAGTGTCTTTAAGATAAAAATAAATAAACACTCAAGACATGATGAAAACATTTAGCAAGAAATATATCATTGTGCAAACTAAGGCAATAAGGTAAACCATCATGCCTGGACAACCACCTTCACGAAGAAGAGTTCTCATTCAAGCAAGAAAGTTATCCTAATAAAAATATCTTATAAAAAAAAGCATATTAAGTTCTTGAAAAGTGACCATAACCAATTTATTCATAGAATACCAATCAAGTAAAACCACATCAGAAGCATACGATCCTGACCTAAAAACAATATCAAGGTACATGTTAATCTAATATATACTTAACTCAATTAGAAGTTCACATGATAACTCAGTTGGATCAACCTTAATAATACATATTCGAGAATCTCATAATCTGTGCTCAATTAACTTCAACCAAACATGAATAATCCCATCACGATCATAGTTATCAGAATCATCTAAAAATAAGGTTAAAATGATCTATACAAAAACACAAGTGATCAAGGCTGCTGAAATTAAACCCGAAATATTGAGTGGTTAAGGATTGAATGTAATGATGTAATTTATCTTGTTTGATCAAGTACTTGCTCAAAAAACCATCCAAACTTGCCCCAAACTAATCACCAGTTCTAAAATAGCCAAATCATCAATTTTGGTACTTTAAGTCAACTCCAATGGATAGTTTTCAATAATTAAATTCCTAGTCTAAGAATTTATCAAACTACGTAATAGCTAGTTTTTGAAAAACCCTATAAAATGACCCTTTGGACTTCTTCTTTAGTCACATAATCTCATAGAAACAACATCCAAAGAACAAAGTTCCACTCTAAATATTGTGTCCTTTATTCTTGATTTATAGTAAGGACCTATTTCCAAGTTATAAGTTTTAAAACCTAAAAACTCTATTAAAGATAAACTCCAAATGAAAAACCATTTAAGACAAATATTCTTCCTTAAACTCTCTTTAGGCATGTTCCAAAGACTAATACCCACTTAACATAAATAATCAACTCCCAAAACCCATTTGAGAAATATACTTGTTGTCTCCATCCTAAGGTTTTTTTCGAGGGGTCCGGGGGAAATGTATCTCCCGATGTGGATCCCTCCTTCCTTCCCTTTTTACGGTGTGCGAGTGAGATTGTGTCTTTTCTCGAGGCGCTCGGTCGTCGTCGATGTGGGGTGATATGTAGAGGTAGAGTCGTCAGCCTATTTTGCATGAAACAAGCAAAAGAAATGTTGCCTTCTCGAGAGAACGACATCAAGGACAATACTGATGCTTGCGAAACCAAGTGTTCAAGGGTCTGAGGACTAAGTTACGGAATGGGAAGGTGTTAGGCCCCCATCCCGCCCTTTCCATCTCTCATGGAAATATGTTAATCTTCTCTTATTAAAAGTCGTGATGTGTGTGCTTATGTGCATAATATAAATGGAAGATGGAATCGCTCGGATCACGTCATGGATAAAGGCAGAGCGAGGTCATCCTTAAGAGTGTTCCCAAAATAGTAATAGTAATTAAAAATATAATGTAAGTGTTTGCCAATTCACAAGTCGTTATAGAAGAACGATTGCGCATATCGGACAAGACAGAAGCAAGCAAGCATATATATAAGAACAATGGTAAAAAATTCATATGGGAGGACTCGAGTCTATGGATTTACCCAAGACGCCTACGTATCCCGGGGGCATCAAAGTCCACGTAGTTATAAAACAATAGGAGGTGGGGTTTAACCCACAAATCCAAATGGGGACTTTATTATATGTGTTTGTGTGTGTGTGTATGCATAGAAAAAGATGTTTTAGTGTGAGAAAGTGTGATGAAAATTCCCGTTAGGAATATATAAGTGAACCCTCTTTTTCTAATTTTTGGATTTTTATATGAGGATAAAGTATGTGCAAATACTAATAATAAAAAGTTTTAAGTTAGAATTTTAATTTAAAGAACTAAAGTGAAAATGAAGTAACTAATGCGAAAATAATAGAATTTAAAGACAAATGGGGAGAATTAAACCTCCTTCTGAAGACTTGAAGTGGATCTTGATTGTAGATTCGCTGATCTCACGATGAGATGATGGTGGTTTGAAGAGACGGGTGGGAGCTTACTCAAAAGATTATGAAAAGGTTAGAAGGAATGTGGGAAATGGGCCTTTGAGGTAGAAACAACTCTGAATTCGAGAGAATTCTCTCTGAATTACTGAGAGGGGTGTTCAGGGGTTCTGAGGTGTGTCTTTAAAATTGAGGTTATGGAATATATTTATAGGGTCGGGGGTGCCGATCGGCATTGTCTTAGACCTGCCTATCGACATGGAAACTCAAACACACTACTGATAGGCAGGGTTCTGGAGTTCCATTTCGACAGTCTGGGACAATTTTTTCAAAAAAATGGTCATAAAATGCAAACCTTATGTCAAAATCGTGCACGGAGAATACCGTTAGAAAGGGTATTCAGATCCCTTTGAGAATCTATTAAGTCACTCCCAGTTCGGGAGTTGACTGGAGTCAAAAGGGGCCCGAAAGCGCCCGTTGGTCACTGAACATAAGATTCATGAAAGAAAAAGGATCATTTGTCCAAACTGTAAAGCCGATTTGCATACATGATGGGCTGTTGGATAGGGTATTCAGCCTCCTTCAAGATTTCATTCAGCTTCATTCGGGTCAGAGAGTTGACCTAGGTCAAACGAGGTTCGGGAACGCCTAGTGGCTCTACGAAGTAAAATGGATCATTTTTCCATAGCATAAGGCCAATTTATGCACAAGGCAAACCACTAGAAATGGTATTCAGTGACCTTCAATGATTCATTCAGCTTTATTCGAGCTGAAGAGTTAACAGGAGTTAAATAGAGCCCAAGGGAACCCGGTGGCCTCTAGATTAGTTTTCAGGATAAAATGGATTATTCATTCAAATTATAGTGTCAATTTGCACACGTGGTTAACTGTTGGAAAGGGAGTTTAAATACCTTCAAAGATTCATTAAACTTTTGCTCGGGTAAGAAATATGATCGGAGTCAAACGGGGCTCAAGATCAGTTCCGATAATAAAATGGACCATTCGTCGAAAATGCAAGGTTAATTAGTGCACAGGGTGGAACTTTGGAAAGGGGATTTATATCCTTTCAAATATTCACTGATATTTTTCTCATGCGAGAAAGTTGATCAGAGTCAAACGAGGCTCGAGAACGTCTGATGGCCTCTAGATCGGTACTCGAGGTATGACCTAGGGTTTACAATGAATGAGTCAGTGAATGGGACATAAGGAGGTGATTAAGGGTTATTAGTATGAGGTGTATAAAAAGAGCCCCTTTATGGGCGAGCTTGGAACAAGGGAAGGCCGTAAAATGATAGACAACACATCGATGTTTGGGAAGAGGTTTTAGTTTGATTTTATAATCCTTGAGAATAAGGTTGACCAATTCATAGAGTCGAGCTTATTTATGAGGACCTAAGGATATGAAGGTGACTGATTCGATGGGTTAAGGTTAGTTCTCACAACCTAAGGAGATGAAGGTAATTGATTCAATGGGTCGAGGTCAATTCTGAGGACATAAAAAGTCGAAGATGACCGATTTAGTTGATTGAGGTTGATTCTGAGGACCTAAAGAGACGAAGATGATCAATTCAGTGGGTTGAGTTTAACTTTCAGGTTGTGCTTAGGATGACCAATTCAACGAGTTGAGGATGATTCTGAGGACTTTGAGTTGTGACGGCCAATCTTGAATTGTGGTGACCAATTTTAAGGGCCGAGGTCAATTATGAGGACCTTAAGTTAGGACAACTAATTCTGAGGGTTGAGTTATAATGACCAATTCTGAGGGTTGAGGTTGATTCTTACGACCTTAAGTTGGGATGACTAATTCTGAGGGAGTTGTAATGACCAATTTTGTGGGTTAAGGTCAATTCTAAGGACATAGAGTTATAATGGCCGATTTTGAAGGTCGAGGTCAATTCAAAGGACCTTAAGTTGGGATGACCAATTCTGAGGATCGAGGTCAATTCTGAGAACCTTAAGTTGGGATGACCAATTTTGAGGGTCGGGGTCAATTCTGAGGACCTTAAGTGATGACGATTGATTATGAATGTCGAGTTCAATTTTGAGGACCTTAAGTTATGACGACCAATTTTGAGGGCTAAGGTCAATTCTGAGGACCTTAAGTTGTAATGCGGGGAATTGCTCTCTTGTGGAATTTTAAGTTATCTTGGGGATGCAGGTGCACTTTTGGTTCTGCTGGGGATTATGTTGCCTTAAAACTCCACCGAGGCTATTTAGTTTGGGGACTCTACTGGGAATTGTAGTAGTTTATAAGGGTCTTAGTGGTCCAAATAATGATTTTCTTGAGGAAATTAAGGTTTCCTATTTGTTGAGAATTTTTCAGGCAATTTTGGGTTTTTCTAAAAGTTTTTGGCATTTTTTGTACAAAATTTGAAAAGGGGGGTTGATAAGCAGGCTTGGGGGTAGGGGGAATCCTTTGGTAGTTACTGACCCTTTATTGGGGATATTGGTGACCTTATACTCTTGGAGTCTTCCTTCGAGATCCGCAGGTGCTATAGGCATATGCGCACATATGAAGCGATGGATGGTGTATGAATTTGGATATGTCTGGTACCAGGGAGAGAGGGTGGTGAGGCAGATGAGGTGATGTTCATTTATGGTTCTTTACTTTGAGATTTTCTTGTAAATTTATCATTGATTGGGGGAGTTTAGCATTGACCATGCTGTATGCTTGATTCGTGCCTGAAAAGAGAGACTCAATAAGGCAAAAAACAGATGCAGCTCGTTCGATTATCTTGATTTAGTATCTTAATCTATATCCACTTTAGTTTGTTGCTGAGGTTTTATTTTGAGGAAAAGTAGAAAAAGTGTAATTTTTTTAGAATTTTTAAATATAGGAAAGCCTTGGAGGCCTCATTGTAAAGAGTTTTCCCTTTGAAGGGACTTATTTTGAGAGAAAAAAATGTATTTTTGGAAATTTTTGGATAGCGAAAGACCTTGGAGGCTTGGTTAGTATATGAATGAGAATATAGAAAGCTTGATGTCGAGTGGATCTAGTCGCCTTAGTTGAACTGTACTGAATTCGGTGTATCGAAGGGACTATTTCTATTCAGGCAGTTATGTATTCAGTGTGCCTGAGGGGTTTTGAGGATGTTCTCACTACAGAAGTTGTCGCCTTGGGCCTTACAGCGAGGCTTTTGCTAGTGATGGGGGACTTGACAATGGATCCCCAAGTGGCTATTATTACGGCATCGATGTCTTACCGCCATAACCCTGGGGCTATAGTGTTGGTTGAGACCCTGAACGGTCTTGATGCTTGGAAGGATGGCTGTTTTGACTTTTTGGGTGGAGCTTGATAATGTTGTTCATGTATCTTGCAGAAAAGTTTCATCTGGTATCCCCTCCTGATTATTTGTTGGTATGTGCGCCTAATTTTTTTTATCTCGCTTTTCTTTAGTTTTGACCCATCTGTAGAGAATTGGGTCAACTGGTTTATGGAGCATGGAGCCCCATGTCTTCGTTGGTTCGTTATACATATTAGAGAGTAACGATATGTGCAACTGGTGGGCCTTCGATAGACTTCTTTCTATTTCCCTTGGCGACTTCTGAACTAGGTTGGGTGGGAAAAAATTGTGCCTCCTCGCATAACGAACTTCTTCTAGGTGGAAGATTTGACTGAATCACTGAGGATGATGTTGGGCTCTTTATGGGAGTGTCTTCGGCGCTCTATATGTCTATCACAATCTGTGGGAGGGGCCTGGCATGTGTCTGAGGACTACCTGAAGTGGTTATGTAAGTGGATAGTAGATGAAAACATGAAAGAGGAGACCGGTCAAACGTGGTTCATTGCTTTTGACACCATAGAAGACGGTTTTCTGCTTCTGTCTAGGAACGTCAAGGTGTACCTCTCCATGAAGCTCATACGAAATGTCAACCAGGAGTAGGAAACTTGGGGGCCTCCAGGGGATGGTAATGATGATGAAGCAGGGCCATTCGACAGTTGAAAGCAATGTTTTGGGGGGTTTAGAATAATTTTTGTTGTAACTTGGTTATGGTTAGGTTTGTTTAGGAACAATTTGGTCAGTGGAAGGGATGGTTGGTTTGACTCCCTCCTCTAATACTTCATGTAATAGCACTGTATTCCTTAATTAGAAATAAAAAAATAATTTTGATCATATTTTGTTGTTCCTCTTAATGAGTTTTACAGTTAAATTATTTGTACCAATCGCTAAGGCATATATAATCCTTTTATTCATGTAAATGATAAAGTGTATTGTCGTTCTTAAAGGTTGGAAAAGAATAGAATTTTGTGAAACAAAATAAGGGGATCGGGCCCATGTATGGCGTATGGGTTACCTACGTACCAACTAGAGGCGCCATTTCTTCTTCGTAGAGGTCTATGAGCATAGTGGCGCCTCCTGAGAGAATTTTATTCAATATATAGGGGACACTCCAACTCAGTTTGAATTTCCTTCTGGGGTTCCAGATGGGTTCGATGATCTCCTTAAGGGTAAGGTCTCATTCCTGGACACCATGATCTTTGACTATTCTATTAAATTATCGCGCTATCCGACGATGGTACCCCGTATGTGGTATGAAGCCTTTAGCCTCTTTTCATCCAAAAGATATTGTTCATCCAAGTAGCTTTGATGCCATTCTTTTTCATCAACTTTTCTTTCGAGTAGTACGCGAAAGGAAGGTATTTCCACCTCGACGGGTAGGACTGCTTCCATGTTGTACACTAGAGAATAAGGGGTATCCCTAGTGGGCGTTCTGATTGAAGCGTGGTAGTCCTAGAGGGCATAAGGAATTCGGTCGGCCCAATCTCTATAACTCTCGGTTATCTTATTGATTATGATTTTAAGGCTTTTATTAGCGGTTTCGACAGACCATTGGTCTGGGTTGGTAGGGAGAAGATTTGTGTCTTTGAATCCTATACTCGTCAGCTAGTTCTGTGACTTAATCTTCGAAATGGACCCATTATCTGACACTAACTCGTGGGTAACTCCGTATCGGCAGATGATGTTCATTTTTATAAACTTATCCACTTTTTTGGCATTTAGCACCGCATTTTACTCGACTTTAACCCATTTGATGAAGTAATTAATGGAGACTACGATGAATGTGTGACCATTTGAATATTTGGGAGTAACCTTCCCTATGATGTCAGTGCCCTATGTGGAGAAAGGCCATGGAGAGGTCATATTATATACTTCTCAGGGAGGAAAGTATTGGATATTGGAAAACTATTCGCATTTGAGGAATTTTTGGACATAGGCCGTGCAATCTTGAACCATGGTAGACCAATAGTAACCTTGACGGATAATATTTTTAGCAAGCATGATATTGTTCATGTGGGGCCCGCATTCCTTGCTGTGGAATGCGGGCAAATATTTTTTCAACATCAGCCCTTGTTATACAGTGAAAATGGGTTCCATCGAAGTTTTTTTAAAACAGTGCTTTGTCGCAGATGATGTACTCGGCAGCCAGTTTGTAAAGGGTCGCATAGTCTTTCTTATCTGCGTCTTGAGGATACCTACCATGTTTGAGGAGGTTCCAAATGTTACCATAACCCAACCATATCAAAATCTTCCTCAGTGACGAGTTCAATGTGGTATAAATGGGTAGGCTTAGCTTATTTCTGAACCAGGAAAGGGGCCATTGTAAGTACCTCGGGCATGTCGACCATGGAGGATAGGGTGGTAAGGGGGTCAGTTAAGTTTTTCTTTACACGAGGCAGGTAATGAAAGGTGACATCTTTGAACTGGGAGGTCATCTCTTCTAGGTAGGCATGGAAGGGTAGGAGTTCTCGTCTTTGAGTTTCCATTTTCTGAGGATTTGATTGAAGACAAGGGCAGAGTCTCCGTAGATGTCTAGGTGTCTAATTCCTTTCTTAAGGGTGATCTTGAGGCCTACAATGCATGCCTCATACTCAGTCATGTTACTGGTGCATGGAAAGTCTAGTTTAATGACAATGGGGGTGTGAGAGTCATCACAGGCAATCAAAAGTAACCTAATGATGTATCATTTCTTGTTGGCAGCTGCATTAAAGAACATTTATCATCTGAGGTCCTTTTGAGAAGTGCAGAGAATATCTTCGTTCAGTAATTCAGAGACCCAAATATTTTCTCCTTTTATGGGGTAGTCAGCAAGATAGTTAGAGATGGCTCTCCCTTTCATAGCTTTTTACGTGACGTACACAATTTCAAATTTGGCTAGTAACATCAACCAACGGGCCATTAGCTAGATAAAGTAGGATTTTCTAGAAAGTACTTGATGTGCCATTAGTTAGAGATGGCTCTCCCTTTCATATCTTCTCCTGTTAAACTTCATAATGTGTGTGCTTATGTGCATAATATAAATGGAGGACATAATCGCTCGGCACGCGTCATGGATAAAGGCAGAGTGAGGTCATCCTTAAGAGTGTTCCCAATATAGTAATTAAATATATTATGTAAATGTGTGCCGATTCACAAGTTGTTATAGAATAACGATTGCGTGTATCAGACAAGACACGAGCAAGAAAGAATATATATATATATATGTATGATAAGAACAAAGTAACAAATGCATGTGGGAGAACTCGAGTTTAGGAATTTACCCAAGATGACTACGTAGCCCGGGGGCATTAAAGTCTACGTAGTTCGAAAATAATACGAGGTGGGGTTTAACCATAAATACAACTGGGGACTTTATTATATGTGTATGTGTAGAAAAAGGTATTTTAGTGTGAGAAAGTGTGATGAGAAATCCCCGTTTGGAATTTTCAAATGAACCCTCTTTTTCTTATTTTTGGGTCTTTTTATGAAAATAAAGTATGTGCGAACATTAATAATAAAAAGTTTGAAGTTAAGATATGTGATGTAATTAAGTAAAGGACTAAAGTGAAATGAAGTAATTAATGCAAAAATAAAAGAATTTAAAGACAAGGGGGAACAATTAGACCATCTTATGAAGACTTGAAGTTGATCTTGATTATAAATGCGTTGATATCATGATGAGATGATGATGGTTTGAGGATACGGGTGGTAACTTACTCAAAAGAGTGTGAAAAGGTTGGAAGGAATGTGGGAAATGGGCTTTTAAGGAAGGAACAACTCTGAATTCGAGAGAATTTTCTCTGAATTGCTGAGAGGGATGCTCAGTGGTTCTAAGGTGTGTCTTTCAAAGTAAGGTCATGGCCTCTATTAATAGGTCTAATGGGGTGACGATTGGAATGGTCCTAGAGCTTCCTATTGACATAGAACCTCAGACACACTACCGATAAATAGGGTCCTGGGGGTGCCATTCGATAGCATGAGACAGTTGTTTCAGAAAAATGGTCGTAAAATGCAAACCTTACATCAGAATCGTGAACGGAGAAGACCGTTAGAAGATACCTTTGAGAATACATTGAGTCACTCCCAGGTTTGGGATTTAACTGAAGTCAAACGGGGCCTGGAAGTGCCCATTAGTCATTGGACAAGAGATTTTTGGAAGAAAAAGAATCGTTAATCCTAATCATAAGGACGATTCATGCATGGGATAGACCATTGGAGATGATATTCATTGCCCTTAAATATTTCATTTATCTTCGTTCGGTTCGGAGAGTTGACATAGGTCAAACGGGGGTTAGGAGCGCTCAGTGGATCTTCGGAGTAAAGTGAGTTATTCATTGGTGTTGTAAGGATGATTCGCGCATGGGCAAACCTTTAGAAAGGGTATTCAGATCCCTTGAAAATATTCATTCACCTTCATTTGATCTGAAGAGCCGACACGAGCCAGACGGAGCCCGGGAGTGCCCGCTGACCTCCAAATCAATTTTTGAGGTAAAACGAATCGTTTATCTGAACCATAGGGACAATTCACGCATGGGGCAGACCTTTGGAAATGGTATTTAGAGCCCTTTAAATATTTATTACGCTTTCGCTCAGGAGAGAAAGTTAACCGAAGTCAAATGAGGTTGGGACTGCCCGGTGGCCTCTAGATCAATTTTAATAGTAAAATGGGCTATTCATCCGAACCGTAAGGTCGATTCACGCACGGGGTGGACCGTTGGAAAGGGGATTAATACCCCTTTAAAATTTCATTGAGATTTATCTCAGGTGAGAAAGTTGATCGGAGTCAAATGCGGATGGGAGGGCCCGATGACCTCAAGATTGGTACTCGGGGTATGACCCAGTACTTGCGATGAATGATTGATTGATAGGGACCTAAGGAGGTTCTTAAGGGGTCCTAAGATGGGGTGTATACACTTGTGATTACTAGAAAGCTTGGATTTATAGATAGAGAGAGTTCAACATACTTATATTTTCATTTACTATCATTATTATTCTTGTTACTACGGTATAAAATCCATTGTATCTTCATGGAATAATGCCTTTATTATGGGGATTAAAGTCATACCTTTTGTGTTTTGTTCAATAAGGAAGGGTATAGTTGTCTTGTTGGTTACAGGTTCAAGGTGTTATATTTTCTTGTATAGTTTTGGTTTTAACTAAATTAACCCAAGACATTGAACTTTTTTAGTACCGTCTTGAGCGTGGACGTAGACAAGGCCCAACCAGATTAAAACTTTGGCTTGCAAAGTTTCTCTAAACTCTATTAATCTATGTACTCATAGTTGATCAATTACTTACACTTAAATTAATTTTTCATATAATAATTAATATTGAAATATAGTTATTAATTAATTTCATGCTATTATTGGTATATTATATTGCAATTAATTTTAATATTTTTCAAAATTTCTATTAAATTTATAGAAATTCAATTAAGTCCCCCTCTTGGTTATAATTTCGAACAAACAAACAAGAGTTAAAATATATTGAAAACTAAAATTTTTAACATGGTTTTTCCTTCCTTACATTGATGCCTAAGATGGAACTCATGGTTCTTCACAATTTTTGGTTCACTGAGGTGGAACTAAAGACTTAGAAGAAATTATCACACCTTGCACCCGCAACTATTAAAGACAGATATTCACTACTTACAATATCGTAACGAGCAAGATTAAGGTCATTACATTCCTTTCTTAACCCCTTGTAAACACGACACTACCGACCCCAAAAATATAATCAAGTTTACATCGTAATTAATAAAATAAAAAATATTTTTTTTCTTTAAGTAAATCTTTTAGTGGAAAGAAATTTCTCACAATAGAATTACATTACTTCTTTTATTGTTAATTTAACAGCTCAAGATTTGCAAGTGCTGTAGTGACTATGTTCTCTCCCTTTATTTAAAATTATCAAATAAATTGATTACACAAGTGTTGTTATGGATCTTTGATGTTTTGATATTTTTTTAATCCCCTGTGTCTGTAAAATTGGTGTAGATCATGGGGAAAATAGTTTGGTGATTTTGTTTTTAGTTTTTAAAATAACTTGTCATTATGAAGTGAGTTATCCTAGTGTAATCAACTAAAACACGTTTAGCCGACTAAAAGTACCAAACTTATAATCAACCTGACTTACTCTGATCTAGTCAACTATATTAGGAAAAGTTGTTGACGTTTGTTTTCAAAGACTTGTTTTAGGTGTGTGAAACATGTTTATATTGTTTGTGTGAGTGAGAGACAATAGATTGAGTAAGACTAGAAGTAAATATACATTTATAATAGTTTAATAACCCTCTTAAAACTTTCTCCAGTCTTCTTGAAACTTGATCACTTATGTTAATGTTGATGAAGCTTTGTCTTAAATTGAAGATTTTTCATATTTGATAAAGGTAAGTTTATGTAATGCCCCAATCCGAGTTTGGGTCACCATCAGGTCAACCCGCACCGAGTCAAGGAGTTAAAGGGGGAAGTGGAAAGTCCAATTTCATTATTCAAGAAAAGTCCTTTAGTTGCACCATTTTATAAGAATTAAATTATCGATTTTAATTTGAGAAATATTAATCACTTTATGTAATTAGGTTGATTAACAAGGTTTAATTATGAATTCGTTTCATCCAACAATCTTAATAAATAATAAATAAATCATGATTGTCCTTGTATTATAACAACACTTGGCTTAAGGCCCGAATAAAAGTGGTCTAGAATATACCAAATCCAATGTTTCAAACTTAACGTCCATCAATTATATCCAGTTCATGTCCCCAAGGCATACAAATTACAGGGAATGAGGTACAAACCTCAGGCACGGACGTTACATTCTCCCCTCCTTAGGAGATTTTGTCACCAAAATCAGACCAACCAAGCTAAGAAAAGAGGTTTGGGTTCTTCTCATACATCTTAGACTCACGCTCCCAAGTCTCACCTTCAACACATTGGAACTCCTAAAAAACCTTCACCAATGGAATGAATTTATTGCGTAAGACTCTGTCCTCGCGGTCCAATATGGACAGAGGTTGCATCGAAAACATGGATGCTTCATTCAACTCAATAGGGTTCCAGTTGATGACGTATCGAGGATCCATAATATACTTCTTCAATATAGAAATGTGGAACACACTATGAACTTGGGACAACTGCGAAAGCAGCGCCAAGATATACGATACATCTCTAATCCATTGCAGAATCTCAAAAGGTTCAATATTCGGAGGGGTAAGCTTCCCCTTTTGGTTGAACCACTGACTATTGGTCCTAACTCTAACCTTAAATAGCACATGGTGCCCACCTCGACTCCAAAAGTATCCATTGATTATCAGCGTAATTCTCCCGTCAACTCTGAGCCATCATAAACCTCTGTCAAATTACTCGAATTTTATCGGTCATCTCTTTGATCAAATCTAAATTGGTGAGATGCTTCTCACCTACCTTCGCCCAGCAAATCATAGAGCGGCATGGCCTCCCATAAAGAGCTTCAAAGGGAGTTATTTCAATGCTTTCCTGGTAACTATTATTATAGGAAATATCTACCAGATGAAAATTCTCCACCCAACTATCCTGAAAATCAAGCATGCAAGCTCTTAACATGTCTTCCAAGATCTAAATGGTTTATTTTGATTACCCATCTATCTCAAGGTGATATGTAGTACTCATGCACAACTCGGTGCCCAATTCTTTCAAAAATTTCTTCTAAGAAAGGGACATAAATCGAGGATCCTTATTCAAGACAATCGAGAATGGAACACCATGAAGTTGGACTATCACTTGGATATACTATCTCGCCAACTTAACGACGCTCTCCGTGACCTTAGTCGAAAAGAAGTGTATGAATTTCTTCAGTCGATCCACTATAACCCATGTCGTGTCGCTACCATGCTCAGGCCATGGTAAAGTTATGATAAAGTCTATCGTTATGTGCTCCCACTTCACCTATGCTACGAGTAGTGGTTATAACAGCCTTCCTGACCTCCTATGCTCTACTTGCACCTACTAATAATTATATCACTTGGCTACATACGTCACCACACCCTCTTTATATCGGACCACCAGAAGTTTTTACATAGGTACATGTACATCTTTGTAGCATCAGGATGTATGTTGAAACATGAGTGATGGGTAACCGCCATCACCTCATCCTAAAGATCATTGATAATCAGGACAATCAACCTACCCATGTGCCACACACCACCATCCTTGTTCGCGATAAAAGTGTCAAACACCTCACTTCTCTGAATACGAGCACGATAATGTGCAAACTTTGGGTCACAAGACCGAGTGTATATAACTTTATGCTGGATGAGTGGCCTGGACACCACTCCCAAAGGTATACCCTATCATAACCATGTTGGACATGCAGGTCAAACTTCTATAATTCACCGAACATTTTTTCTCGATAACACTTCATTGCTGCCAGAGTAAGGCTAAACTTTTAATTAAGAGCATCGGCCACCACATTGGCCTTTCTGGGATGATATGCCAAGGAAAAGTCATAGTCTTCCATCATTTCTATCCATCTTCTCCGATGAAGATTGAGGTCACGCTGCATGAAAATATACAAGAGGCTCTTATGATCAGAAAACACCTCAAACCTTTCCCCGTGTAGGTAGTGCCTCCATCTCTTAAGTGTGAATACCACAATGGCTAACTATAAGTCATGGGTGGGGTAATTCCTCTCATGCACCTTTAATTGATGGGATGGATAAGCGACCACCTGACTGTTTTGCATCAATACTGCCCTAAGTCCTGACCAAAAAGCATCACAATACACGGCATAACCTTTACTACACTTTGGAAGGATAAGGACAGGCGTTGAAGTTAACCTAACCTTCAACTCCAAAAAGGCCGACTCACAATACTCATACCACTCAATGTGCACAACTTTTCGAGTCAATGGGGTGAGAGGCAACACAACTCTTGAGAAGTATTGCACAAACTAATGGTAGTAATGGATTAAATGCAGAAAGTTGTGCCCCTCTATGACTGCCTTTGGTCTATCCCAAATCAAAATGGACCTGACCTTGGAATTTTCAATGGAAATGCTCTCACCAGAAACCACATGGCTAAGAAACTTGACCTCATCCATCCAAAATTCACACTTGCTAAATTTGGCGTACAACTTATTCTCCCTGAGAACTTTCAACCTCGCGTGAAGATGCTCCTCATGGTCCACATCCGATGATGAGTATACCAGTATATCATCTATAAATACCATTATAAGCCGATCGAAGTAAGTGCGATAGATAAGGTTCATCAAATCCATGAACGTCATCGGGGCATTCGTCAAATCTAAGGGAATCATTAGAAACTCATCATGCATATACCGAGTCCAGAAAATTTTCTTAGGAATGTCCTCATCTCTGACACACAACTGATGGTACTCCAAACGGAGGTTAATCTTTAAAAACCTACATGCCCCATGCAATTGGTTGAACAAATCATCGATACAGGGCATACGGTACTTATTCTTCACTGTTACCCTATTCAACTGTCGGTAATCCATGAAGATATATAGGGAGTTATCCTTCTTCTTGGAAAATAGAATTAGGCTTACCAAGGGGAGACACTAGGGTGAATGAAGCCCTTGCTAATTAATTCCTCCAATTGAATCCTCAACTCCTATAATTCTGTCGAAGCCATCCTGTGAGGTGGTATAGAGATAGGTAAGTTGCCCTAATGCACCTTTATAGAAAAGTTCACCTCCCGGTGTGGGGGACCATTTATACTTACACACGGTAGAAAACTTGCAAGGATAACCAACGTCCTACTCGCTAATATGATAATATGAGATCTCGTCTCATCTTGGGATAAGCTCGGCTCAAGTCGATCCCACAAAGTCTGCTCTCTTATACCAGATGTATCCATCCATCTGAGGTAGAGTATATTATGAAAGACGTACATAAGGGGTATTGGTCTAGTCATATAAGAGGAAGGTCATTAGCGAAGAGGATTATTACTTAGGGATACTGGTGGCCGACACTGGCTAAGGATGCGGCTACATACGTGAAGAAATGTGATAATTGCCAAAGGTTTGCCACCATACCCATCAACCTCATCAGCCTCTTACTTTTATTACTTCTCCCTGGACATTTAAAGTCGGGGGGGATCGACTTGGTAGGACCTTTGCCAAGAGCTGTGAACAATTACCGCTATCTCATTGTAGCTATTGATTATTTTTCAAAGCGGGTGGAGGTCGAGGCGATGATCGCAATTATGGAGAAAAAGGCCTTACAATTTATTTGGAAAAAAATTATTTGCAGATACGGCCTACCAAACACTCTGATTTCTGATAACGGGAAGCAGTTTAAGAACATCTCCCTCGAGAAGTATTATGAGTGGGTCTGCATCAAACAGTTCTTTTCAACTCCTGACTGACCCCAAGCTAATTGGTAGACAGAGGTGACATCTTGATGGAATCAAGAAAAAGCTTGAAGATGCAAAGGGAAGATGGATCAAAGAGGTTCATTACGTCCTATGGGCTTATAAGATAACAAAGAGTACACCAACGAAGGAAACCTCGTTCATGATATCCTGTGGCTCAGAGGCCATTGTGCTGACAGAGATTGATCTCCCAACCCACAGGGTCTAAATATATGACCCAAAGGAGAATACGGCGGAAAGAAGACTATATTTGGATCTTATAGAAGAACAAAGAGAAGCCGTTGAGTTTAAGCAAGCTGCCTATCAACAAAGAACAACAAAGTTTTACAATAAGAGAGTAAAGGCCCGACTACTGGCAGTAGGAGACCTAGTTCTGAAGAAGACTTAGCAGAAGCCCAACAAGCTTTATCCTAACTGGCATTGTCCTTATCGGCTGGTCGAATAAGTGGTTTCAGGAACATATCGGCTGGAAAATTTAGATGGAGAGCCATTCTCCAACCCATGGAACGCTGACCATCTAAAAAAATACTATTAGTAAGATTTTTGTATTAGTCTCATTTATATTAGCATCATTTGCCTATGTATATGAGAAGACTATTATGAATGAAAAAATTCTAAGTGTTCTCTCTTATTTTGCCGTCTAAATGATTTAGATTGAATGTATTAGATCATCCTAAGCTACAGAACGTCATTCGCAGTGAAGTAGCTCCTACTCACTCTCGGTGACATGATAGTCCAGACGAGGTCAACCTCATCCATGGACTCTCGATAACACCATGAGGGGGGAATATATCTAATATAATTAATTTGGTGAGTGAAAATTTAAAAATCACTTAGTTGTGGTTCATATTAAACATCATTAATTTGGTGGAAAAACTCTCTCGGCTGAGATAACAGTGTATGGATGAGATTACTCTCATCCATAAACTATCAAAATGACGAAAGGGGATTGTGATGCAAACACCATAATTTGGTGAATTCAAATTTACTAATCACTTATTGTGGTTCAAGTTAAAAATCATTAATTTGGTGGAAAAGTCTAATTGGTTGTGATGACGTGTATGAATGATATTACTCTCTTCCATACACTCTCAAAATGACGAGAGGGAACTTGTATAATTTGGTGGTGAAATTCACTCATGATTAAACATCATTATATCTCATCTTATAATGAGATGATGTATATATTGAGAAATTTTTCACTTATACATGTCTCATCTAAAGAGGGGACGATGCGTGCATTAGTCAGTTAATTGGTGATATCAAGTTTATAAACCATCTTGTGGTTACTTGATTAAACATCAGAAGGAGGCATACATGTAAAGTAAATGAAGGAAAACCATAAATACTATTTATCCATTCAGAGTATGGTAGTAAATGATTAGATCATTTTTTTCATTGGAAAAACATGAAATTATAAGTGTTCAAGAAGAGCTATGATATTACTAGTTAATTATAAAAACTGTTCAAGTGATCAGAAGGTTTACAACCAAAGGGCACTAGGCCAAAAGAGGTCACCCAAAAATAGATAAACAAATAGCTAAGCTTCAGGATTCATCCTTATATATTCAAGTTATCGACCTCCTTAGGAGCCGACACAACTCCAGTTGTAGTACTATCGACTTTGGTATCTTTGACAGACTCAATCTCATCCACATAGTCCATAGTATGAACTGTGGGCTCTTGTTTTGCCAATGCCTCAACCTGAGTCAAAGCTATCATTGCAAGAGAGTCCTATAGGTTAAAAGTCTTCAATTGCACAGATAGGTGGGTGATCTCAGGGAACTTCATAGTCGCCCATAGGAAACTAGTATGAGCACCTATTTTAAAGTACTACACATTATAGCCCAGGAACTCCCCAGATGATTTGAAGACCTCCCCAGCCTGCTTCTTAGCCTTATGAAATCTTGCTATCGACAGCCTCCTTTATCTTCCCAGCAATCTCGATTGAGTGCTTGTTGTTTAGAGACTTGATAGCCTCATCATGACTTTTGTTCAGATTGGTGATTACTTCGGAGAGTTATTTCTTCAGGTTCTCAATCTGAGTCTCCAGCTCTTGGGTGCGGCTCTTTTGAGCCTCATCGTCCCTGATAGCTTGACGAGCCAGACGAATCTCAAGGACTTTCTTCTTGATCCACTGGTGGAGCTTCCAAAGGAAAATTATGGACTGCATAAAACAAAGATAAGTTAGTATGAGACGACCTTAGGGGATGACCTAACAATTGTGACAAAATATGAAATGAACAATGACTTTATTGGACATCCTTGTGAAGGACGAAGTCATTCATCAGGGAGATGTTGGTGGCCTCTAGAAACCTACTATCAGACTCAGAGGTATTAGAGGTTAAGAACTCTAGGTCCTTTCTCCCCAAGGTAGAGTCAGGGCTAATCTTTAGGTTCTCCAACCTCAAAGCAAGCGCATCCTCTGAAGATATAGGGATGGCCTGACTCGTCCTGATCTTCGATGGGATTCCCTTGCTCTTCTTGCTCTGATGGGATGTGGGGAGATTCTCCTGACCTTCTTTTCTTTTCCTAGACCCCTCGGCCTGGCTGGGGTTGGCAGTAGTTTTAAGAGGGTAGTGTGACTGGGGTCTAGTAAAATCCTGAATCGGGTGAGGCATGACCCACTTCAATGAACTCTACCTTCAAGGTTCTCAAGAACTTATGGAGCAGCTTCTGCTAAAACCTTCTCCTTTTGGTAAAAATAGAACTTAAGATGGAACTCACTCCCTATAAGAAGATGAACTTCACAATAATAATGGTAAATTTTCCCAAGAGAAACTCTTGAGAGTGATGGTTTTCAGTTTGGAGTGAAAGAACAAAGAACTTAGCACTAGAGAGAGAAGGGAGAGAATATTAGGAGGTTGTGGTGTTATTTTTACAAAAAAACGATGCAACTTGAGTTATGATTTTTACTTGACCTTGCCCAGGGGCCCTATTCTTACATGGGCACTAGGGCTGAGTTGGAACTTTTAGGGGCCAAAATTGATAAGGTTGGTGAGGGACAAGGTCTAAAATGTACCATTTGTCCCTAATTGTGTGCAGTCGCATGTCCCCTCTGATAGGTGTCACCTGGTGCAAACCAAAGTCAAAAAGCAAATATGCCTATACTTGAAGACAAAATATCTGATTTGGTAAATGGCTTTTAAAACAGTAACTTGTGGTACAAACTTTGTAAACTTGAGTGGGGAGGCCTCAAGGACCACCTCCTTTAAAATCATTTATGTTGAGGGGGGGCGGGGGGGGGGGGGGGTCTTGAGGACCCCTTCTCTAAAATCATTTTTTATAACAAAAATTCATTTCTGGTGAGCAACCCCTTGGTTACTCCACTCGGTTATGACTGAGTGTGACGTGTAAGGACTTGAGCGACTCCTAGGGTATTTCTACTAGTATTCTCTCAATCCTAAAGTGCTAAATGGTTGAGCTTTCACAACAAACCTTATTCCTCAGCCGCCAAACCATAACTCCCAAAAGATCCCAATTGGCCCATTTGAGCCATGCTTACTCAACTAGGCTACATGTATAATAAAGTCAGTGTTAGTACTTTTATTCTATAAAAGAATATCTTTTCATGATGAGGGGTTGCTCATGGTAGCCCCTCCCTCATCCTGGCATGTTTTCTAGAAGTTGAGGGGGAAGACCTTGAGGGTTCCTTGCCCAAGATTTTTTGGAAGCTTGGGGGGAGGGCCTTGAGGGTACCTCGCCCAAATATTTTTTGGAAGTTGAGGGGAGGTCCTTGAGGGTCCCTCCACCCAACATTTTTTGGAAGCTGAGGGGGAGGGACCTGAGGATCCCTCACCCCCAAAATTTTCTGGAAGTTTAGGAGGGGGGGCCTTGAGGGTCCTTCGCCCCAATATTTTCTAAAAGCTAAGGGGGAGGACCTTGAGGGTCCATTGTCCCTCTCCACAAGATTTTTTGGAAGTTGAGGGGAGGGCCTTGAGGGTCCCTCATCCCAACATTTTCTGGAAGCTGAGCGAGAGGGCATTGAGGGTCCCTCACCCCCAATAGTTTTTGGAAGCTGAGGGGGAGGGCCTTGAAGGTCCCTCATCCCAATATTTTCTGGAATATGAGGGGAGGGCCTTGAGGTCCCTCGCCCCACTATTTTTTGGAAGTTGAGGGGGAGGGCCTTGAGGGTCCTTCTCCCCAATATTTTCTAGAGGTTGAGGGGGAGAGCCTTGAGGGTCCCCCGCCCCAATATTTTTGGAAGCTAAGGGGGAGGGACTTGAGGGTCCCTCGCCCAAATATTTTTTAGAGGTTGAGGGGGGAGGTCCTTGAGGGTCCCTCTCCCCACTATTTTCTAGAGGTTAAAGGGGAGGGCCTTGAGGTTCCCTCGCCCCAAAATAAATATTGGGTAGGCTTAAGACACCCTTCTTCAGTAGTGGATTTTTTGGTCTGAGGATCAGGGGTTGATTTCTTCCCGACTTGTTTGAGCAAATTGGTAATGCTTGGAGCTGCCATGTTCCACACAGCTTCTAGGGTATTTGGTGGTTGTTATGCAATAAAGAAAATTAGATTATAAGATTAGATAGATGAAATACGACACAACAGTTTGAAGCAATAATATTAATTCATACATGGCTCAGAAAGGGGGTCCACCAACATACCGTCTGCTTTAAGAAATACAGGGTCATCAACTATTCAAATTGAATGAGACCCCTTCGTCCCCTTGTTTCCTAATCTTCTCAAGGTTTTTTGTGGCTTCAACACTCAAGCCTAGATCATCTTTAACCGATATTGTGGCCTTAGCCCATCGTTGGAGAACTCGAGGATCAGAGGCAGTGCAATGGACATCAGGGACGAATTCCCAAGATCCCAAGATTAAAAAAAACAACGTTGTTTCCAATTATTATTGGATGTTTAGGATACCATCAGAGCCTTATTTTCAGACTTCCTGGCTATGAGGTGATAGTAGCCAGGTTGAGTCTTTGGGGATGAGACAGTGTAACATCCTTTAAAGAATCTAACTGGGAGGTCAGTATGGTGAACTACCTTCCATAGGGCGACGAAGCCGAGAATAAATCTCCAAGCATTAGGTGAAAGCTGGGAAGGGGGCGAGACTAAGGCTGTTTAAAATGGCTCGTACAGCGGGATGAAAAGGTAGCCTAAAGCTGACTTTAAACATCTGTTCGTATACACAAATTTATGCTCTCGACCTTGAAATGCTCTCTCGTCGGCCGAGGGTGCTCTCATATGGATGGACGGTCCAATTCCATAGAGGTGTCTCCACAGCAAGAGTTCGACCTTAGTAACTGTATTGATGTAGGATTCAGCACAGGATCTATCAAATGTGTCGTCAGCTGCAGTTTCGTCATGTATTGATCTGTAGCTGGGATGACGTCTGGGGCTTGGGAAGTTCTAGCAAAGTGTTGCCCTAGAACAGCATCAAAAGGAATGAAATCTATTGGGGTGGCATAGCAATGTCCACTATTTGCCCATCGTGAAACAAAAGGTTCTGTATATAAGAATCTGACCCCTGGGAGGACTCAGATCGTCTTGATGTTGACTCGTCCTGGCCTGATGCCTTAGATGGCACATCTCGATTAGAAGACGAGGCTTTTGAAGAACCTTCAGCCTCCTCAGACCCATCATAAGGGACTTTCATTTCCACGTGGAAAGAATCAACACTCTCAGTATCCGAATCATATATGGAGTTGCTAAGCTCTACAACTAGGGGACAAATGGTTGCAAGAGGGATGGGATAGATAGGAAAAAGTGGAAAGGCTTCATCTCTATGCCTGGTAGTTTTCTCAGCCTCGTTCGTACCTTTTGATCTGCTTAAAGAACCTCTTTCTGAGAGTAGGGAAATATTCATCTAGATCGTACAACTTCCTCAACATCCAGAAAACGACTCTCAACTTGGTGGAAATAATAAAAAAAAGGGCAAACAACTAAAGGTTTGACTGGGGTTTGATTAAAAGGCATAAAGTAAGGAGTCTGAAAAGTTAAGGCCAAGAACACTCAAGAACTGTTTGAGTGCTTCACCGAAGAAGGTGACTGATGATTCACCGAAGTGACCAAATGAGGGTTAATTAAAGGGGAGAAACCCTAAATCTACCAACAAACCCTCAAGACAACTCTCTCAACCCTCAAACCAATATTTTCGTCCCTAAGAACCACCCAACACAATCGCTAAAAAATTAATAAACTCACCAAAAAAATAAAACAAGCATAGAAATGACTAAAACCGACAAAAGCTAGCAAATAAGGAAGAAGAAGAGTACCTATAAGAGTTGTCTAGGCTGACAATCACCGGGGACTTAGAAAAGTCATCAAAAAACCTAAAGACAATAGGGGGAGAGAGAGAGAGAGAGAGAGAGAGAGAGAGAGAGAGAGAGAGAGAGAGAAATTGCTTTGTAACTGAAGAGTTTAGATATAGGAAGTGGCACACAAATATGAAGAGAGAAGAAGAATTTTTAGATATTAAACATTTTTAAAACTCCACAATGATGGAGTTCAACTCTCAATGCACCCATCATTAGGGCATAACTACCAAGGTGTACACATGTTGTCGCCACAACTTGGGGAGAACACTAGGCCAAGGAATGGATGACAAGTGTTATCCTCTCATACAAATCATTTCATCTGCATCTGAAAAGTCAGGGATGTACCTACATCAGTGCAGGTCGAGATTTTTACCCCTTAATTTTCTATCTACACAGAAGACTAAGGGATAGAATATGATTGATATGCCAATATGAGACCTCATCTCAGCTCAGGCCAAGCTCGGCTCAAGTCGATCCCATAAAATGTTCTCTCTTGAACCATCCTCAATAAGTGTCTCATCCTCGTTCGAGGCTAAGATGAGACCATATGCCACCATAGTGGGACTATGCCTTGTCTCGTCCATCTCAAGAAGATGCGACCACATATGTTTGGAGATACCCCTCGTCTCGGCCTGATGCAGGTAGGCCGAGACTACACTTGGAAATTATCAGCATGCAATCCAAAGAAGCATCAGTAGACTCATACTCAGTCGAGTTGACACCTTATTCAAGCAGAACACGTTCGACTTATGATAAAGCGCTTCAAAATGGAGCATGTATAGGAGAGCGTGCGTGGGTCGCGAGCCCAAATGAGTAACACCGTTACAACAAGCATCATCCCTACATATGGTTAATATCTCTTAATCATTACTTACCTGCACAATGGACATGTGGAGCTACATCATTGGATAATTGGTGTTGTGCATGTCTCACGCATGACTGGGGTGCGTATGACACCACCCCTGACATATAAATACTTGTCTTCTAAATCATTGTAAAGGATAGCAAATTGTCTACCCTACTGAAACTCTATCTAAACCTTTATTTAGAGAGATAAAGCTTGAGTGCTTGTATCCAAAGGTCATTAGAATCCATATTTAGTGGATTTCACACACTCACACAATGGACGTAAGCCCTAAAAGGCTGAACCACTTATATCTGGTGTTATCCTCTCCTTTGCCTCATCTCTTTCTATATTATATATATTTGTTACACTTCATTATTGTAAGGTTTTGAGCTTACATAGCGTATTGACTTGGTGATACCAATTCTGGTATCATCACTCGCTACTGAAATGATGGCAAGATGCGTCTGGAAGAGATACAGAGACACTATACCAATGGCATTCAATAATAGCATTAAAACACGACAGCTAATCCATATCGAGGATCACTTAAAATCCATCCATGTCCATGAGAATCAGGTCGTACTCCAGAACATAATCTTCAGCCATAACCATGCAACTACGGTAGACCCTATCAAGAACTGTATTACAACCAATCGAAAGTCCTATGAAGATAGGGGTAACTTGATCTAACTCTAATCCCAAACTAAATGATAAAGAGCTAGAGATAAACGAATGTGATGTGCCTAAATCAAATAATGCCTTTACTTATGTGCTGAATAATAAAATTATACATTCCATTACAGATGGATCATTAGAAGGTCTGCAAACTATGACATAACATAGGCACTTCCATGGTTAAACCAACTTCTCTTATCATCGGGCACCTGACTAGGCCCGCAATTGCTCTGTACCTGAATAGGACGTGAAATATCCGTATTATATGTCACCAGCGGATAACACCTAGAGGAAAACTACTACTGCTGAGTGGGGCACATCTAGCTAGAACTTCTACCCGATATATAGTTGACAGTCTGCTGACTACCTTACTGGTTACTCGAAGCTCTCTGCGGGCAATCCCTCTTAAAGTGACCAGGGGACCCACACACAAAGCAAATCCTCTCAATAGGGTCTATGGAACTCTAATCGCTAGTACATTAGGAGGATGGTGAGTCAACACCCATAACAGCCTTCAACTTTGTAAAGATGCCTCGAGCCCCGCTCATGGCCTTCTTGTTACCACTGCCCTTGGACCTGTCGGGCTCTCTCTTCTTTTTCCTAATGGCCTTACCATCCTTTGCCTCTAACTCTAACCTGATGGCCTTATTCACCACAGTTCTAAAATTTGGAAGATCCAAACTAACCATAATCTGCCAAATACTGAGGTTAAGGTTCTTGACAAATAGATGTATCTTTTCGGCCTCATTCTTCTGTACTGTAACCATATACTTGCACAAGCTTTCAAACTTGGCCTGGTACTCATTCACTGACATTTTCCCCTGAATCAGAGGAAGGAACTCGTCCTTCTTGGCATTTTTAAATGCTTGGGGGTCTAGAATTACGACACTGAAGTTCTCCCAATCTATAGTCTCTGCCACACTGGAGGATTAGGTGCTCCATTAGGGTATGCCTGCTCCGTGAGCTGGAAGGTCACTATCTTGACTTTATGCCCAGTTGGCACGTAAAGAATCTCCATAACCCGAGTGACCTCATCTAGCCACTCCTCTCTAGAGTTGGGGCTAGCTTCCCTATTAAAGGTGGGGGTGCAGTGTAATACCCCGTATTTTCATGGCTTTTAAATATAAGGATTTATTAAATTTAATTGAGATAAATTAATTTAATTTTAATCCGAAATGTTGTTTTAAATATTTACTAGCGTGACAAGAGTTAGTAATTATTGGGAATATATTATTTGTTGCATATTACTGGATGAGTATAGTAATATATGAGATTTATTTTTATAATATTGTCACGTGTGAATAAAATGACAATTGTGGAAATTTAAGTCGGGACGCGCCTGTGTCGTGTCGGGACTAAATGTGGATTAATAAAAGTGAATATTTTATAGGTTGTTCATATGGTCGTTTTTAGTGCGCCAACGCGTCCGGAAGGATCGAGATAGTCATAAAAGTATACCCGGGGGTTTGATTTGGGTCTCGGGGCGTTTTTAGGCCTAATTACTACCCCGGGAGGGCATTTTAGTCATTTTATATTTTTGGGTAGTTAAACCCACGAAAATTAAAGGGGTTATATCAGATGTTTAGGTTATCTCCTAGGGTTAGATAACTCAAAACACTAGAACGGCCATTGGAGAGGAGAGGAGAGAGCTCTCAAGGCATTCCAAGGCTTAAAACTCATTCGTTTACACCGCCGCCACCGCCAACGCGTAGATGGCGAGACGGGGAACGCAACCACACCAAATTCAACACCAAACCAGATTTCTGAAAATCCCAGGCAAGTGTTTATCTTGCTTATTTCCTTGATGCATCATCCATATTAGTTTAGGAGTTATTAGGATGAGATTTATGGAAGAAAAACCCAATTTGAGATGGGAAATTTTCATGTAGTGATGATTTATATGATATTCTAGAAACCCTTTGTCATGTAAAGCATTAAGAGTTTGATTAAGAAAAGAGTTCTAATCAGATACAAACACTAAAACATTTATTCCGGACGAACGGACCGTTGGAATTGGATGAAATTTTAGAGAGAATTAGCTGAAGACGAGAGGAAGCTATAGAAAAAAATTCAGCTCGATCGGACTGTTCAATATTTTTTAATATTTTTTTTGCTAGACAGTTTTATGTTTTGAGGACTCTTAGAGATAATAAAAATTCAATTAATACTCCATTTTAATTCCAATTTCGAAACCGTTTGAAATTCTCATCTTTGAAAATGAAATTCAAAATCCTTTAATGTAAGGCGAAATCTATATTTTTGGGATATTTTCCATAAGGGATAATGTAAGTATATATTAAAGGGGAGAGACACGTAAGAGAGGGTTACGTTGGAACATAAATAGATATCTACTGAATTGTACATTTGAAAGAATAGAGTCCATGAGGGTTACGTAGTAAGTTGGAAAAACCCTTCGAATTAAAGTTAGAAACGAACCATTATACTTGATAAATAATAATGGGAAAATAAGGATAAATATTGTAAATGTGGGTTATTGGATAAACCTAAATTGATATAATAAAAGTGGTATATTTATATGATTGTGTATGCATATATTATATACTTGTGAAAATCATACCCGCGCTACTTGTATCCCTGAGGTTACCGCGCTGGGACGATCTTATCTCGTGTGCCTTATGGGGGATATTGACTCGTACCCTAGAAGATAGGAATCCTAGGTACAGGCTATCGAATCGGTAGTCACGGTCCTAAGAGACGTGAGGGTATGTACTGACCTCTTGGACTTGGAAACTATGATTCGTCTCAATATTGTTTGTGTATGTATTTATACAGTTCGAGAGTGATTCCGAACTTGTATATCCTTTAGTACGATTGATACGGGGATTGGATAGCAGAGTATGCCCGCACCATAGTTTTTATGTGGGGTGCTATTATGATATATATATTATACGAGTAGTTAATATATATATGAAATTCTGAAATCTGGAACTGCCTACTGTGATTTGATATGTAGGACATGGTTAATAATACTGTGATTTGAAATCTGGAACTGCCTACTCAAATTATAAATAATTGTTTTGAGAAAGTATAATATGACACTGGAAAACTTTATTGATTAATAAAGTTAAAAGGAGAACCTTGGTTACAAATTGAAATCTTACGTTTTAAATACTTGTGTTGTTCAGTTGTAAATCCTGCGAATAACCTAAGATAAGTTAAATCATTGGGGAAAGATAGTGTGGTATATGACGAGATAGACCATTGGGAAGGTTAGTGCGATAGGTGTGCACATTAGAAGAGGGGTGAGAATTTCTCAAGAGAGTGTCGTACTAATATGTTGTTGCATTGGCCTGTATCAATTTAAATACTTGCTAAACGAATTTTTAAATCATATACACTATCGGGCTCTAACCCATTTCCATTTCTCTTTCTCTCTTGTATATATATGTATATATTACAAGTGCCCAGCCACAGGGGCGTCTTGCATAGGGTCCTTTGGCAGGAACGCGCTGCAGCTTAGGTGGGAGTTGCAGGCCTGTTGTTTAGACGACTTCATCCATTTGATTCTACTCCTAGCATGTTCATTATTGGGGCATGTGTCGCCCTTTCCATTTTTCAGTTGTTATTTGGATATTGTACTTCATCTATTTCTAGTATTGTCACTTTGGAATTTATTATATTCTTGATGGTTTACTTTAAGTTTTATTGTTAGTAGCCAATTGTTGAATGTTAAATTATTGGATTGATTGTTTAATAAAATAAATAAATAAAACTTGAAAGGAATGTTAAAAATGGTTTTGACACTTAGCTTAATTAATTAGGGTGTTTAAATTGGAACGACAGTGATGCTAAGAATGATCCAACTGTTCACCTTGATTTTAATTTAATAAAGGAGTGATCGCCCGGTATTTAATTAGGCGGGGTGTCACAGGTGGTATCAGAGCATCAGGTTCTAGTGTCCTTAGGATCTGTACGGCTTATTATGCTTTCAGCGTTGCTTTGTTTGTTATAGAGCCTTATGTTTAGGATTGTCGATTCCTTTGACGAGATTTCGTTCTCCTGCTATAATGTGTATACACTAGTGAATTCTAATTTCGTTCGGATGTATGCGTGTGCCGAGCGATGACGGATGTCAGAAGAGGACCGTTAAGCATACATCAGGAGGCAGGGCTCAGTTGGGATTATGAAATATATCCGAGGATGATGACCGTAGTTGAGGTCACCTCCATTATGGCACGAGAAGCCACGACTAGAAAGGAGACTAAGGTGCAGCAATGATTTTAAAATGCTGTTATAGTCAAATGAGGTGCGAGGGTAAACTTACCCAACGTATTACAAAAACGTGTAGAGACTGTCAGTGGGAAATTTTAGAAACGCGAAAATTGTATGTGTTTACCAAAGGAGGTAAAGTATCCAAAGGCTTAAATATTGGACGGAGTGTGGCAAACTGAAAGTGAAAGTTTAGAAAAAAAAATCTTGGCTTTTGGGACGAAATTATAATGGTTGGAGTCAACCACCAATTTTAGAAGTGGAATGCTATGCCTATAGGAGAACCTTAGGTACAGTGTTGACCGTATGTTCTTTCCTCAACTGTTCAGGATGAGAAGCAAACGTGGTTCTGAACTCATCGCAGGAGGGCATGAAAGAAGTCCAATTGTGGATATGAATCCTAATCGTTAGCAAATTTTGTATCGAAAGAGGTAGATACTAGTGGAGGAAACGACTCCAAGTGGGAGACCAACTTGTAATAATAGTTGATAATACTCGAGGAGGAAATTCTAATGGATGACCGATTCAGAGGTTGACAATGTCATATTTTGTCAATATAGATGATAACGCTTCTTTGTGGGGGAAGTTAAAGGAATCGAAGAATTTAGTCGAGAATAAGACTGAATACAATGGTGGTGGTATAGCACCACAAAAGGATGTGGATATACATCAGGAAAACCATTTAAATGCTTCAGATAGTTAAATTCTTACCAAGTGATGGTAAATTCAGTAAGTACTATTATAGATAGTAACATGATCTTTATGGTATAAAAAGCTAAGGGAACAACCGGGATGGCTAACAGGAATCGAGTCTACTAAAGTCCGAGAGAAGGACAATCCTAACCTAGTTAGTAGGATAGGTGATAAGTGGATTATGTGTTGAGGTATTTTGGTGCGGAGTGAAATTGCTCGCGATAATATGTTCCAAAGTGAGAAAAAGGGACAAGAATACGGTGCCTAGTAAAGGACGACGATTAAAAATAATTTTGTTTTGGTTTGGGCAGACGTGTTACGTTCGAAAACCATTTGTGCAGTCAAGACGATTTCCAGGATGGATGTATAAGTTGTATCCTTAGAGGATGCGGCGTGTTTATGTGACACGAGCGAGTCACCATATTTTGTTCATTGCTAGATTAGCATGTGAGACGAGTTTAATGCATATCATTATAAATGTTACCATTATGTGAATATTTTTCCTTAGTATAGCGGGATTTTTCTTTGGTGCTATCCGCGGGGGATGAATGAGTATATTAACAGTGTTTTATACTTTATTGAGGTTACTCGTTGTAGTGATGCGATACACGAGTATGATATTATCTTTGTTAAAATGTTATAGAAATGGGTAGTATGATAGTGGGCATTTATTGCAAGGCTATCGGAGTAGTTACATTAGTGCAACACGTTTTGTTTTGGCGAGGCTTTACCTGTAAGAAGGTTGGACTCGCACTTATATTATCTATACTAGAGAATTCGGAGGAGATAGTGGGCTCGAGATATTCGATACCAATGTATGTATAGACTTTGTCAGTATGATTCAGTATGTACCGGGATTTACCGTTGAGCGAAAAGACTTGACTCGGTATTATGTTTAGCACTCCGGACTTAGTGATAGGAAGAGTGCAGTGTTATATTTATCCTTAAGAGATGTGGGAGTTAAGAGTTATACCCCTAATGTTAGAAAAAGGAAATTTAGAGAATTTCGATCGTATGTATCTGAGGTTTATAGAATGTAATTACCATCAACCAATACGGGACGATAGTGAAATTGGTGAAACGTTCTTTGTTAAGCATAATTACGGGAGAAATTGTAACTTTACTGTCAAGGGATGGAATAAAGGGGTATATACTATGGACGGAGGACCAAACGGATTTCGATAACCGACAATGCTAGGTAGTAGTGTATCGGGGGGGTTCCTTGTTTGGATTTTGCTTTGCGAGACATCCCACGCATGAAACTTAGCGTAAGGTTGGAAATAGGGAGACGTTTGGTCACTATTCCATGAGTTCGGTACCCTGGTCGAAATGGGATCAAGTAATTATGTATGTAAGTTGGAAGTTGAATTTTGTTTTAAGGTCATTAGAGCCGGATTTTTGTGGTAGGAAAGCATTGAAAGTTATCCCCGCGAGTTGAGGGGTGGAACGATGATAAGGAGAATTTAAGAATTTTAATTTCTAGGGTGATTGAGAGTACCCAAATGTCATAACCGCTTACAGAATACAAGGTGAATAAAGAGTTGGAATGATTTTTAGCATGGATTATCTGGAAAGAACTTTATATTATACAAAAGAGATGACCTGTAATTATTTTGATGAATAGAGCGTTAGTGATTTATTTTGGTTGTTGTACCTATTTGGGAAAATTGTTGTACTTATCTGAGGAAGGTTGAGAATTATTATTCCTCTTTTATTGTCATGGAATTTGAATGCCCTATTCCTTCTATTCCGTTGAATTTAGTTAGTCCTACAGATTAGTAGCACGCCGTTCGCTCTCCCAGGACGGTCGGAGTGTTGCAAAAATGTGGGCATCTTGGTTAACTACAGTTAAAATAGTCCGAGTCGAAGGGACGTGGTAATAGACGTGTGAAATATATGTTTGTGGGACTAGTATAACGAAGTGGAAGTGATAGAGTGGATTAAACGTCACATGAGGGGCGATAATCCATACATAAGTGTGCAATTAGAATAGCACGCCCTAACTTGATTGGAAGGCTGTGGGAAGCCATTCAAGAATTGGTATTCCTTGAATAGAGTAGAATTTAATTGTTATGAAGCACACCCGGAGCGGAGTTGTTATTAGTCAAGTGTGAGAGCGACTTGCGCATACAAAGAGTAATGATGTTAGTATAGTATAAGAGATCCATAAGTGCGCTTCGTGGAGAGAAGAGCACGGGTCGGAACTTTCGGCATTCTCCAAGGAAGGAAGGGGAGTATTACGTGTCACTTAATGTGAGACATTTCAAGGGAAGAATCTATGTTTAGCGAGACGTAGTGAGTAGTCTCTACATGCACTGCCCATAGGTAAGGTTTGGTTGAAAGAGGAGAATCAACCAAAGAATTTTGTGTTTATCGAAAATTCCTGAAATTGGAAGAGGTTGGTAAAGTCGGTAAAGTTCTTGGATGGGTTGCCATCCTCAAAACAAGATCAAGGGTTTATCCCGAACATGTGAATTAAGTCGTCGAGAAGGAAGTGATTGATATTCCTTTGGGTTGGCCTACAATATTAACTAGTACGCCCCAGATTTCCTTTGAAAGGAAGGATCGCGCCAGTGCATGGTCCGGCGCAGTATAAATTTCTGAATCAGGATGAGATTGGTGAATCCCACCTTTGATATGGGATTTCAGGAACCAGCGGAGATAAGATTTCGTTTCGAGTAGGATGTATCACCGTTAGCTAGGGAATAAGCGCATGGTGATTAAACATTAGTGGAGCCACGTGAAGGAGATTTTGGAATCTTGGTACGATGATTTCAAGAATGCTCTGTAGAAGCACTCGTACCTGTTTGTCGCGTACGAGGTACTTATTAAGGTTTTGTTATGGAAGAACCTCGACTATTCTCCTTCCGTATGTTTAGAGGAGAGTAGATAATCAGAATTTTTGGATCGGTCGAGAAAATATCCGATAACTATGGTAGAATTCCACGACTGTTTTAGGCAGTCAAGAGTGGTCAAATGTTCATATGATCTTCTCCGAATGGGAATTTTGTGTATGAATAAATTCGAGTAGTTGTCATGTAGTGAGGTGTGGCCATTTAATGATAGTGAGATAATGGAATTTATAACATATAGACGTAACCTATTCAAATGTTGTCAGTTGGGAGTGCTATGTGAAGTGTCTCCAATGAGAATGTAAAACAATGTTGCTGTGAGGAAAAAGCTATAGTGATTGAGCGCCGTACTATGTAGATAGTTTGCGTACTGACAAGGATATCCAGAATTGTGCTACCTGGTAGGCCTTATTTTCTGAATTTCGGGACGAAATTCCGTTATTAGGGGGGAAGTATGTAATACCCCGTATTTTCATGGCTTTTAAATTTAAGGATTTATTAAATTTAATCGAAATAAATTAATTTAATTTTAATCCGAAATGTTGTTTTAAATATTTACTAGCGTGACAAGAGTTAGTAATTATTGGGAATATATTATTTGTTGCATATTACTGGATGAGTATAGTAATATATGAGATTTATTTTTATAATATTGTCACGTGTGAATAAAATGACAATTGTGGAAATTTAAGTCGGGACGCGCCTATGTCGTGTCAGGACTAAATGTGGATTAATAAAAGTGAATATTTTATAGGTTGTTCGTATGGTCGTTTTGAGTGCGCCAACGCGTTCGAAAGGGTCAAGATAGTCAGAAAATTATACCCGGGGGTTTGATTTGAGTCTCGGGGCATTTTTAGGCCTAATTAGTACCCCGAGAGGGCATTTTAGTCATTTTGTATTTTTGGGTAATTAAACCCACGAAAATTAAAGGGGGTATATCAAATGTTTAGGTTATCTCCTAGGGTTAGATAACTCAAAACACTAGAACGGCCATTGGAGAGGAGAGGAGAGAGCTCTTAAGGCATTCCAAGGCTTAAAACTCATCCGTTTACACCGCCGCCACCGCCAACGCGTAGATCGCGAGACGGGGAACGCAACCACACCAAATTCAACACCAAACCAGATTTATGAAAATCCCAGGCAAGTGTTTATCTTGCTTATTTCGTTGATGCATCATCCATATTAGTTTAGGAGTTATTAGGATGAGATTTATGGAAGAAAAACCCAATTTGAGATGGGAAATTTTCATGTAGTGATGATTTATATGATATTCTGGAAACCCTTTGTCATGTAAAGCATTAAGAGTTTGATTAAGAAAAGAGTTCTAATCAGATACAAACACTAAAACATTTATTCCGGACGATTGGACCGTTGGAATTGGATGAAATGTTACAGAGAATTAGCTGAAGACGAGAGGAAGCTATAGAAAAAAATTCAGCTCGATCGGACTGTTCAATATTTTTTAATATTTTTTTTGCTAGACAGTTTTATGTTTTGAGGACTCTTAGAGATAATAAAAATTCAATTAAAACACCATTTTAATTCCGATTTCGAAACCGTTTGAAATTCTCATCTTTGAAAATAAAATTCAAAATCCTTTAATGTAAGGCGAAATCTATATTTTTGGGATATTTTGCATAAGGGATAATGTAAGTATATATTAAAGGGGAGAGACACGTAAGAGAGAGTTACATTGGAACATAAATAGATATCTACTGAATTGTACATTTGGAAGAATAGAGTCCATGAGGGTTACGTAGTAAGTTGGAAAAACCCTTCGAATTAAAGTTAGAAACGAACCATTATACTTGATAAATAATAATGGGAAAATAAGGATAAATATTGTGAATGTGGGTTATTGGATAAACCTAAATTGATATAATAAAAGTGGTATATTTATATGATTGTGTATGCATATATTATATACTTGTGAAAATCATGCCCGCGCTACTTGCTATCCCTGAGGTTACCGCGCTGGGACGATCTTATCTCGTGTGCCTTATGGGGGTTATTGACTCGTACCCTAGAAGATAGGAATCCTAGGTACAGGCTATCGAATCGGTAGTCACGGTCCTAAGAGACGTGAGGGTATGTACTGACCTCTTGGACTTGGAAACTATGCTTCGTCTCAATATTGTTTGTGTATGTATTTATACAGTTCGAGACTGATTCCGAACTTGTATTCCCTTTAGTACGATTGATACGGGGATTGGATAGCAGAGTATGCCCTCACCATAGTTTTTATGTGGAGTGTTGTTATGATATATATATTATACGAGTAGTTAATATATATATGAAATTCTGAAATCTGGAAGTGCCTACTGTGATTTGATATGTAGGACATGGTTGATGACTCAAATTATAAATAATTGTTTTGAGAAAGTATAATATGACACTGGAAAACTTTATTGATTAATAAAGTTAAAAGGAGAACCTTAGTTACAAATTGAAATCTTACGTTTTAAATACTTGTGTTGTTCAGTTGTAAATCCTGTGAATAACCTAAGATAAGTTAAATCATTGGTTAAAGATAGTGTGGTATATGACGAGATAGAGCATTGGGAAGGTTAGTGCGATAGGTGTGCACATTAGAAGAGAGGTGAGAATTTCTCAAGAGAGTGTCGTATTAATATGTTGTTGCATTGGCCTGTATCAATTTAAATACTTGCTAAACAAATTTTTAAATCATATACACTATCGGGCTCTGACCCGTTTCCATTTCTCTTTCTCTCTTGTATATATATATATGTATATATTACAGGTGCCCAGCCACAGGGGCGTCTTGCATAGGGTCCTTTGGCAGGAACGCGCTGCAGCTTAGGTGGGAGTTGCAGGCCTGTTGTTTAGACGACTTCATCCATTTGATTCTACTCCTAGCATGTTCATTATTGGGGCACGTGTCGCCCTTTCCATTTTTCAGTTGTTATTTGGATATTGTACTTAATCTATTTCTAGTATTGTCACTTTGGGATTTATTATATTCTGGATGGTTTACTTTAAGTTTTATTGTTAGTAGCCAGTTGTTGAATGTTAAATTATTGGATTGATTGTTTAATAAAATAAATAAATAAAACTTGAAAGGAATGTTAAAAATGGTTTTGACACTTAGCTTAATTAATTAGGGTGTTTAAATTGGAATGACAGTGATGCTAAGAATGATCCAACTATTCACCTTGATTTTAATTTAATAAAGGAGTGATCGCCCGGTATTTAATTAGGCGGGGTGACACATGCAGCCTCTTGAACTCCTTCAGAATGGAGGATGAACTAGTGCTCTCAACTGTTCCACTTTGGTTGACTCTCTGCTACTAAGACACGGAGTCGGGAAGCTGATGCATGACCTGTTCCATATGCCTAAGCTCACTGTTCCATGATCCATTAGCCCCACCATGACGTGTAGTCATCTAAATAATAAGGGAGAATCCAATACACATTGATACAAAATGAAAGCAATAATGGAAGCAATTAACTTAGAATAGTAACTAAAGCGATAACTTTATCGAAAACGTATAAAAGAAGTGTAAAACACACTGACACTCCCGATGATCCTATTACTCTTATACCATTTGTAACAACTCAACCCAGGTTTGGGTCACATCACCGTCGACTCAAGCCGCACCGAGTCAATGAGTTAAAGGGGGAGGGGGAAAGTCCAATTTCATTATTCAAGAAAAATTCTTTAGTTGCACCATTTTATTCGGATTAAATTATCTGTTTTAATTTGAGAAATAGTGGTCACTTTATGTAATTAGGTTGATTAATAAGGTTTAATTATGAAAATCTGTTGCATCCAACAATGGTTAATAAATAAGAAATAAATTATAATTGTCCCTGTATTATTACAGCACTTAGCCCAAGGCCCGAATAAAAGTGGTCAAGAATATACCAAATCTAATGTTTAAAAAAGACAAGTTTTAAAATATAATGGAGGAGCTTCTAATGACGAATCTTTCCCTCGAGGGTCTTACCGACGTCCTTACCAACATCCCTACTCGATGTAACTGAGGGTGGAGGTTCTAACGTAAAAAGCAGGGGTGAGTGAACGCTCTGCGGGGTGGGAAATACTAAGCAATACGTTTTTTATGAAAATACTATACGTATAACATTTATTTTAAACAGTTCCGAAAACATTTGTCAACTTATCCAGTATTAATGCAACTACTATGCAATGCAACCAAGCGATGTACTCATACTCACACTTAACGAAATCATACCCCCATTTACTAGGTCTAGTGACTATTTAATCTTACTTTATTCCTTAGTCTCCATTTTATCCCTTTTTATTATATTTTCTTATATTCATTCCTTAATCATAACCAAATTCGTATTCATTTCCATTAAATTTTCTCGTAATCCTCCAAATAATTGCATATTTTAACGGGCTCCACACCATCGGCTATGCTACTATATGCTTTGGTCAGTAATTTTTGTCTTTCACCCTAAGGCTCTGGGCCCTTCTAAACTATTTCTTGATCTCATCCGAGTCTATATTAATGTGATTTAACATTTTTACCAATGTCCACATTATTCCTTTACTTTCACCGTCTTCACGCCATTTCATTCATTTATGCGCTTTTCATAAAACCGACCGACAAGGTCAAATGAGGAGGTCCAACCACTAGGACCCTATAATTTTACCAAAATTACCTTTTTACCCTTTGTTTGACGAAATCTTTGTAAAAAATATATTTTTCCCATTGTGGCATCACAAATTGTCATTTTATATTCAAAACCATATTTTATGAATTTGTGTCCAAAAATCGTATATCGCTCTTCTCCAACAAAGTCCCAATTTCTTTACATTTTTTTTCAAGAAACATATTTAATGTCATAAAAACCATTTTTACTAAAATGTCTACTTTATCCTTACACACAGATGTTCTATTAAATGTCATTTCATCTTCATTTCATCATTATTTACAACATATTTGGGCTAATATTTTCAACTTCTTTATTTCATCAAAAAACCCATTTTTAATTCCATATATCACGTTTGTAAGTCCTTCAACATCCTACAACATTTTACACATTTTTAGAGGATTTCAAGCCTAAAAATCCTTAAATATGCAACAAGCATGATTTTTAGCGGGGGAATATATTTTTGTACTTATTTCCTCACATTTAAAGATTAAAAATACCATTTGTTCTTCAGAAATCCATTTACACTTAGCTTTCTCAAAAGTCCCACTTTTTGTAAGAAAACTTTGAATAAATGTACTAGAAAATATTATTTCACAAATAAGCCCTTCTAACATGCATCCTAATAGCTTTTAATCTTAAAAGAGTTTGGAGGAAAACCTACCTTGGAGTTAAAGAGGAGAAACTAAAGGAAATAACTTCAAAGCTTCCAAAAAAACTCCAAAGCTCCAAGAAAGCTCCAACTTCTTCAAGAGAGATCTAGCAATGGCTTCTTCTTCCTCAAATTAGGCTTGAAATTGGTGTATTTAGCTTTGAAATAGATTAAAAAGGTTTGGGATAGAATGGGAAACCTTAGGGTTGGAGGAAATGGGTTGGAAATGGAAGAGTGAAGCTTAGAGAAAGAGGGAGAAAGAGAGATCAAAATCTAATGGGAATGGCCTTTCCATCCCCTCTCATATCTATTTAAATCCTCAAACACTTAACCTATTAATCAATAGTCCAACCCCCTATTGACCCACTTTTTTATCTGAGCCACTGATAGATCAACAGATTATCTAATTCAATGATCCACGTCATGATAGCACATTAAAATGTGCAAAAATTTCTAATTTTTGTTCGGTCGATCGAATAAATTTGGACCTCGTTCGAATGAGAGTTCTAACGAGGGTTAAACATAGGCTATAAATGGGTCAAACCCTAACTCGTTCGAACAGGAATCTACTCCTCATTAGAATTATAATGCACCTCGTTTGAACGAGGGCGTTCCAATGATCCTTATCTTTAGATGGTCATTCGAAGCTCGTTTGAACGACAGACCTTTCCTCGCTCAAATGACTTGTCCACTCGTTCGAACGACATCCATAATTCCGTATAACAACTTTAAACCACCAAATCCCAATTCAAATTGCACGAAGGCCACAAGGATAGTTCAAACTTAACATCTATCCATTATTTCAGTTCATGGCCAAAAGGCATACAAATTACAGGGAATGAGGTACAAATCTCGATCACGAGTGTTACAGTTTCCTTGATAATATAATAACTCCTTGAGTAGGCTTGGTTGCATAGGTATTTCTTGTTTTTCTTATAATGATTCTCATTGTTGATGCAAAAAACTAGATTATATCTAATTAATCAATAATAGATAAAAATGAATAAATAGGACAAAGGATTTTTAAAGTGGTTCAGCACTTCTGAAAATGGCCTACGTCCACTATTTTTGTATTGTTGACTGTTTGCCTTGAATCTCGATGATAAGTTCACTCTGAGATCAAAGTCCTCTTCTTATGAGGAGGTCAAAATGTATTAATAGCCTTGAGGCTGTACATATGAAAAGGTAATGCATTGTTATCTAATAGACATATACATCTGTACAATAATAATGCGCATTTAATGCATAGTCGCCTGTTAGTTTTCTTGATTTGGATGCTCTGCACGCTAAGTAGCTCGGACCGCTTAAGTTGCTCGGTATGTTTAAGTAGCTCGAAGCACCTGAGTATCTCGGTGATAGTATCTTGTTCATTGAATGTATTTGTATTTGTTATGTATGTTGACATGTGTCTTCATATGATTGGTCCACATCAGCTGACTAAATTTGGTATCAACAGAAGCCCCCAATGTTTCACAGTTGAGGTTGAAGAAGAGTGTGGAACATTTTGTTTGAAAACTGCTTGGATTACTGGTCTTCAGAGATTTAGGAAGATTTTCATTGTATATAATTCCTTTTTGAGCGCATAATATCAAGCTTCATAAATATTTTGAATTTTCATGATCACTTCGATATTCGTGCCCTTTTTCCTCTTTTAGCCACCGGAAATGCAAACGTCTTTCCTTATAATCATTGCTTTTCTCTATTACCAAGGTAAAGTATTTAAGGGAGACAAAAATTCTATCATCTTCTACTTTTCAAATCTGTCTCTCTGAACTCTTCATTTTCTCTCTATCTTGTGCCTTCGTTCTTTCCATCATTCATTGTCAATCGATCTCTTTTTCTTCTGTAATGTTTTCTTCCTTCTTCTTTATTTACTTTATTCACCATAGTTTGTCTTTTTGAATCGTTGGATAAATTTTGATCTAATTTTTCAATCCCTTCGTGGGTTATTTTGGAAGAACTTCCATGTCCTTCTGATTTATTTTCTTTGGCTGAGGGACACTGGTTCCCAACTCTTTTTGTAGCTGAATGTGGCTTTTCTTTCTCTCCAAATCCCCTGTGTTTGGAGTTTTGCCAATATTTTAATATTGTACCTGCAAGAGTAGCTCCAAATACATGGAGGGTAGTTAATGGCGTATATAGGTTGAATCAACTTCATGGAACTCGTTTGGGAATTCCAGAAATTATATATTGCTATAGATGGGTTACCAGTGACACTACTTTCTATTTAAAAACTAGGTTTTTGAATAGAGCTTTAGTTGTCAATCTTCCCAATGCCAATAGGGGCTATTTTGATTATGGGGTTGTGATGAAAAATTGGCAACACCCCCCATTAAATGGAAATGATGTGTACCAAGGTCCTAGATGTCCGCTTTATGGCAATGGGATAGGTTGTTTTTATTTTTTGATCTTGTTTTCTTTATGTTCGATGAAATGCATCACTGGCATTAATTTTGTTTGTTACAGTTGACAGTAAAACGAATCCCCCAAAAGAGATTGATGTTAACATAAAAAAATTTAAAACGTATCTGGCACTTGCAGCATTCGATCAATGGAGAGCACGTGAGGTTCGCTTCATATTTGTTGAGATACAAAAGCTCTACTTCATCCTTTATTGCTCGTCATGTGGTGGTTGATCTTGATCGGATACCAACTTCTGAAACCAGTGTGGAAGGATTTTCTTCTGATTTAAGTACTCTTATGACTGATCTGATGAAGAAGAGGAAAGCTCCTGCATTTTTTGACAAGTCTTCCCTTGCCACTGAAGGGGCAAAGAAGAATAAGCAGGATGCCCCAGATGAGGGGACAAAGAATGTAGATATACCCCCATCTACTGCTACTAAGGAAATTGGTAAGAAGCCCCTTGTGCCTCCAAAAGAGGCAGCACCTTCGATTGAAACTGTTGCCATCTCCCAAGGAGAGACATCCTCTTTAATTGAAAGTGCTCCTCTGAGGAGATTGAAAAGATATCCTACTGAGAGACCAGTTGACTTTGTTTCTCAACCTTCAAATCCTGAGGGCAATATTCCAGCTCTTATTCCTTCAAGCTCTGCTATGGGCTTGATTAGATCTTAGATTGTCCTAGAATTCCAAGGTATTGAAGATACCTTTTCTCGTAAGAGAATTACTACTTTGGCTGCTCAACACATTGCGTCAGTAAGTTTTGTTAGCCCAAGTCCTTTATCCTCTAGTACTGTGTTCATATGTTGAATTAAACTTCTTCTTTTTCAGCTCGTGACGTGTTTTAATAGTATATTGAAGAAATATGAAGCCATCAGGGCTTCCACTTCCTCGGTTGGAATAGAAGAAGCTTTTGCTGGATTAACTCAATCTTTAAAGGAATCTCGTCAGAAGTACGAGGAAGACAAGAATGCATTGGAGAAACAATTCCAGTCTGTTAAAATAAATCGAGATCAAGCTGTAGCTACCTCCAAAGAGTTGGAGAAGAAATTAAAGGACGCCGAACAACGTGAAAAGGAGCTTGAAATCAAGCTTAAATCTGCCGAGAAAAATTTTGCCAAGCTGCAAGATGTTGAACGACATAAGACAGAGGTAGAAGAAAAACTGAAATATGTCGAAGAGCTCCTTAGGGAAAAGACTTCCTCGGAGAGAGCAAAAAGGAAAGTTGTTAAAAAATCTTTTAGTGCAGGTTGGGACAAGGGTTGGAATAAGGGTCTGGTTGTTATGTCTTCTCAAATGGAGTATGCCAGTGTTAAGTATTTTAGGGATGGGTGGATAGTAGCTTTGAAGAAATTAAAGGTTGCTAAAAATTCTGAGTTATTCCAGGAGCATACTCATGGCCCTCCTCCCTCTCCTGGAGAAGAAGATGAAGATGAATATGCATCAGATGAGTCTTTTATGATGACAGGAGAGTAGGTCCCTGTTGTTGTTGTTGTTATCCAACCCTCCGAGTAAGTCCAACAAGCTAGCACATCTGCCGAGCAACTGCCATTGCTCCCTGAGCAACCAACCCCTTCATACAAACCATCCGAAGAAGTCGTAGGAAATAAGGAGAAGGTTTAAAGTTGTTCGAGTCGTTTATTACGTTATTTCTTGGATGTAACCCTGAACTGTGTTTTCCTTTGTTTGTGATGAATAAAAATGAACTCTTGTTGTTCATCTAGATTTGCTCTCTTAATTGCTCTGTTCGCATCCTTGTTGATTTTATTTTTTATTTTCTCTTTGCTAGTTTGTGTCCATGATGGAAATCTTATCAGCTAATGATACGGAGTTGATGAAGAAATGCAATGACTATTTTAAAGTTGGTCATACAGACTTTACTGAGGCTCAAATAATTGACATCTTCAGATCAGGTGCTTCTGAACGAGCAATTGATGCTTACCAGTACTTGAAGTGCCTACTTGATTGTGTTATAGCCAATAATGTGTCTTATTATGGAATGATTGAAGATCTTTAAGGAACGATCGAGGAACTTCAACAGCAGTACCGAGAATCCACTACACTTTTGCATCAAGGTTATAAGAAAAAGTACCAATAATTGAGCGCTGACAGGGGATATGGCAAGTACATTTCAGCCCATGAGAAAAAGGAAAGTGTGTTAAAGCTTGAGATTGAAGAGCATAGACATATTGCAAAGATTCTAGAGCAAGAGAATATCACGTTGCAAGAATAAATTAAACAGCTCAAATCTGCTTCCTCCTCTTCTTCGGGAGCCTTGGTCCCAATTAATGATGATGATTTTTCCTTTTTAGAAATAAAAAATGCTAACTTACGGGATAAGTTAGAGACTTTGAAACAAACCGGACCTTCCACACCTGCTCGTGGCAGAGCAAGATCTTTTTCCTGTGGACGAGCAAGGGTTGGTCGGGTTACTATTGATGAGACAAGAACTCAATTGGCCTTAGAAAATCAAGTTGTTCAATTGACGGCGAAGAATCAGGCTTTGGCAAAAATGTCTAAAAAAATTCAGAGTTTCACTGACCAACTCTCCAATCAGAGTTCTGCACTGGAAAGTAAAGAAATTCTGGTGAAAAAGCTCCACGAGCAACTTGATAGATTGACTTATCAATTCCATAAGCAGCCCAGGGAATTTTGGATGGTTGGGTATAATGAAGCTCTGTATCATCTTGATGCTCGTTTGCAGTAGTCGAACAACGAAGGATATAAGCAAGAATGGTTGAATGCCTTATGTGTTCTGAAACTGGAGCAAGGCCATTTCTTATGGGATTATTATGAACCTGGAGTTCTTGATTTACCTGTGCCTACCTTCAAACTTGACCTTAGTTGGATTCCAGCTCGTGCCATTCCTCGAATTTTGATCTCCAAGTATCTCGGTGATTATAGTCTTCATTCAAACTGAGATATCTCATCCAGAGCACTTTCTTGATCGACCATCCATAATTAATTTCAGAATGCTACGAGATATGAACTTTACAAACTCCTCTTATGCATTATATGATCCTCCAGCTAGGGTGGAACCTGTTTTAAAAGCAGAGGGAAAGAAACCCAAAGAATAGGACATTTTTATGTAATGGATCAAATTTCATATCGTACGTAATCTGCTTGGTTTTAATAAAGAAATGTTTAGTTTCTTTTACAATTTCATTTTCTTAGAAATATTTTGTAGAATGTCTTTGTTATTCACTGGTGAATATATATATATATATATATATATATATATATATATATATATATATATATATATATATATATATATATATATATATGTAGAAGGACGAAATGTCCTATTTCATTTTTAGATAATGGAACTTGTCCCATTTGTTATCCGATTATAGTGACTTGTCACTCTTTGGGCCTAAGCAATGGACTGATTTTCATCCCATGTTCCTGCTTAGTTGTAGTAATCTCGTCAGGATTACCTTGTTGCCTAGACAGTGGATGCCTCGGGAGGTCATCCATCTTCTTGCCTAGTTTAGTACCAACCAACCAGAGTTGGTGGTTATTGAATTGTCGACCAATCGGAGTTGGTGGTCAATGAATTGTCGACCAATCGGAGTTGGTGGTTATAAATTGCCGACCAACCGGAGTTGGTGGTTATTGAATTGCCAACCAATCAGAATTGGTGGTCAATGAATTGCCGACTAACCGGAGTTGGTGGTTATAAATTGTCGACCAACCGGAGTTGGTGGTTAATGAATTGCCGACCAACCGGAGTTGGCGGTTAATGAATTGCCGACCAACCGTAGTTGGCGGTCAATGAATTTCCGACCAACCGGAATTGGTGGTCAATGAATTGCCGACCAACCGGAGTTGATGGTCAATGAATTATCGACCAACTGGAGTTGGCGGTTGCTGCTCTGAATTTGTGTTTGTGTAGTGTATAGCACAAATATTCCGAAAAGATTTCAACCAAGGAAGAAATATGGGCGAAACATCACTTTATTCATATTGAAAGAAATTTGTTACATATGGATTTCAATTACTGATAGTACTTGCGCAGATGCTCTGAATTCCATGCGTTCTTGAATTCTTCTCCCTCCAAAGTTTCAATTCTGTATGTCCCAGGACGAACAACTTCAGTTACTCTGTAAGGTCCATGCTAGTTGCCTCCAGTTTGTTTTTCTTTTGGATCACTTTCTTCAGCACATAATCCCCCTCTTTTAAATCGCACTTCTTCACCCTTTTGTTGTAGAACAAGGTTGTTCGTTGTTGGTATGCAGCATTCCTGATTGCTGCTTCTTCCCTAACTTCTTCGAGCATATCCAGGTCTAAACATCTCATCAAGTCGCTTATGGGAGATTTGAAATTAAGCACCCTATGTGTGGGTAGACCCAATTCAGTAGGTATGAAAGCCTCACTCCCGAATGTCAACATGTACGGAGATTCCCCAATTGTTATTTGCGATGTAGTGCGATAAGCCCACAACACAGAGTGTAGCTCGTTAATCCAGTTTCCCTTTGCATCATCCAGCCATTTTTTCAAACCATTCAGTAGGGTTCTGTTCGTCACTTCAGTTTGCCCATTGCTTTGGGGATGGCCTGGTGCAGAGTGGATCTTCTATACATTGGATTGATGATAATATGCAGCGAATTCCTCGTTGTCAAATTGGGTTCCATGGTTAGTAATGAATGCGTGTGGGAGACCATATCTGCAAATAATACTCTTCCAAATAAATTGATAGACTTTTTCATATGTCATATCAATGAGAGGTTCAGCTTCCACCCATTTGGTAAAATAATCCACAGGAACTACGAGGTATTTGAATCTCCCTTTGGTCATTGGAAGTGGCCCGATCAAGTCTATCCCCCATATGGAGAATGGCCAAGGGGATGTAATGGGTGTTAACAATGCTTGGGGAGTTCTTCATATGGAAAAGAAATGTTGGCATTTATCGCACTTCTTAGCATAAGCTGCGTAATCAGCTCTCATCGTTGGCCAGTAATACCCCTGCGTTGTTATTCTCTATAAAAGCGTCCGACCTGCTATATGGGCTCGATAAGACCCTTCGTGAACCTCTTTAATCAAGTATTTAACTTCGGAGGTATGGACATATCTCTGTAGTCCTGCTATAACTCCTCTTCTATAAAAAATGACACTGGTCAATACGTAGCGAGCAACTTTAAACTTTAGTTTCTTAGCTGCGAGTTTATCAGGTGGCACAGTCCCTTCTTCGATATAGGCCTTGGTGGGATCCATCCAGGATGGTCCCAAGTCGAGGGCAATGAAGTTCATCATCAAGTCTTCGTTTACACTCCGATCTACCAGGATTTTTATTGGGATTGTTCTTCATAGCTCGGTACGTGTTATAAATGCCAGCCGAGCTAGAGCGTCGGCTCTTGCATTCTCTAATCTCGGTATTCTGATCAACTGAACTGCGGTAAAAATTGAGACAACCTCCATAGCTTTTTCATGATACTTGGCCATTAGTTCTCCCTTCGCTGCATACAATCTGAGAATTTGATTTACGATTAATTATGAATCACTAAATACAACGACATGCTCTGCCTTCATGGTTTTGGTCAGACTTAGACCCACGATCATAGCTTCATATTCAGCCTCATTATTGGAAGCCTTAAATTGAAAACATAGAGTATACTCCATATCAATTTCATCGGGACTGTTTAAAACTATTCATGCTCCATTGCCCGTGGCTCACAAAGAGCCATCCACATATAGATTCCATATGGGTACTTCATTATCAAACTCTTGGACAGAAAGAGTTCCTCGGTGGAATATTTGATACTTAATTTTGTCTTCCCCTGACACTTCTCGCTGCTCGTTGATTATCTTCTCTTGCCTATCCACAGATGGAAGTTGGTCGGGTGTTATCTTCGATGATCCCGTAACATCCACGGGTTGGTCTATATTAAACTCCTGTTCTTCGGTTGCATCAGAGTGAGTAAACTCTGTGATAAAATTCGCCACTGCTTGCCCTTTAAGTGAGGACCTGGGCTCATAAACTATGTCAAATTCACCAAGTTCTACTGCCCAGTACATCAATCTTCCTGATTTTTTCGATTTATGCAGAGCTTGCCTTAATGGCATATCAGTATACACTACTATAGTATGGGATTGAAAGTATGACCTCATCCTTCTGCTCACTTTGATTAGTGCTAGTGCTAACTTCTCCAGCCTTAGATATCTGATCTCTACTCCTTGGAAGGCCTTGCTGATGTAATAGACTGGTTTCTGCACTCCGTCCTCCACTCTTATGAATGCTGAGCTAACCGCGTTATTTGAAACCGTTAAATACAAGTATATCCTTTCTCCCATCACTGGTCTAGATAATAATGGAGGTGTCCCCAAATATTTCTTTAACTCTTGAAAGGCCTCCTCGCATTCATCATTCCACTCAAAAGTATTTCGAAGTGTTTTGAAGAATGGGAGGCATCTGTCTATTGCTCGTGACACAAATCTGTTAAGTGTTGCAACTCGCCCTGTGAGACTTTGCACCTCCTTTTTCGTAGCTGGAGATCGTAGTTCCAATAGGGCCTTGATCTTTTCAAGGTTCGCCTCGATACCTCGTTGGTTAACAATATATCTGAGAAACATACCTTCTCGTACTCTAAATATGCATTTGGTGGGATTCAACTTCATTTGATATTTCTCTAGTTGATCAAAAGTCTGACTTAGGTCAACTAAATGATCAGTAGCTTTCTTGCTTTTTGTCAGCATATCGTCGACATAAACCTCCATGTTATGACTGATTTGCTCTGTAAACACCTTATTCATCAGCCGCTGATATGTTGCACCTACATTTTTAAGTCCGAAAGGCATAACATTATAGCAATAAGTTCCCCTTGGGGTGATAAAAGAGGTACTTTCACTGTCCTCGGGTTTCATCTTAATCTGGTTGTAACCAGAGTAGGCATCCATGAAACTCAATAATTCATGCCCCGAGGTAGCATCCACCAGCTGATTGATTCGGGGAAAATGAAAATAATCCTTTGGGCATGCTTTATTAAGATCAGTGAAGTCCACACACATCCTCCACTTATTATTTTTCTTCTTTACCATCACCACATTTGCTAGCCAATCAGGATACTTGACGTCCTCAATAAAAAAGGCTTTCTGTAGTTGCTCTACTTCTTCCTGTATAGCTTGGTTCTTTTCAGGGATGAACACCCTTCTTCGATGCTTGACTGGCTTGACTTCCTTGTTAACGTTGAGCTCGTGGCACAGGAAACTCGGGTCTATCCCTGGCATGTCTTCATGACTCCATGAAAAAGTCTGTTTTCTGCGCCTTAGAAATGCTATCAATTCCTGTTTTATCGATACATCCAGTGACGCACCAATTTGGGTTGTTCATTCTGGATGTTCATCGTCCAGAATGAAATTTTCGGTAGCTTCCATGACCTGGCCCTTCACGAGCTGAGACTCGTCTCTAGGGTCTAGTGCTTCAATCTCAGCATCTTCTATTTCATCCACTTGATAGGTAGTAGTCATCTTCCTGGATTCTTCTCGTTCTTCCTATTCAACAGATGAATGGTAGCATTCTCGAGCTACTTTTTGGTCACCTTTCACAACTCCCACTCCGAAATTGGTTGGGAACTTTAAATATTGATGTTCAGTAGATGGTACTACCTCGAACTTCTTCAGACCTACCCTTCCTATAATGATGTTGTAGGCTAATTGGATATTTTTATCCATTACGAAAAAGCATACTCTTTTTGTTCGGCATGTAGGCCATATACCAATAAGCATGTCCAACTTGATCGTACCAAGTGGAAAAACCTTTTCGACAGTAAAACCGAAGAGGGTCCTATGATATGGCTCCAATTGGGCTACCTTCAGATTCAAACTGTCAAACTATGGGTAGAACATGATATCTGCAGAGCTACCATTATCCACTAGTACCTGTGAAATCACCACTTCCTTCATTCTCATCTTGATCACCAATGGGTCGTCATAAGGATATAGTACACCTGCCAGGTCATTTTTAGAAAAACCGATGACCAGTTTATCCCTATTCACCTGCCTCGGGCACTCGTCATCAGCTAAGTTTATACGTTGTATGTAAGAGCAAGCTTGGGCCTCATTGAGGTAAGCTTTCCTCTCCGCAGTGAGATCTCCACCTCCTGCATCTCCACCTGTAATAACATTACATTCAAATGATCCAAAATGGATTGAAAATACCTCACGCTCAGGCTGCCTTGGCCTTTTGGGGAGATCGGGATCATCTTTTGGATCGTCTTCATGGTCTCTCTTCTTGTCATCTTTTGGTCTGCGAGGAGATTTTGATCTTTTCCTTCCTTAATCGTTGGTCTTTCCACTATTTTGGCGATCAACATACTTAGCCAATTTTCCTCGCCTGATGAGTGCTTTAATTTCATTCTGGAGAGTTATGCAACGTTTGGTCGTGTGACCATGGTCTTTGTGGAATTCGCAATATTTGGACTTGTCCCTTTTGTCAGGATCTCCCTTCATTTTCCCTGGCCAGGCTAACTCTTAGTTGTTCTTGATCTCCTCCAGAATGTGATTTATATCTACCTTCAAGGAAGTATAATTTCCATACTTCCTCATCTGCTCCAGCATTTGTTTACCTTTCGACTGCTTGTTGCCACCATTGTTCTTTTGATCCTTCTTCTCAGTTTTATTGGCCTCAACCTTGGTCTCCTTAGTATCTGTATTATTCTTCGCATCCATGGCTTCCTCAGCGTTCATGATCTTGGTTGCCTTTGCCATCAGTTCTTCCATGGTCCTAGGTGGATCTTTGGCCAAAGTATAGTACAACTTGTCTGGTAATAGTCTTCTCATCAGAGCAGTAATTGTTGTCTTCTCCTCGTAATCAATTACCTCTAGTTTCTCATTATTGAAACGAGTAATATAGTCCTTGGTACTTTCTTATGTCTTCTGTCTTCTGTCTAACGCTCAGTACGTGTGCTACTCTTTTAACTGGCTTTGCTCCAAAATAGAAATTCCCTATGAAAAGCTCTGCCAGTTGAAGGAAAGTTACAATCTTCCCCCGAGGAAGATTGTTGTACCATATCTGAGCTGACCCGGTGAGAGTTCTTGAAAACGCCCTGCATCTCATCTCATCTAGAACTGTATAGATATCGACAACAGCTTGGTATTACTCTATATGGAGGACATGATCAGTTTTTCCATCATTTTAGGTGTCACCATAGGAGCTTTGAATTTTGATGGTGTGAGAAAATCCACAATTGCCTGCACGAATGGTGTCCCCTGGATAAAATTTCTTTATAGAGGATTTTTGGCCTTAGCCATTTCCCTTAACCTATCTTCCAATCTTTTAATAGAACCTTTCCATGCATAGTTTCCCACCTCGGGCCTATTTGTTCGAGTGACTGATCGCGTTGAGTTTTCCTACTGGGACCTTTCGTTATGGGCTGTTGGGCGTGATTGGGAAGAACCTTCCCTTAGATTGGATGGATGTTGAGAGTTGCTCGACACGATCCTAGGAGGATTTCTATTCCTCCTGGGGCCCAATCGATCAAAAGTAGAGACTCTACTCAACCTCTCGAGAGCACTGGTCCGTTCTGGAGTTAGAGTGACATTTCGTTGGGAATCTGTAGTTCGTACCGATAAAGTCCGACTAGGTTGATACGAATGATCATTAGTCCTCTCAGTACAATATGAGCTAGTACGTCTAGATTGAGAGACCTCCAAGAATAACGTTCATCTAGTTCTTGAAGATGGTAGATGGGTATTTCTCTGAGAACTTCTTTGTCCTAATTGGGTCGGCACTCCATCTTGAACAGTTTGTATAAGTTGACGCATGGTTTCCAGCATGGCCGTTTGCCCTTGGGCAAAGTTAGCCATTATGCTGGTCATATCTTGAATATTTGGTGGAGTAGAGGGGTTTTGAGGGACCCCAGTGTTTCGATTACTGGATTCCAAAATCTCAGCCATAGATGATGAGTTATTTTGGTGAAAAATGCTAAGTACAGTCGTTTCCCATAGACAGTGCCAATCTGTTGATGTAAAAAACTATATTATATCTAATTAATCAATCACAAATAAAAATGAATAAAAAGGACAAAGGATTTTTAAAGTGGTTCAGCCTTTTGAAAATGGCCTACGTCCATTGTTTTTGTATTGCTGACTGTTTGCCTTGAATCTCGATGATAGGTTCACTCTGAGATCAAGGTCCTCTTCTTATGAGGAGGTTACAATGTATTTATAGCCTTGAGCCTGTACATATGAAAAGGTAATGCGCTATTATCTAGTAGACATATACATTTGTACAATAATAATGCGCATTTAATGTGTAGTCGCCTTTTGGTTTTCTTGATTTGGATGCTATGCACGCTAAGTAGCTCGGACCGCTTAAGTTGCTCGGTATGTTTAAGTAGCTCGGAGCGCCTGAGTAGCTCGGTGACAGTATGCTGTTCGTTGAAAGTATTTGTATTTATTATGTATGTTGACACGTGTCTTCATATGATTGGTCCACATCAACTGACTAAATTTGGTATCAACACTCATCATGTTTTGAGTATATTTTTTTTAACTGAAGAACATTGGAGAGAAGATAATGAATTTAAAATGAATCAATTGTCATAAAAAAATTATTTAATTTTACTTTTTGAAATATTTTGTTTTCAAAATCTCCCCCTTTATTATGTTAATTATACTGAATGGGTTTGAAAAATATTCTGAAATCTCCCCATTTCTTGGATACTTGAGTTTTGAAAAATTCTTTTCCTCCCATTGTTCATATTACTCATCCTTTGTCAATTTTAATATAAAATTATTAGTTTATGTTATATAATTAATGTAAGATGATAAACTATTCATGTATATAGGATATGGAATGTAAGATCCAAAGCATAAAGTCTGTTCATTCATAGGATTAAAAGTTAGTACAACAAAATTAAAAAGACGTATAACCCATGCAATATCCCCCAATTATACCCTAGATAATAAGTGAAGAAAATATAACTTTAAGAATTTATATTTTGTTCATAGGATATTTCTTGTGGTTATTGAGTAATAATGTTTTCCATGGCATGTCACAAATAGGAAAGCGGCTTTAAGAAGATCATGAGTGTTCTGATAGATAGAGGAAGTTATGTTGTCATATTGGCTTAACCATGTTTCCCATTAATGGGAGTAGACATTTTCAACATCGAAGATTTCTTGGATGCCAAGGGAATGTTCGTTTATTTGATGATTTGTATAAGACCATTGTTATTGTTATTGAAGAACGTGATCAATTAAATAATTTCGAAGGGATGACACTTTAACCATGAGGAATTCTTGACGGGATATAAGATTAAGAATTTCATCACAAATAAGTTTTTCAAGCTTAAATCATAAATTATGTATCAAATGTATTAAGTATTTCACTAATAATTACTACGATACCCCAAAACTTGATATCAACTGTTATTAGAAACTTAAAATAATTTAGTTCAAATTGGCCATTGAATTTTCAATTATAATTACATGTAAAGTACTTATTACTCATGAGTTGGATTTATGCCTAATTGAATGGAATAATTAGAAGTGTGTAATGACCCATATGTTCATGGCTTTTACTCATTATTATTAATTGAGAAATAAATTAACAAAGGGGATAAATTATTACTTATGTGATTTGGTAAGAATGAAATGCATGATTTCGATGGTAATTAAATTTTACATGTGATATGGTTTTGTGTCGCGTGTTATGAATAATTGATTAGTGGCATTAATTATATGATATTGGATGATTGGTTATGCATAAAATAATTAAGTATATATATTTCATTTACATTATGAGGTACTAACTTGTGTGGTAAGTAGTTTGGATTGGGCTTATAAGGTAGGTACACATTTGGACAAAATTTTACACTAGTTTGGGTAGTATTTCAGGTTCATTTGGAGGCTCAAATTTAAGCCTTTTAGTGACCTGAGGGTTTAGACTAATTTAATAGGTGTTAACCCTCATTAGTTGGACACATTACACATAAAACACAAACCCTAGATACCCAAAAGATTTAGGAGAACTTGGGAGGAACCTTTAGGAGGAAGAACAAGGGATTAAGAGGAAGAACCACTCATTCATATCATTTAGGCAAGAAATCTGTTACTCTATCACTATGTAATTTGTAACTTGTTTATGATTTTATTATTGTGTACCTGATTTGGTATTTAGATGCATGTTTAGAGATTTAATTTATTTCATTGGGTTTAATCAGGTTATGAAATTAAACCATTGTTGGGATCGTAATATGACTTAAAAATTTGGGGATTGTGTTATGAACCATAAATTGATTCGTGTTGTTAAACGATTTTGAAATTACAATCATGTTTAGGAGTGAATTTCATTTATAATTTGAATCCATACATTAATTGGATCTGAAATTGTATATGTAATGGACCTTGTAAAGGAAGAACTACGGCTTAGTTTGGGGATTTATAGAATTAACCCTTCAATTGATTTTTTTTAATCATAAACCATTTGGAAAATCGTTCAGGATCATGAACCAGTAGTTAGATTTGACTTTGGTAGAGTTTAAGTTATTGTATCGAAAGCTTCGAAGTCACCCATAAATATTGGAGAGAGATAGACCCACATTTTTTAGAAGAAGTCTGCGCATAGGCCTGTCAAATCTATCCAATTCAAGGCCAGATCGATTCGGTTCTGGGCAGTTTGTGGGAATAGGGTCAGGGGATGTTTAAGTCGATAGGGGCATAGTTTAATTATGGGATTATTGTTATGCACTTATAATTTAGTTTAAAGAGGAATTAAACCATAGAATGATTGTGGGTAACTAACGAAGGTACTCTGAATAAAAAAAATACGTAGTTTCTATTGGTGCAATCCAACGACGGGGATTAGGGATAGTTTTGATACGATGTAGAGTACGTGGTATCCTACTTTGTGGTATATGTTTGATATGTTATAAGGATAGACTTAATAAGGTTTGAGAATTAATAAACCTAAAAATTTAATGGACAATCCGACCATGGGGATTGAGACAATTGGATATGCTTGAGAGTACACGATATCATATTTTGCGGTATATGTTGGATATGTTGTAAGATTGGGCTTAATTAAGGTTTTGAGATATAGTAAACCTATCATTGACAATCCAGCATTTGGGGATTGGGATGTTTTAGGTATGCTTGAGAGTATATGTTATCATTTATTTATATATAGCATGTGTATGTATATATAAATTATTTGACTATGTGTACATATCGGTTACTTATGGTGAATCTATCGGTCGGGGTCATGGATTCAAGTGATTGTGACCGTGTACTGCATGCCTCATTGATAACACAGGACTTTTTGGAGGTTGATGTGTTAAATCACACATCTAGGATGGTCACGATGTCATGATGTGGGATGCAGATGGCTCAATCCATCGAGTGAATTAGTCGATGGTATTAATACGTGTTGACACATTTAGATCATACGTTCAATCGGCCTATGCTTCGTGATGAGAGATGAGGATGATTCGATCCATCAAACAAGTTCTTGTATGGGACTACCAGGTGGTGTGATTGCGTAGTAACCTCCTATTCTTTTGTGTGTATGTTCCAAAATCTGTTAGGTGGGGGACTCCTACTGGTTTACTGATAGAAGCACGATAAAGTCCTCGAAGGTAGATGCCTTTGTGTGGTTGTTATGAGACTAATATACGTGTATATGATATTAATACGATGACGAACACTTTAATGAAAAGCCTTATGTCACATTTATATGTTTTGATATGAGATTGTGCATAGCTTATTATGCGGGTGACATAAGTGGGGGTTAGCTCGAGATCGTATTGTGTACATATGTTATAGTCCAGTGATGGACACGGTTAATTAAATAATTTTAAGATAAGGTAAAATGTTATGTTATGAGATTGTGAGTATCTTTGTAAGTAAAATAAGGGTATTGGGTTGTAATCTATACACATGCATTTAGTTACATTCCAAGTTAATCTCATTATGTGGTATATCTTATTAGTCTAGTCGTAGAGACTTGTTAGTTTTGATTGTGTCTTGGGTTGGGACACTTGTGTGGTATTTCACTTATAATAAGGGGTGAGGTATCTCTTGCATGCGAGTGTTAGTGGGATGGCATGTTTATCGTAAATAAGTCGCACGATTATTATTGTTTTGATACTTTAAGATATTTCTTGTAACTTTAGGGCGCTGACATAAATCTATAAACTTTTTCTTACCAAAAGTATTATTATTGTAATATAAAGGATTAATAGGGTTGAGCTATCAGACTTGTAGTGGTTGAGGATTTGGTCATCATCCTTAGAGTAAGAGTTGATGTATTCAAGATTTTGTAATTCATAGGTGGTTATAATTGTATTCATATTTCAGTTGAGACCTTTTCATTAAGAGAGTTTACTATAGTAAATTTATTTTTATTAGAGTTTCCATCTTAGTTTGGTAATTCTTATTGTCATCATGTGTTGATTTTTTATGGATGGTTTTTATTTATTGTCAGTTTTATTTTTACGTTGATGTCGAGGGTGGAATAAATTATTTAGCGCTCTCTGCATTTTTGCATCCGGCCTGATTAACTGGGCATGGAAAATAGGGAGTCTTATATAGTGTTAGTAACAAGAGAGGAACGAAGTAGGTGAAATAAGTGTATATTATGTTTAAAACTATAGAATTGAATGTCACATAGTTTATTATGAAGGTGGTATACGAATTTTAATATGTGTATGAATATAAGGTCACAGGGCTAAGTGCTTAATTTCCTTATATGCACTACATGAAGTTAAATTGACTTTACCATTGCATGTTACTTATATATATTGGATTAATAGAGTTGAAAGCTACTCCAACAAGTGCAACTTCGTTACAAAGTAAAAATGGTAAGTAACTAAACACCAAAACTTCATATACACACTGGAAACATATATATAGGCTTTTCATCATACCTCGTTAAACATATCTAAAGAAACTACCATTTTTTAAAAATACAAAATACTAAATTTCTTTTAAAAAATGGTATAGATTATCTACATAGTATTGAGATCATCTATGAAAAACTTAATAAAAAAAATCAACTCACGAGTGTTTGAGATGATGATCAAAAGTTTGAATGGTCGAAAATGCACATACACACTATAATGTAGCCAAAATCTTGACACCTTGGACTCCACCAAGCGTGAAGTGTGTTAGTTGGACTTAGATAATGAAGATAAATAAGTTGGACGCAACTACTTAACTTGATTTATCCCAATGAATTAGGTTTACTTCCATAATCTGAATGGTTTTCTCTGTCTTATATTAATAGTGGGCCAAAGGCTAAGTTACAAGTGCCCTAATTATAAGTCCCATTCGGGGAGTGAGAATAGTTGGACCCATGCTTTATTGGATTTTAATATGGAATGTTAGATTGGTGTTTCATACATGGGATAGTTAGCTTGTTTTATATGTTTATATTTCTTTTAAGTGTTTAGATATCTATTTTTAATATTGGACAATCAATGGAGATGATATAGGGGAGATTTGGACTTTTTAAAATGCAATTATGTAAATGTGAAAAGGTGTTGATTCCTTACTGTGCCACCTGACACAACGACTGGTCACTCGATATTTCACTCAACTTAATGCTAATGATATGTTGGGTATGGTAGCTTGATCAAACATTTAATGCACTCTGAGGTTCATCGAGACCAACCTCTCAACCTATAAAGATCTCACGTATCCTTTGATAAACCATCAGATCTTGGAGCCATAAGCTCATTGAGATATCTCTATTCTATTCTAAAACACAATACAAGCAATTAAGATAACTAAATAAGAGGGTTGTCCACGTGGAAAATGGGTCAGATTCCCACTTCAATCATTTAACTCTTCATCTTCTATAATCTTATATGTCTCTTCACTTCGACCCTTAAGCTGATATGTCTTTTTAATTTTTTTGCCAACCACTATCCCTTAACTCTTCATCTCCTGTAAATCCACTCAAACGCCTCTTTTATCAATACACCCTTTTATCATACGATCACGAAATCTCTGATCCTCAAAACTCTTTTCCTATCACTATTTTTTCTCTTATTTATTCATTTCTTCTCCTGCTCTCTCTCTCTCTCTCTCTCTCTCTATATATATATATATATATATATATATATATATATATATATACGCACTCACACTTTGAGATCAATTGAAGGCCCGCCCATACTTTAAAACACGAAGATGAAAAACATACATCCCCGAGAGCAACAACAAGAGCGAGACGTGGCGATTTTCTTATACGAAAATTTACTATACAACAACTTCGTCTGGTGGTCCTTGCTCTCGGTATGTTTAGGAATCTACACTCTCTTTACCTTTAGCCTCTCTCCAAACCCTCTTATACATCCTCATCATCAGCAGTAGCTTGGTCGTGTCTTCCACCATCGCCACCTTCAGTTCCGCCCAAATCAAACAATAAAACTCGATGGGGGGAAAAGATGAGGTTAATATTTTATTCTCTCTCCTCTCCATTTGTTACTTCTAGAAGAATAATTTCAACAAACTCAAACCAACTAAAATAAGTTTGTTAATTCATTTTATATTTATTATTATACGAGTTTGTTTGTGTTAAAAGATCTGTATCCTATTCTATTCCCTTTTTTGTAACTATTTTTTATGGTGGAAAACAATATGTATCCACTAACCAAAAATACATATTATTAGATGAATATAGTTTGATCCTCATAAATTAGATGTTAACAAAATAGAATGGAGATGATAAAGAAACTTTTCGGTATATTTATTTTTCGTCTTTGCTTAAAAGGCTCCTCTAGTCAAAATCCTAAAATACATACAAATATATAGCAAACTAAAGTGTAGAGGTAAGTAAGGGTATCAATCCACTTCAAGGGGGTAATCTAGAGACAAACTCAATTATAATTCAATTTTATTTTATTTTTTGGGGGGCTTTTGTTTTTACTTTTTCTAATTTTTTTTTTAGCTTTTCAAATATTAAAATAATTTTGGGTGATATGAAGTGAAATAACACTAAATTAAATGTAAGATCAAAATAACCAACTAAAAAGTGACTAAAATGAAAAACAAGTTCTAACACTAAAGTAAGAGATAAAGTGAGGTAAATAAATGTGAGAACATTCAAGGAGTGGAGCTACACCACAAATTTTAGCTATTCTAACAAATTAATATAATTATTTGAATTTTCCCAAATTAATATCAAAATTACAAATCAACTCTCGTTGCAAGTGTAATTTTAATAGTAATCTTTTAGAAAATTATGTTTAACCCCCCACAACTCTAGAAAATAGATCTACACTCCTCTTAGTTAATCACCCGCTAGGATCGATTCATCAAAATTTATGTAAATCTTAGAAAATAAATTTAGAGTTGAAATTCAAGGAATAATACCACACTTAAGAAACCCATATCTATAGTTCGAATCTAAAATGGGTATTATAACTAGAATTTCGAATTTCTCTCGAAAATCATTTACCCTCTCTCGAGGCGTAAATTTAAGGGTGAGGGACCAAAATTAACATTCAAAGGGAATTCTCCATTAATCAAACTAATTAAATTAAAATAACATCAAATAAGGGTTCCCCCACCCCTTGAAAGGGGATTTACCCTAACATGGTATTAAACAAGATAATCAAATAAACTAGGCAATTAAAATAAAAGTAGAGAAGAGAACAATCAAACCAAATCTCTTTGAGTGAAATTGAACTCCAATCCTTGAATTTGCAATTTACATCCCTCCAATTTGTGTGATCAAACCAAAATTACATCAAAAATGGATTCTCACTAATTTATTTCTCTCACTAATCTAAAAAAAGTAAAATAAAATAAATTCTAACCTAAAAAAAACTAAACTAAAAAAATTGTGTTTCTCTCTCTAAAATTGATATGAAAAAAGCCTCTCTTTCAAAATGGTCTTCTTCTTCCTTAAATAGTAGGCATGGAGCATGGGGATAAATTGGATAAATAGGATAGGGGTGTACATGTGGTTAGGGGTGTTCACGGGTCGGTTCGGGTCAGTTTTGGACCCTAATTCAAACCGAACCGATCGGTTCGGTTTTAGAAAAGGTCAGACCGAAACCGAACCGACTATGAAAAAACCCGTCGGTTTCGGTTCACGGCGGTTTCGGTTCGGTTCGGTTTCGGTTCGGTTTTCGACGGTTTCATGTTTGGGCCGGTTTCTTAAGGACGGTTTTCGGTTTGGGTCGGTTTTTAAAGGTGGGTAATGGTTTTTGGATATAAAAATATAAGTTATTTAGGTTTTTTTTAATATATATATTGGTTTCGGGTCGGTTCGGTTTGAGTCGGTTTTTCCCACGTATAAATCGAAAACCGAACCGACATGGTCGGTTTTTTATATTCGAAAACCGTAGGCCGAACCGGGCTAAAAAAACCCGACGGTTTCGGTTCGGGCCGGTTCGGTTCGGTTTTCGGGTCGGGCGGTTTTTTTGAACACCCCTACATGTGGTTATGGTGTAGGAGGTGACACACACAAGTGCATGTGTGTTGTGAGGTGTGAGGGTGTTTTGGGCAAGAGAATAAAAATATGATAATTGGGAGTATTTTGGGTAAATGGATAAAAGGGTTTAAAACATGTGGGGACATTTGGTATGTTTTATTTTTGGTCTTAAGAAGGTGGAAGTCTTGGCTTTGGGGAGAAATAGGTTTGGGGTCTTTGATTTGGTTTGAAATATAGAGGTTGTTGAAATGGGCACAAACGGGTTGGAGTTCTGTAGAGGGTCGCGCCGGCGGACATAGGATTGGGAAAAAGATGGGTTTGAGGGTTAACTCCGGCAGGGGATGGACGGAATGGGACTGATTAGGTGTCCACCTGGGTTTGACTCAGGTTCGAGAAGGTCACGGGTAGGGATGATTCGGGGTTTCAAGATGGGTCGCGATCTGGTTATAGCAGGTCCTGGGTCGGAGGCGGCAGGTTGGGGCTGCTGAGGTTGACCGCCGGAAGTGGTTTTGCCAGAGGTTGAGGATCCGACGCTGGCGGCGGTTTAGTCTTGGGGTTGATGGCCGGACATGGGTTATGGTTGTGGGTTTGTTTGTGTTGTAATAGAAGTGGGTTTATTATTAATGGTGGATGATGATGATGATAATGAATAGTGATGGGTTTAGTTTTTGTTGTTGGTTAATGTGGTGGTGGATGAGAGGAGAGAGAAATGTTGTTGGAGGTTTTGGGTTATGGGGGTTGAGTTACCGTGGAGTTGGTTATGGGGGAAAGAGAGAAAATGGGTGTTGGGAGGTTGAAGAAGAAGTGGGGGTAATTGGGTGTGTGTGAGGTGTAGGGAATTAGAGTGTGAGGGTGACGGGCTAGTTGGGTGTATGGGAGCATAGGATAGATGGGTGTGAGTGTGAGGTAGAGTTTTGTGTGTATGAGTGTGTATGAAAGTAGAGTGTGTGTGTGTGTGTGTTAGTTTGTGACCCTTAAAAAAATATAGACTAACTAACTAAAAAAAACTAACAAAATTAAAAATTAAAATCTAAAAAAAATAAAATCCTAATCCATAAATAAAATAAAGACTCAAATAAAAAATAAATTAAAAACAAATAAAAATAAAAATCTATTAAACTAAAAACTAAAATCCTAAATAAATGTAAAATCAAATAAAACTAAAAAATAAATGAAATCCTAAAAAAATCTAATCCTAATAAAATAAAATAAAAACTAATCAAAATAAAATAAAATTATACTAATAAAAATAAAATAGAAAATAAATTTTAGAAAATTCTAAATAAATCTAAAATAAAAACTAAAAATAAAACAGACTCAAACTAAAAATCTAAAAAAAATAAAAAGGCACAAACTAAACACACACGGGGTTCGGGGTAGTTTTAGGCTCGATTTAGGCTCAGGTAAGGTTACGAGAATGGGAAATTAGCTCCATTTGACTGCAAATTGCCTCGAAATAATGCTTTTGACACCGCAACTGTAATCAAGCCTGCACATTGAACATTTACGCGCATAAGACCATTATTGTCAAGAATTAGCAGGAGAGGAGAGAGAAATTTAAGTGTATTTTTGGTTCGTCAATCTATGGATTAGTGGAGAAATATTATATTATATAAAGAGGTTCATTCATTTAATTTCTTTATTTTATGAGGATGAATATGCAAATTCTTTTGCCAACTATCACAAGTAAAGGGGAAAGTAGGTAAATTACACATGTAACCCCACTTAGGATTCAAAGAGGAATGAAAATAAAGAAAGGAAGGGAGGGGAATTATTATATAAATATAGATAAAGATTCTCTAAAAGAGACGTTTGAGATTATGGTGTTGAGAAACCAAAGAGTTAAGAAGAAGTATTTTTGGAATTTTGAGGTAAATAAAGAGTACAAGTGTCCAAATGGTGTAATTTTGAAGTTTCCATTTATGTTTATTGATTTTATTGATTTATGAATGAGTTGAGTTATATATATTGATGAGTTTGACATTTTTGTTCAACAACGTTTAGTATTTTTTTGTTAAAATATAGGAATCATACCTTGCTTTTTCCACCAAATTGGAGCCATAGTTTTTCCCTTTTTTAAGACATTTCAGATTTTTTCTATGTTACATCGGGTTATAGTTTGTATACTCTTTTAGTTCTACTCCATCTTGAGTTCTATAGATATTTGGGATATTTTGTTTTCTAGGATATGAGTGTGTTTTCTTTCTTACGGTCAAATCAAAGTAAAGTAATAATAAAAAACAGAGAGTCAAAAAATCATTCATTTACATTTAAAAAACTCAAATCTACACTATATGTTATTCAACATCTTGGAGGTATTCATATAATTTTTTATGAAATAAAGTTTTTATTTAGTTTTATATTGCTTCATTCGATTAACCCTTAAATTTTAGGTCATTGTATTGCCACAAAACACTTCTATGAAGAAGTTATATACAGCAACAAAAATTTCATGCATAGCCACTGCTTGATCAAAACCATAAGAATGAAATGGACATGAAAAATTATTTGTTGTTGACACAGTTACTCGGTTTGAATGTTAAGTTCCATTTTGTTAATTTAATTTAGTTTTATCCCCTGGAAAAAAGACTTGATTTGTTTTACTTTTTACAATACAAGATGGAAGTGAAGAGATTGCAACTTTGTATGTATGCAAAATTGGAAGTCATTTAGTTTCGTAATGTTGTAATTTTTTTTATTTGTTCATTTGGTATTTTTACTAAAAAACTATTTGTAGACAAAGATTGAGGATGTTGAAAAATATCAACATAAAGAGAGTTGATCTATGTTTTCTCAAGTTGGAAGAGTTTTTTTTTTAATATTTATCAAAATTTTGAAATATGTGGTATGGTGGTAGTGCTTTATTACGCCAACACGATCTCGCGCATCGCGCGAGTTTACACCTAGTCAAGATGTTAAAACCTTGAAAACTGAGAGAATATTCCTCACCATTAATATTCTTTTCCAGTTCTCATTAAGAATTCAAGCATTTATTGTTGTCCAAACAATATTCCATCCATACTTTAGTGCTTACCTGCTTACCATTGGTGCATTTAGAGTGTTTATTTTTCTCTCCATCTAAGCTAACATCCATCAAAGGCTCACTTATTATCTAGAAATTATATATCTATTATCCATTATTGTAATATATATACGACTTTGTTCTTTGTCATTTGGAGTGCACTTATTACTGTTTATTTACCATTAAAATGGGTTATGCCTATGTTACTTCAAAACACCCAAGATTACACTACTCTCTTAAAAACTTAAACATAAATATACTTACAACTCCTTGCCATATTGCATAAGAAATATGGTGCATAAAATGCTTCAATATTCTAGCATCCTTAGGCCCAACATCATCTTCAACTATTGGCTTTCCTTTTCCCTTAGCCTCCTACATCTTCTTCTAAATGGCTTTTGATTTTGTTTTGTTAACGACGGGTGCCACCTCTACTTGCTCGCCATCATTCTCATGATTACTCTCCTCCAGATGCTTTCCTTCACTCTCACCCTTACCCCACTCCCACTAGAAACCTTTTCTACACCCGTATCTTCCCCACTCTTTCTTTTACTTCCACTATAAATTTTGCTCCCACTTGCTTCATAAACTATTTTTGGGTTACCTTTTTCGACACCAACAATACTTTCTTCAATTGTCTTTTTCCTAGTAACACTAACAATATTCTCACTTTCCCGTCTCTTCCGATCCGAATCGTCCGTGTCTTCCTAACCTTAGCTTGTGATTTGGCCAGTGTAGGCATATTTTTATTTGTTTTTGACTTCTTACCCATGATTTAACGTTCACGGTATATTTAATCATAAATTACATTAGTTATTGATATAATAATAAATCAAATGCTTTAATTATGAGAGAATTACATGCTAGTTATATTATAATAAAAAAATATTAGATTCGGTGACTTAATGTCGAAATAAAATCATTTATTCAGTGATATGATGCTTAATCAGTTGTTTCATGCAAAACGTTGAGAGAATTATCTGCACTATGATGCTGAATGAGTTATATATCCTAAATCAACATATCGATATCATAGTGCTAAAAATGGGGAATTGTATTGGCATGATATTGCGAAAATGCGTCGTCGTTTTACCTACTATGATGTCGAATGTTCAGTTACACAATTTAAAAAAACACAAATTCTTGTTTTTTAATGGTTGAAACATACATACACTTCTTGTTTCCTGATAATTTTTTACTTAATAATATTAATGTAATAACATTTAAGGTTTTAAATACATGCAAATGTGTTCTTTTGAATGTGATTTAGATTCAGGGTTTGATGACCACTGGAAATGGATTTAATGATAATTCAGAGTGTGATGTACCAACCTTTGTATATAGTAGAGATTCTTGTTGATTTGAAAGCTTGTTTCGTTTATTGTTCTTTCTTATTATGAGTCGTTGGTTCTTGTTAGGGTTTTTTTTCTTGAGAACATTTAGTTAGAGAGAGAAAGAAGTGAAAAAAACTTTGGTTAATAATAACTTATATACAATTTGATTATGTGGGTGCCAATTTTTTTATGAAACAATAGTGACACATTTAGCAACATCCTTAATTTTTTTTATTTGATGAGTGAATTATTTTGTATATTTTATACCCAAATTTATGCTTTGTTAGGCTCATTTTATTTTATTTAATAAGTTCGTAGGACTACTTTGTTAAATAAAATAAAAAAATGCAAGAATGGTTGAATTCGGATTTAAAACGATAATTTTAAGTAAAAAATGTGCACTTAGATAATTTTATAATTTTCTTTTGTACTAATTTTATAATTTTCAGGTAATGATAGAATTCGGTGAAAATTAACGACCAACTGGAGAAAAGCGTGAAAAGTTTGATTTTTATGTTCGTTAAAAAAAAGTCAGAAATTTGTATCCTCCGAATTGGACAAAAATCAGTGTGCGTGTTCGGCAAGCAAAAATCAGAGTTCCCGAGTGGGAAAAAAATTAAGTACCTTATTTTTATCCAAAGATTAAAGGAGGCAAAGTGTTCGGTTCCAACATTTTTTGGCCAAGTAAAGAGAGTTTCAATCCAACCCTAACACCTCATTTCACGCCCTATAAAAAGGACCTTTCACACACAATTTTTAGAGATAATTTTTTAGAAAAAACTTTGTGAAGGTTAATATTATTTGAGGAGCAAGAATTGTAGTTTTGTTGGGAGGATTTTTGTCAAGATTCACTGTATACAAGACATAATTAATTGTAAGTTTGAATCATTAATGAAAATTCTTATTCATTCTTGCAATCTTATTTTGTCTATGATCATGTTAGCATAAATTCTCTACCAGGACTAGGTGAAGTTTATCATGCTTGATTAGTATTATATAGTTAGTTTAATTTCGTGTTCATTTCTGACATGTTTTGAATGTTTTAAAACTTCAGTGTTCACTTAAAACGACACGAGAGTATGTTTTAAACCATCATAAGTGATTGTTAATACATATTTTAAGAATTAAAGTGTGTAATTTTTTATGGGGTATGCTTACATTAAATTGCTTGATATCCCATGCTTAAATACAACGTTAATACTTGAAATTGATAATTCATATTTTAATTTTTAGTGTGAGTACATTTTTATTGGTTATGCTTGCACTCGATTATTTTGATAGTCCATGCTTAAAGACTACATTTGAAATTTAAAATTAATATTTTTAAGGGAATAGGGATTTCAGCCGTCTAGATTAGAGACGTTAAATTTTGTGTAAACATGAATGTTTTATTTTTCAAATTGAACGCGGTGAGAGTCGGTTTAATTTGACTTATGAAATCGGGAATGACGAAATTAAATTAATGCATAATTTTAGTTAAAACTTATAAATGGATCTGAAATCCTAGTTTCTCCCATGATTAGTTACATATTCTTAGTTGCTCCCACTAATTACATTTATTTTAGTTTTAGATTATAGTTCTCATCTCTATACCATACCGTCAAGTTGGAAAGTATTTAATATAAAAAATTGATCAAGTCTATGTGAGTTCGACCCGTACTTACATGAGTTATATTATAATAGCTCGTAAATTTACGGTAATTTTATAATAAATTTTTGGCACCATTGTTGGGGATTCACTTTTAATTTAAAGTTATTGATTTTCATACTAGTTTTACTTTGATTTATCAGAAAATCCCATAAGAACTCAAAAAAATAGACCCCCTCCCCCCCACCCCCCACCCACACACACACACATATATATATATATAAGAAATTTATAGATTTCTTTTTTCTGTAAATAGTCCCAAAAAACTTTAAAAAAAATAAAAAAAAATCAAAAATTCGATTTTACGGGTCACCCCTTGTTGATATCTAAATTTAGATTATTTATCTTAGCTCTCAATGGACAGGTTTATAATCACAGACAAAATAGAAACTGGAAATATAGAGAAAGACACTGGAGATTTTTACGCGGTTCAGCTCAAGAATGCAGCCTACATGGTTCAACACAAGAATGAAGCCTACATGCATGGGGTAATAGTATTTAGGGTTTTATTCCAATATCCTGAATACAAGTTGAGAGTTAAACCCCCTCTTTCAGTTGGGGGAGGTGGTGTATTTATAGTTTCGAAAATTTTAAAAGGTAGAATGCTTATATATCTTGAAGCGCCTATACTTATACACAAAAATATGCAGCCGAGTGTTATTCAAGTGCATAAATATAAGGACTTGTAAGGACAAAATTTTCAATTGAGTCCATTGTATGTATTTGACTTATTCCCGGAACAAAATGTTATTTTTGAGTCATAGATAGATTTTTTATTATCACGATCCCACACAGTCTATGACATAAAGTTTATTGAGGACGTTGAGGCCAAGCTTCAAAGATTTATCATGTCAAGATTAATTTGGTGCACGTTTCACATCTTCATTGCATTCAAATCTCTCAGGTATGAGTGCGTAATGTTTATGAGACTCGAAAAATATTTTTAGTAAAAAAAATATTTTTAAAGAGTTTTAACTACGTTTATTCTAAGATAAGGATTGTTTAGAGTCGTATTGAACCTTCCCTTGTGTTTAGAAGGATCAAACGACACTTTCAGTCGTTCAAGCGACATTGCAAGGTCATTCAAGCGAGATGAACGTGTCATTCGAGCGACATGGCCATTTCGTTCGAACGATGCGCCGACTTAACTTTTCTAATTAAGGCATGTTTCACTCACAATTTTAAAAGTTGCAGAACCAAAAAATTAGTTTACATACAGTACATTTTTTGCATAAGTTATAGGTTTTCCAAGATTAAAAACATCCTTAAAGTTTCAAGATTCGAGCTTTCATTCACATATGCGATAGAGATCATGGTTTGCACCATTGGAATTTGTTCATCACTTTGAACGTTGGGTTTTATGGTGGGAAGCGAAGGAGTTCGTGTTCAACATCATAGACATTGCCAAGCTGTATGGGTGGATAAGTGTGTTGTGGACAAGCATCATAGAAGGACTTCTGCATGGGCACTGTGGAGGAGTGGTTGAAGGATTAGAGGAGCGTCAAGACTTTGGGGGATCAAGTCATTGAGTAAGTCTATCGTATGTACTTTGTAATACCACATTATAGTGATTGTCTGGCTTGGGCCGTCCAAGGTTTTTTTCCTTAGTGGTTTCCTCGTACATCCGGCTTCGCTTTTTTGAACTTTTTTTATTTTACTTGCTTTAATCACCTAGATGCATGTTTAGGATTAAACAAAATAAAATTGAGATTAATTAAAATTGGTTCACATACTTGGTGCATATAAAATTTGGAAAAAGTATTTTAAAGAAGAACGTTGGTTTTGACATCCTTAAAGCACATTCGAAAGAAAAAGGGGCCTATAAATTGGTATCATAGAGAGTAACACTATTTTATTGTGTAGATCCTTATTTTTGTGCTTTTTGGGTTGTTTATCACTCTTTTGTTTGATTCTCTCTCGATAGATTCTCAAAGTTTTGACAAATTAAATCTTTTGAATTTGAAGCTTGCAAAACATATTGAAATTCTTGAAGAAGAAAATTCTCATTTTAAACATATGATTGAATATTTGCAAACATTTCAAACTCAAATAGATATCATCCGTGAGAAGTTTGCGACTTTTTATGATAACTTTAAATCTTTAATTTTGGCCAAGGAAGAGAGTGAGAATAAAGTCTTTGTTTTAGAGAAAGGGTTCGAGGACCTTAAAAATTCTAGGGTTTGTGTCGTTGATGAAAACAGTTTGATTAATAATTTTGTGGCACGTGAGAAGACTCTTAGAGATAAGTAAGGGGAAGCGAGATAACCTTCTAGGGGTAATTGATAATTTAAAGGAGTCCCAAAATTTTGAGGAGTCTAATTCTTTGCTTGAGTCCAAAATTTTTAAGTTAAAAAAATGATTTAAATGACTCAAGTAGTGATGGTAGTGGCTTATCGTGTTTTAGTGGTTCGAATGGTAAAGCTAAAAACATAGTTTATTTTAGAGCGTCAACCACATCCGAGAGTGTTAGAAAATGTCAACCTAAAGGTCCCATTCCTCGTCAAATTTTCATATGTTCGCATTGTGTTAGGAAAGATCACCTTAGGAGTTTTTGCTATGATCTTAGACAATACCCTAGGAAGTTTAAACATAGTTACCGATCGGTTACCAAAATCCATTTTGTTAGGTATACACCATTATGGGTTAGGAAATATGTTTTGGAGATGATAAATGCTTCGTTGGTTGATTCTCACATGCTTGCACATGATGCTTCATATGCTATTCCTTATGGATGATTGTGTTTGCATGTTTGTCATATGCTAGTCTTTACATCATGATCTATATCTTTCTAGTGTTATGACATGTGTATCTTTTGTATAATTTTTTCATTTATTGAGTCTTATTTGAAAAATATAAAATATTTTTGAGAAAAATACAAAAATATTTTTATTTTGGGGTCAAAAACATTTTTTAGAAAAGCACAAAATATTTTCGATTTATTTTTGTGTCATGAGTGTTTCATGTTTGATGTGGCATATTAGTATGCTTGGACCCCCATGATTTCATTATCCATATGGCAAAGGAATTTGGTCATAACTGCTGATGCATTGAATGATCTTAACCATTGTCTAAATGGGGTTGTTTCGAAGTTGATATGTATTTGAATTCGACTTTGTATATATGACGTCTTTGCACACATGCACGAGTTAAATGAATGTTTGAAATCTCATGCATATTTGAGTTTGGTGAGACGTTCTTATCTCAATTTTGTCATCTATGCATAGTAAGACTTAGGAGGAGGTGTTCATGTAAGAACTGTTTACCGTGAGGATTGATATTGCATATATTGAAAAAAATGATGAGTGTTCACGGGAAAGGGCTGCGAGTGAATAACAATCACGTTGTGAAAGCCACCGTTTAAAGGAGCCCAAGAAAAAAATTAAGGCAATAAAAAGTATCATATGCCATAGGATTTCTCTAAGTTGAGAATAATAGAAGACTCAAAAGAGCTTAAAAAAGAATATATATATTTGAGGGAGTTTGGTTGGAAAATTTAAACTGGTTTGCACCACGAATCCTTATGTTGAAAAATCGTATCATGATGTTATTGTTTGAAGAATTGTCAAAATTCTGGATTTGTGTGTATGTTGATTGTTTAGTTCATTTAGCTCAATATATTAATTGTTACATATGGCTAAAACTAAGTTTGTTGACATTTGTAACAACCCGCGTAATTTTGGGATATTTTAATTAATTTTTCAAAAATAGAGGAAAATAAAGTTTTTGATAAAATTATTTTTATTGCTCAAATATGTTGGTTATTATTTTTAAAGGCGAGAATTTCAAACGGTTTCGAAAACGGAGTTAAAACGGATTTTAAAATGATTTTTAAATGTTTTTAACTCTTGGAGTTGTTTTGACTTCCAACTCTTCATTTCTTTGCCTTATTTAAAGGAGTCTTTTGGATTCCAACTCTTCATTTATTTGCATTATAAAAGGAAGTCGTGGGCAACCCTTTTAACCTACTTTTGGCACAAATTTTGGTAGCAAATATATTTTATATTCCTCTTCTTTTTATATACACATTGGCCCTTGAGATTTGTGAGTTCCAATCTTAGATTAGAGGTGTTCTTGGGGCTATTTTGTTGGAGATTCTTGGAGGAGATTTTGTAGATCTTTTGTGTTGATCTTGAGGATGTGATCGTTGGTGTCTCATCATGGTTTGAGGTATGGGGTTTTACACAATATGCTCCTTAAATCTCGCGAGTGTCATTCTCTTTGAATTCTTATTTAATTGAACTCATATTTGAATTGATAAATTCATTGAAATCTGAAAAATAATTGTTGAAATTATTTTGATTCATGTGGTATCATTATATTGTTGATGAGCACGTTGTCATGAGATTTTAATATGGCACGAATGTTGGGTGCCCGCCAAAATTCCTGTTTCCCGGGGTATGGCTTGATAAAGCATATACGGATGTGGTGAGGCCTGGTGACCCGGTTAAAGTGTTGTTGATAAATTATATTGATAAATGCTTTGAGATTCGCATTTTGATTTGAATATTCGTACTCGTGTTGTTACGTTTTATTCATCACTAATATATATTTGTTGAGCATCTTTCCTGTCGTACTGTGTACTTCCCCATATTTTCTTTTAGTGGCAGGTTATCACGGATTTTGGGGCGCTATGGAGATTGATTTTAGCGAGGATTGTTTGGGAAAGATTTGTATTATTTTGATGTATAGAGCTTTGGAGATTTGTATTTTGATTCGAGTTAGATAGTTATAATTTTAATTCGAGAGACTTGTTGTAATTGAAGAGATTGAGATTAGTCGATTTATATTATTGTGGGTTTATTTAGATGATCTATACCTTGTTACTCGTGGATTTGGTTAGTTTTATCAATATTAGCGCTCCGTTCGCTCTCCCCGGGCGGGCGTGGTGTTACAACATTTAGCTACCAAATAGAGCTTATTGATCATTTCATTGTGTTGGAGTTGTGATTCATTTATTATAGTTCATGCCCATTCACTCCATATCCATATTTTAGCACATTGATACTATGTTGGCATGAAACTCACATTGTTTTACTCTTTTTTTTTTTTCTGTTTTGGGTGTGTTTTGTTGTTGTTTGATATTTTCAGTTATTGTTTTCACGAAATTTCTTCACTAGGCAAAACTTCATGATTTTTCAGAATGGAATTGAGCATTTTTTATGTCATTTGAACGGCATCTCGACCTCATTTGAGCGACAAGTCCATGTCGCATGATGAATTGATCTCACAAGCTTCAAGCGAGATGGTGAAAAGTGTCAGGTACAGGTCGCGCGAAGCTCGTTTGATGGTTTTCATCGCGTGAGAGGCTACTATTTTGCATTTTTTTGGGTCGCTTTATGCATGGTTCAAACAACATGAAAAGTTGTTCAAACAACAGTGCATAGTCGTTCGAGCGACTTCTGGAGAAATTTTTGGATTCTTTTGTTTTGTCCCTGCTTCGTTTTATTGGTGATATCATACTGTTTTTGGTACTTATGGACAATTTATATGCATTATATAATGATTATGCATGATGGAATTTACTCCTTTATTTGTTAGTCACATCATTACTGATTTTGATGATTTTTTTCATGTGACTACTGTTTGCTAGCTATGATTTAGTATCGTTTGATTATTTTTAGCTAATTTGATATTTGTTTATCTTTTTCACTTATTGTCTATTTGAGACAAAAAGGGAGAGAGATGTATGTGATGTAGGGGGAGTTTTGAGCACATAGTTTATTGTTGCATTACAAATTGATATCATATGCTTTTCGGCTTATATATTGGTATTAATTAGTTTTGAACAAATTGATATCATGATTTTAATGATGTTTTCAAATTGGTATCAAAATAATTTGCTCACATGTTTAACATATGGTTTGTTTTTACATATTAGTATTTTTATATCATTTGTTCCACCATAACGCACTGGGTATTTATCTGTTTCATGCGTGTAGGTATTCTTCAGCGAGTCAAGATTTCAAGACTACATCACATTCAGATAACTCATGCTTTTCAGACCATCATTTACTAGTCTTGTTCTATAATTTTTTATTTTGGATTTTATGGGCTATGATTTAGGCGTTATACGGTTTGACAACCCGGCTTAGGCATTTCACTGTTTGGGTTTTATTCTGGAATAGTCAAAGGGGGAGATATGTAAGGAAAAAATTATCAATTGAGTCTATTATATGTATTTGACTTATTCCCGAAATAAAACATTGCTTTTGAGTCATAGATAGTTTTTTTATTGTTACGATCCCACACAGTCTATGAGATAAAGTTTATTGAAGACTTTGCAGCCAAGATTAAAAAATTTATCATACTGAGATTAAATTAGTGCACTTTTCACGTCTTCATTGCATTTCGATCTCTCAGGTATGTGATTAGGCATAAATTCTTCTACATTTATCCCTTTAATTCAGTTACTTTTAGCACCTCGAACAATGTAATCGATTTGATTTTATCTTATAATCTTGCTACTGACTTATTCTAACGAGTATCCCGAGTTTCTGGTATTTCGTACTAATTTTACAGGTATTTGATGTCACTAAAGAAAGAAAGAAACCGGAAGAATAGAGAAAGAAAAGAAACAAAGTCAAAAGGGCAAAGTTGTAATTTTTACCCGAAATTCAGATGAGGCATCTCAAGAAAAATTGAAGATATCAAGTTTACAAGTACATAAGAAGAAACTGTACCTCAATCGGAGTCCCGGTGTGAAAGTTATGAGCAGTCAAAGATAGAAGAAAAAGTCAAAGAAAGATAGGACCGATCCGGATAGGACCGATCCGAAATACAAAGTTCCAGTGAACCCCAGACCTAAGACGGATCGAAGTTGATGAAAATTAAATGAATCGATCCGGATAGGACCGATCCGAAAAGAAAAGAAAAGAACCGAAACGGATCCAAGCCGAACCGAACTGAAGGAGGACCGGATCGGTCCAACTATCGCAGTTTGTTTTCTTACTCTTCCTCCAATGGAGAGTCCTGGTTAAGCTAAAACTCTTGGAGTCTTGTAGGGTATTTAAACCCGATTTATTATCATTTTAGGTGGCGGAAAATTCATCTAATTTTTCCCTTTTCAGTTAAAACTTTTAGAGGTAGTTAGAGAGAGAAAGTTGCTACAAACCCTAGTTTGAAGATTTATTGCAATTTTAATTCCAAGATTGAAGTTTGTTCAGATTTCTGTGATTACAAGTAATTTTAGTTGATACTTTTAGTGCTTTGGTAAGTTAGTTGATTACTTTCTTCTGTCTAATCTTCCTTCTACATATTCTTCAATTCTCCCTTAGTTTAATCATGATTTCCTGCAATTCAACAATCGTTCTCATTAATTTTATCATGGTAGGCTAAATTTTTTGAGGGTCGGGATGCATGAACCCAACCCGATGTGGTAGTTGCATGTGTATAAAATTAATACTCTAAATTTAATGATTTATTATGACCGTATTGCGTAGCGACACAACCATTGTAGATCTTTGGATCTCGTTTGCTTCAGGGTAACCGGGATGCTTTAGGATGCAATGTGAGTGTTTTTATCGCGCGTTACCGCTTTACTCCTCCTCTGATTAAGTATGGTGCGGGCTTGAACCTCATATACCTAATGCTTGGGAGTACTAAAGTCTGGGTCTAATTCATCACTTAAATTTACGATTAGTTTTATACCATCAATACACTAGGGTTGAGGGATTGTATTCTTGTCCTGTTTTCTTCATCATATAGTTCGAGTTTTAAATCATTCATCGTTAGTGTTGATGTAAAAAATTAGATCGCTCTAATTATTCAATCACAGATAAATAAAATGAGACAAAGATTTTTAAAGTGGTTCAGCCTTATAAGAATGGCCTACGTCCACTGTTATGTTATTGCTGAGTGTTTGGGAATTCTTGATTACATGTTCTCTCAAGAAATTTCGATCCTCTTGAATGAGGGTAATACAATGTATTTATAGCCTTGAGGCTATAATCTGAAAGGGTGATGCATTAAATGGTATACATATGAAAGGGTAATACATTTAATGCCCTTTAAGCATGTGCGTCAAGATGATGAGCGTTCAATGAATAGTTAAACTGTTGATTATCTGGCAATCAATGCTGTGGCCGAGATGCAATTCGGACCGCCTTAGTTTCTCGTTACTCAAGAGTTCCTCGGGCGCTGGAGTTCTTCGGAGTGCTGGAGTTCCTCGGTGTATCCTTGTTGCTCGGAGTGAACATGAGTTGGTCGGGGAAATGAACTTCCTCGCTGCTATTGTGCCACGTAGATTGACATGTGTCTTCATATTATTCGTCCATATCAGCATACTAATTTTGGTATCAACAGAAGCCCCAATGCTTCATGCTTGATGGTTTCCTTGAAAGGATGGAGTATTTATTCTGCAGTGTTGCTCCGTGCTCGTGAAATTCTTGATATACCTTCGTGATTTGTTCAACATAAAGTGCATTATCTTCTGGATGACATATGATGCAGCTTGTAGCTTGTCATAATCTCCAAGTATGCTGATTGGTTTGCTAGTCGACCAACTGCCTCCTGTGCCGAGCGACTGAGTGCTAAATTTATGATCCTCTGAATACTTTGTTGATTTGAACCCAACTCTTCAATCTGATTAATACCAAACTAGTGGTGGACTCCGAAACATTTTCATACAACTTCTTCTTCATTATTGGTCGAGACAGTGGTAGCAAAGATCTCAGCGTTGTAGATGCTGATTTTGACTTCTACCTCTGTTTGGGGACGAGCAAGAGGTTATCGGGGACGAGCAAGAGCTGCTTGGACAGACCATCTGTGATGAAAGATCTTAATTTCATAAACTTCCCTTTTGGATGATCATCTTGCTGGCGAGGAACCTGTTTCGAAAGCTGAGGAAAAGAAACCAATAGAATATGAATTTATGATGTAACAGTTAGTATACATATTCATGTAGCTATCAATGTAACTTGTAATTTATTTTGAATTTTAATGAAATACTTTCATTTTTGTTTGCAAATCTGTATTTGCTATTGTCTTGTGCTTGTCAAACACTTTATACTTGTGCTTGCATAACAATATTGTGTGGTTCATCGACCAACTTAGTAATAAAAAGTTACAAGTATCCGTAATGTTGCTCGATCACTTAATAATAAAGTAATGAGTATAAAAATGTTTAAAAAAATTTCCAACCAACCAAGGTTGTTAAATTGTGTTTGACGACCAACTATGGTTAGTGAGAGTTTATCCCCAACTAACCATACTTGGTAAATTTTTGTCTTTTTCATAAAATATGTCCGACCAACTAAGGTCAATAAATTTTCCTCGTCGACCAACTACAATTAGTGGGTTTTTATCCCCGACCAACCATACTTGGTTCAGTTTGGAATATTTTGTTCTTCGAGGAACTTTTTGTAATAATCTTACCTCCCGACCAACATAAGTTGGCATTTGAGAGCATATTTTGTTTCCTAACCAACTGAGATTGGCCTTTTTAAGAGTCTCGTGTTCTCGCTCTTTTACCAACCGGAGTTGGTCTGAGTTTGAACTATCATGTCTACTTGCTCTTTTACCAACCTGAGTTGGTCACGCTAGTGTACGCCTCCTAACCAAAGGAGTATAGTTTTTTCTCGCCCTTTTACCAACCGGAGTTGGTCGTGGGTTTGAACTATAATGTCCACTAGTTCTTTTACCAACCGGAGTTGATCACACTAGTGTACGCCTCCTAACCAAAGGAGTACAGTTTGTTCTCGCTCTTTTACCAACCGGAGTTGATCACGCTCGAACTATCATGCCCACTAGCTCTTTTACCAACCAGAGTTGATCACACTAGTGTACGCCTCCTAACCAAAGGAGTATAGTTTGTTCTCGCTCTTTTACCAACCGGAGTTGATCACGCTCGAACTATCATGTCCACTAGCTCTTTTACCAACCGGAGTTGATCACACTAGTGTACACCTCCTAACCAAAGGAGTATAGTTTGTTCTCGCCCTTTTACCAACCGGAGTTGGTCATGGTTTTAAACTATTGTGTTGTTTTTATTGCTGAACAGCGTAGTGTTTCACACTAGTATTCCCCGAAAAACTTTCAATAAAAGAACGAAGATGGTGAAACATCATCGTTTTATTCATATTGATGGAACTGCTTTACATTTTACATCACTGATAATACTTGCGTAGGTGTTCAGCATTCCATGCATTCTTAAATTCCTCTCCTTCTAGGGTTGTTATTCGGTAAGTTCCTGGTCGAACAACTTCTATAATTCGGTATGGTCCATGACAGTTTGCTTCCAATTTATTGTTTTTCTTCTGCCTGACGAGGAGATCTAGATCTCTCTCTTACTCGGTCTTCATTACGATCAACATACTTTGACAACTTTCCTCGTCTAATGAGCGTTTCGATCTCGTTCTGGAGGGCTATAAAATTTTTAGTCATATGACCATGATCCTTATGAAACTCGCAATACTTATCACTATTCCTCGTATCAGGGTCTGACCTCAGTTTCTTTGGACATTTTACATCCTCGTTATTCTTGATTTCTTCCAAGACATGATTAATACCCATTTTCAAAGGAGTATAATTATCGAATTTCTTCAGGACTTCCCATGACGACTTATTATTCTTGGAATGCTTGTCACTGCCATTGCCCTTATGCTCTTTATTGTCGACTTCCACCTTGGTTTCTTTATCCATATTCTTCTTCGCAGCCATAGCCTCCTCGGCATTCATGACTTTGGCCGCTTTTTCCATCAACTCTGACATAGTTGTAGGTGGATCTTTGGCCAAAGTGTAATACAACTTGTTAGGCAATAACCCACTCATCAAGGCGGTGATTACTGTCTTTTCTTCATAATCTATGACTTCCAGCTTCTCGTTATTGAAACGAGTTATGTAATCTCTAGTACTCTCACCAGGTTTTTGTCTAACACTTAACAAGTGTGCTACTCGTTTTACTGGCTTTGCTCCAAAATAGAAATTGCCAATGAATGACTCAGCCAACTGAAAGAAAGTTGAAATCTTACCCCGAGGAAGATTGTTGTACCATATCTGGGCAGATCCAGTAAGAGTTCCTGAGAATGCTCTGCATCTCATCTCGTCGGGGACAACATAGATGTCGGCAGCAGCTTGATATTGCTCTATGTGAAGAACATGATCTGTCTTTCCATCATATTTGGGGGTCACCAAAGGTGCTTTAAATTTCGATGGTGTAGGAAAATCCACAATGGCCTGTACAAAAGGTGTCCCTCGAACAAAAGTTCGTTGTAGGGGGTTCTTTGCCTTAGCCATTTCTCCCAATCTATCCTCCAACCGCTGAATGGACCCTTTCCACGCATCATTTCCCTCCTCGGGCACATTAGTTCGAGAAATTGATTGTTCTGAAGTAGCTTCCTGAGATCTATCTTGACGAGCAACTGGTCGTGATTGTGCTGATCCTTCTCTTAGATTTGATTGTTGTCCAAAACTCCTCGACACGGCTTTAGGTGGACTCTTATTCCTCCTAGGGCCTAATCGACTGAAAGGAGACTCCTTGCTCAGTCTTTCCATGGCACTGGTCCTCTCTGGAGAGAGAGTAACACGTTGCTCAGTATCTGTGGCCCGTATTGATGAAGTTTGCCCAGGTTGATAAGAGAAATCATCATATTCCTCATTACGATAAGCATCTGAACGCCTGGAACGTGAAGAAAGTAAATAAGTTTGCCTCTGACCACTTCGCTGTCCCGAATGTGCAGGTGCACCGCCATGAAGGGTTTGTATGAGTTGTCGCATTATTTCCTGTATGGCGTTTTGTCCTTGAGCCAGATTCGTCATAATTCCAGCCAGATCTGGAGGTGCAGAGGGATTTGGAGGATTTCCAGCATTTCTAGCGTTTCGATTGTTGGATTCTGGATTATCTTCCATTGATGACGAACGATTTTTGGTGAAAAACGATAACAATAGTCGTTCCCACAGACGGCGCCAATCTGTTGATGTAAAAAATTAGATCGCTGTAATTATTCAATCATAGATAAATAAAATGAGACAAAGATTTTTAAAGTGGTTCAGCCTTATAAGAATGGCCTACGTCCACTGTTATGTTATTGCTGAGTGTTTGGGAATTCTCGATTACAAGTTCTCTCAAGAAATTCCGGTCCTCTTGAATGAGGGTAATACAATGTATTTATAGCCTTGAGGCTATAATCTGAAAGGGTGATACATTAAATGGTATACATATGAAAGGGTAATACATTTAATGCCCTTTAAGCGTGTGCGTCAAGATGATGATCATTCAATGAATAGTTGAACTGTTGATTATCTGGCAATCAATGCTGTGGCCGAGATGCAATTCAGACCGCCTTAGTTGCTCGTTACTCAAGAGTTCCTCGGAGCGCTGGAGTTCCTCGGAATGCTGGAGTTCCTCGGTGTATCCTTGTTGCTTGGAGCGAACATGAGTTGGTCGGGGAAATGAACTTCCTCGCTGCTATTGTGCCACGTAGATTGGCACGTGTCTTCGTATTATTCGTCCATATCAGCATACTAATTTTGGTATCAACAGTTAGTATTTTAGGTAATTTAGAATAGTTGCATTTCTTTCATAATTTCAAAATTGCATTTAGTTGTAGCCAATTCTCAAAACAAATCATCTTTTCCTTTATTTTTAGAGTCAGAGTTAGGATTTCTTCGTCTATCCAACGTCGTTACAATTCCATTGTCCTATTTCCCTGAGGATCGATACCCGACTTATCGAATTATCACTTGAGCGACAGGCTTGCACTTGAGCCTAGAAAGTACGCACTTTTGAGACACATTCTTAGTCGCATAAAGTTTTTGTCCCCGTTGCCGGAGAACTAGGTAGACTTAGGATTAGATCAAGTCAATCTCAAAATTTGACCAAAAATTTCCAAAAATCCAAAAACATATAAAAATTTGAAAAAGCACAAAAATATTCATCATCATCTCTCATAAGCCCGTTAATGCAAAATTCTGAACTCACTCTAACTCCCCATAGTACTCCAATCCGCATTCATAAAAACTCGATAGGAGAATATGACCCTGATAGCCCTCACACTCCTAACGCTCCACATTTCTGGGTTCCACCTCACACACCGTCACACTCAATCGCAAATAACACTCCATTTTCCCTCTTAGGACACACTTCAGAGCTCTCCTCGAGCATACCAAGTGAGGACACCGAGTCGTTAAGAGAGAGAGACATGTCGCAACACGATAGTGCAATCACCGGTGAGGAAGAGTCCCCATACCGCCCTTTGAGAGAAATCTTATATCCTGAGTGCACTGTCACTCCGGGATGCATCATACTCCCGTATAATGCAGGGCAATTTTGTTTTAAAAATGGGATGATCCAGATGCTCCCCCACTACCATGGGATGGATTCTAAAAAGCCATATCTCCACATTAGGGAATTTGAGGATGTGTGTGAAACCCTCAATGATCAAACCTGCACACAAGAGGTAATCCGCCTCAAACTTTTCTTATTCTCGCTAAAAGATAAAGCTAAGACCTAGCTATGGTCTTTACCTCCAATCTCGATTGCATCTTAGAATGAGTTGCAATTTAAATTTCTTAAGAAATTCTTTCCTCCACATCAAACGAACTCCATCAAGGCTCAAATTCAAACTTTTCGATAATTAGAAAACGAGTCGTTCGATCGATGCTACGAGTGTTTCAATGAGTTAGTTACTTCATGCCCCCATCATGAATTTGATAAACTGCAAATCATTTCCTTTATCCACAATGGGCTGAACATTAATTCCAAGCAACTCGTTGAAACCATGTGCGATGGTCCATTTTTCTAATTAGACGCCAACGATGCTGAGCTTAACCTGAGGTATGTTGCTGAGACTACCCAATCCTGGGATACATATGAACCTAATGCTCAAAATCGAAATCGCCAAGTGACCAGCACTCCATCGGCGTCCGACCTATTTCACGTAGAAAAGAATTATATGACGGACAGATGACTCGATGTACTTGAGAAAGGACTGAGAGACCTATGTGAGGTATATGGAAGAGGACCAACTGGATCCATTCTAAACCCCGTCGAGAAGGTGTGTGCGATTTGTGAGGCGGGTCATTCAACTGAGGAATGCCCGACTATACCCGCGTACAAAGTGATGCTTCAAGAGAAAGTCAGTGGCGTAGGAGGATTCAAGGGTAATTTCGGTGCACCGCATGGGAATTCTAACAACCCTTCATGGAAAAACCATCCTGCTTTTAGCTATGGGTAACAACATGCTGCAATGAATCCTAATTCACATGCTTCCCCTCCTCCACCACAACACTTTCAACAAGCTCCACACATGCAAGGACATGTGCAAGCACTACCACCTCAAGGAGAATATATCCCTCCACCGTGAAGAAGTCTCGAGGATACGATAAACTAATTTATCAATAACTAGAATGCAGTCAATGCTAGATATGATCGCATGATCAGTGACATAAATGCAAATATTTCAAAAATGCAGTCATCGTGGAGTATCCAAGATAAGGGCAAGTTTCCTGCCCTGGGCCAAAGACCTCCCCAAGGTCAAACTAGTGTTAGCTCCACCTATACGAAACATCAGGACCACTGTCAAGCTGTGACCACTCTTCTTAGTGGGAGAGTTATTGATTTATCACCTCTCCCACACGACGCAACCAAAGACAAGGAGATTTCGCCCGGCATGAAAGAGGCTGAAGATGTCCCCTTGAATGAGAGTGATAAAAAAGGCACTTGTGAGCCCGAGGTAGTAGTGAAACCACCCACCACGGCACCGTTTCCCCAAAGGTTGATTCCTTCCCACAAAGGAAACCCCCGTGATGAAGTGCTAGACATGCTAAAGTAAGTAAAGCTAAATTTACCTTTCCTCGATGCCATTAAGAAAATTACAGCTTATGCAAAAGTCATCAAAGACTTGTTAACAGTGAAGAGGAAGATGAAGGTAAGTAAAAATGTCTTTCTAGCACAAAACGTGAGCCCTATCCTACTTAATGATCTCCCGCCAAAATTCAAAGATCCCGGTGCACCCACCATTTCCTGCATCATTGGAGAAAATAAAATTTAAAAAGCCTTACTTGACTTGGGAGCAAGTGTCAATATCCTCCCTTACGCCATCTATAGGCAACTTGATCTGGGAGACCTTAAGCCCACAAAGATCATTCTCCAATTAGCGGATCGAACCGTGAATATCCCAAGAGGTGTAGTTGAGGACATGATCGTCCAAGTTGACACTTTCTACTTCCCGGTATATTTTATCATTTGGGACACAGAGCCCTCCTTCACTTCGAGCAATCATGTTCCCATCATTCTTGGGCGCCCATTCTTAGCTATGGCTAACGCTATTATCAACCCTCGGAATGGGTAGATGCAACTCACTTTTGCGAACATGGCCTTAGAGACTAACATCTTCCATATAGCCCAATATACGAGGGAAGAAGATGATCTTCACACAGTGAGCTTAATGGACGAGATCGTAAAGGAGTATTTTGAGGAAAATTATTGTGGAGATGCCCTAGGGTCCTGTTTAGTGTCGAGCCACGAGAGTGAGGGGACGTACACTGAATTTGAGAGGGAGGTTGAGGAGTTGAGAGAGTTACTTGATGAGAGAGCGTCAGACGAGGACGCGAGAGATGTAAGTTGGGTTTCTCAATTCGGGGAGTTACCGCCGAGGGAGGCACGCATGGTTCCCTCCAGCGATAAATTTTCGACCCTCGACTTGAAGAAACTACCCTCCCACATTAAATATGCATACCTAGGAGAGGACGATACATTTCCTGTTGTTGTCTCCTCTAGCCTAGACGAAGAACAAGAGGGTAAACTGTTAAATATTCTGAGAAAGAACCAAAGTGCTTTTGGTTGGTGCATTGCTGATTTGAAAGGGATAAGTCCTTTAATTTGCACCCACAAGATCCATCTCGAAGAGGATGTCAAGCCCTCGAGAGAAATGCAAAGAAGGCTAAACCCTAATATGAAAGAAGTGGTGAGGACCAAAATTATTAAGCTATTAGATGCCGAGATTATCTACCCAATCTCGGATAGCAAGTGGGTGAGCCTTATTCAAGTTGTCCCAAAGAAGTCGGGCATGACAGTGATTGAGAAGATCTAGTTCCCCAATGTACCACCACCGGGTGGCGCGTTTGCATTGATTACCGGAAACTCAATGCGGGAACTAGGAAAGACCATTTCCCCTTACCATTTATTGATCAGATGCTTGAGAGAGTAGCGGGCCACCCGTACTATTGCTTCCTTGATGGTTATTCCGGATATAACCAAATTGAGGTAGATGTACTTGACCAGGAGAAAATGACTGTCACTTTCCCCTTTGGTACGTTTGCCTACAAACGTATGCCATTCAGCTTGTGTAATGCATTCGCGACCTTTCAAAGGTGCATGTTGAGTCTATTTAGTGACATGGTTGAGAGAGGACTCGAAGTGTTCATGGACGATTTTAGCATTTTTGGCACCTCTTTCGATCTTTTTCTAGCAAAGATGGAAAAAGTACTTGTCCGGTGTGTGGAAAAGAACTTAGTGCTAAACTGGGAGAACTGCCATTTTATGGTCACTGAGGGAATAGTTCTTGGCCACATAGTTTCATCCAAGGGGATTGAAGTTGATAGAGCTAAGATAGATGTCATAGATGATCTTCCCCCACCAAAATCGCTCAAAGACGTGTGCTCCTTCTTGGGCCATGCGGGGTTTTATCGAAGGTTCATTAAGGACTTTAGCGCCATTGCTAGGCCCTTAAGCAAAATACTCATGAAGGACACCCCAATTGAGTGGAAAGAAGCATTCCATAGTGCTTTTGAAAAATTGAAAGTCATGCTTGGGTCCGCTCCCATCATGAAAGTTCCGGATTGGTCATTACCATTCGAACTTATGTGTGATGCTAGCGACTATGTGATAGGGGTGTTTTGGGCCAAAGAAAAGACAAAAAGGCTCATGTTATCTACTACGCTAGCCGGACTCTTACCAAACCATAACTCAATTACTCCACTATAAAGAAGGAGTTTCTATCAGTAGTCTTTGCCCTTGACAAATTTCGGTCCTACCTTATCGGTTCTCCCATCACTTGCTTCACCGACTACGCGGCATTGAAATACCTACTTGCGAAGAAAGACGCGCCTCATAAGGTGGATCCTACTCCTACAAGAGTTTAATCTCTCCATTAAAGATAAGAAAGGAGTAGAAAACATCTTTGTCGACCACTTATCACGACTTTAGTCTGACGTGCCTAGTGATCCAATACCCATAGACGAATACTTTCCGGATGAGAAACTCTTTGTCACCTCTTCTTTGCCCTGGTTTGTGAATATAGTGAACTATCTTGTCACGGGAGTTGTCCCTCCTGATTGTACACCGCAAGATAAGAAGAGGTTTACTACTTGGCCGCGCATATTTTTCTATGATGACCCTTTCTTGTTTTAATATTGCACCGACCAAATCATCCGACGATGTGTACCAGGTGACGAGATCCCGAAAGTCATCCAATTTTGTCATTCAGAAGCTTGGGGAGTCCACTTTTTGACGAAAAAGACGGTCACTAAAATTGTTCAATGCGGCCTTTATTGGCCCACAATATTTCGGGATGTGAACAATGCTTGTAAATCTTGCGATAGGTGCCAAGGGATGGGAGCTATTACCCGATGATACATGATGCCATTAACCCCGATACTCATTATTGAGAGCTTCTACTGCTGGGGTATTGACTTCATGGGCCCTTTCCCCCGCCCTTTGGTTTCTTATACATCCTTGTTGCGGTCGACTGCGTTTCCAAATGGGTGGAAGCTATAGCTACCAAGACAAATGATAACAAATTGGTGATTAAGTTCTTACAGGAACACATACTTTTCCGCTTCGACGCTCCGAAAGTGATAATTATTGATAATGGCACGCACTTTTGCAATAGGCCATTTGAGAAGCTCATGACAAAGTATGGCGTCGTTCACATGGTTAGAATAACTTATCATCCACAAACTAACGGGTAGGCCAAGCTAGCGAATCGAGAAATCAAGCACATCCTAGAGAAAATCTTATATCCTAACCAGAAAGATTGGTCCCTTCGATTGAATGATTCACTATGGTCCTATCGCACCGCATATAAAAATCCTCTTGGAATGTCTCCCTTCCGCTTTGTGTATGGAAAATCTTATCACCTTCCTGTTGAATTCTAACACAAAGCGTATTGGGAAATTAAGAAGGTGAATTATGACATGGATAAAGTCGGTGAAGCTCGTAAGCTTCAATTAAATGAGTTAGCGGAAATACGCAATGACGCGTATGAGAACGCAAAAATTCCCAAAGAAAGGATGAAACTCGACCATGATCAGATTATTCGACGCAAAGAGTTTCTTCTCGAATAAAAAGTGCTTCTCTATAACTCCTGACTTTATCTATTTCTAGGTAAGTTGCGGTCTCGGTGGACTGGCCCGTTTGTTGTGAAGACTGTGTTCCCCCACGGAGCTGTGGAGTTGGAAGATCCAAAAGGGGGAAGCCCATTTAAAGTCAATGGACAACGCCTAAAGCCAGATTTAGAGGCGTGTCTGGAAGAAGCCGACACCATTTGGTTGTCGAACCCCATTTACGGGGTCAAATGACCTGAAAAAGAGAGGTCATCGTACCCCGACGCGTATGGAGTGAACTCTTGTGTATAGTAGATGAGAGTCACTTGAGTAGTGAGAGTAACTTGAGTAGTGAGAGTCCCTAGGATTAGGATATAATAAGGTTAGAGCATTCACATGTTTCGAGAGAATGAGTTGAGTTGCTTTACCATAGGTATCGAGAGGGTGTTGAGTCCAAAATTGATAGGAAGTATTGTTGAGTGTCAAAAAAAATTCGGGGAGAGCGATCGCATTTAAGTTAGGGGAGAAATCATGTTTAGTGCAAGAACCGGATAGGTTCTTTTATTTTTGAGTCGGATCGGTCCGTCCCAGATCTGTTCGTTTCTCTTACAGCCGGATCGGTCCTTTATGTAAAGAACTCGAAAATTAAAAGGATCGAATAGGTCTGGTCCTGGAACAGCCAGACCAGTCCGATTTTCTGCAGCCTTTCCTCCTTCCCTAGGTACACCCCCTTCCCCCCAATCCATTCCCTTCCCTCCAAATTCGTCCAACCACTTTCTCCCCTTCACTTTCCCTCCCAAATCCATCCCTTTTTCCCTCCAAACCCTTCCCACACTCCTCACCTATAAATACACACCATATCCTCCATTTTTCTCCACACCTTCACCTACATCACTTCTCTCTTCTCTCTACCTATTTTTTTCCAGCACGCTCTACTTATCATAATGGCCCAAAGCGCTGCTCCCGTCAAATAAAACTCAACTGAAATTTTACCCTCCGACCATGGTGATTTTCGCTCCCACCAAGAGGAGCGTTGGTGCAACCATTTCTTAGGTCCGGATTGCAAACTCCACATGGAGCGAGCAGTCCAATGGATAGTGCATCCCAATTCCATCACTACCCTCTTCATGCCTAGGGGTTGGTGTCATTTATTTAATGAACCATACGAAGCGATTTGGGCCGTTGAGGTACGCTCTTTCTATAGATCCCTTGTTCGAACGGGCGAATTCGAGTCTCAAGCCTATGTCAATGGTACCATCGTTCCCTTCTCTTTGGCCATTCTCACTTCCAAGTTGGGCGAATATGACATTCCAGATCTTCAAGACTACACATACCCAAATAATGCCCCCCGGTAGCCAAGGACCTATTTATGGAGCAAATTTCCCCCGGCAATGCTTAGAGGGGGAGACTGTCCCTGTTGGCCGACTTAACGAGACAACACGCCTCACATTCCAAATTATGTGTGATAACATTTTGTAAACTTCCAATGATTCTGCAATGCATTCCCGTCAAGCCACATTAACATACCACCTCTTCGATCCCAACACTTCAATTCACCTGGCTCGCACCCTATACACTGACATTATCGTTGCAGCCCTGGATGAGAGAGGTACAACACCACTTCTATATGCATGCCTGATTACCTCCATTCTTAAAGACGCTGGCATTGTTGCTCCGCTAGATCGTACTCGCCTCCCCGGTCCCTTTGGACAAGGAACCCGCACTCGGAGCGCCAAACAGCTGGCCATCCTTCGGGCAAGGCATGGAAGTGATGATGAGGCCGATGATGCCTCGAGTGAGGAAGATGAAGAGGCAGGTGCCAATGTGGAGATGGGAGAAGTGGGTGTTGATAAAGAGTCGGTCGACGAAGAAGATGAAGCAGATTTTGAATGGGCGGGTGGCGAGCTCACTACTAGAATCTCGGCCCTCGAGTCGCAATTCAGTGACTTTATGACTGAATACCGCCAAGACCAGCGCGCATACCGACGCAATACAAGTACGCTATTTTGTTTTCAAGCAGACTTGTATAGACGCTAGGGGGATACAAACGAGCCATTGCCATCTTACTTTTATGACCCTTATGGCCCCGACGCGCCCAGCTCTTCCCACCCACCGCCCTAGTGAAGCTTTGTTGGTTTATGTGTCAGTTTTTAGTTGTTTGACTTGATCACATGGTTGTATGCTCTTTCCTTTTATTGTACCACAGTCCTTATATATTACAGTCCGCATTTTCTCCATGTGTTTGTTTTATTTGTCGCACTTCTTATTTTTCCTTGTTTAGCTTTTCGTCCTTTTGATTGAGGACAATGCAAAAGTCTAAGTTAGGGAGGTGACAAGTGCGTATTTCTAAAACTTCACAAATTTTCAAAAATGCCCAGAAATTTCAAAAAAAAATCATAAAATTTTGAAAAATCCAAAAATATTTTTTGTTCAAAATAAATAAAAATTGGAATTCAAATTTTTCGAAAATATCATTGAAAGTCGGTTTAAAGTCTCAAGTTATAAAATTCAAAATACACAAAGTCGAAATTGACCAAAGATGGAAATTGTGCAAAAATTGACGACTTAACGAATAAGTGTGGAGATTAATAAAACCCGGTGAGATTTCGAGCCTATCGATCTTTTTAAATTTTTAAATCAATCCGAGTTAATGGTTAACTCATAGTTCTAATTCAACGTTTTAAATAAATTGTTAATGATCTCAATTCTTTATTTTGATCGGTTATGAAAAATGGAATATTATCTCAAAAAGCGCGCTATAAATATCTAAATTAAATTAATCTCGAGACGCATATGGTAAATTAATAAGTAATTCGGACAATGAAGTAGGCCATCGTTTGTTACCCAAAAATATTAGCCATAAAAAGATGTGAAAAATTATCCCTTTGATAACCCAATTGAGTTGAATAAAATTTATCGTTTCGTTTGGAAAATCGAAAAACCCAAGTAGCCCGGAATTGCGAAAATAGAATACTAATTAAAGTCCGAAAAGTGCATAAGAAGGGGCAAGAAAAAGAATAGAAATGCTCAACAAAAATAGCAAGAAAAGAAAAGAAGTGAAAATAGAAAAAATAGAGAAAAGGAATCGAAAATGAGCAAAATCCCGAAAAAGTACTGAGGGAAATCATAAAAAAAAATTCTAATTCCGAATTTTCCAACTATTTCCATGTTACCCAATACACCTATAGCCCGAAAAAGTCCTAACCGAGTCTGGATTGATAAATTAATTATTGCGTGGAGAGCTAAGACACAAAATATAATAAAATAGATAAAACGTATGTATAAGAGGCAATGTTCCCGTGTTTCAAACCGTATTCCGTTGATGAGATCCAATCACTATAAAATTTTCGTCTTTCTACTTATGTGCATGAACTTGGTTCCACTGCATTTACTCTTATAAATTACGCATATCAAGAGAAAATAGCCACATTCCGAGTAATTCGTTTGTGAGAGCATCATGTGAGATTTTGAAATCAAAGCGAATTTTTGGATAAGTAACGTAATGGTCAATCGGTATAAATCCGCGGTTAAATTTTTCGGCTTCACACACACGCACTATGATTTGAGATTCTTGAACATGACTTGATGATGATTATTTTCTGGGAAATTTTGAATAATACAATTTTTTTCATATTTTGAAGTTTCTTTGAGTCGAATTTTGTGGGGATATTCTCTGCAAACCCTCACAAGACACAACTCGTCCTACTAGGGTAACCTAGGGGTTTAAAGGCTTATTGCATACGCTAAATGCAATATCTTGCTCGCAAAAAAGGTATTATATCCCAATAAAGTGATTTTCAAGAGTTATCCATGCTAGGATTCTTTTACATTGCTCGGGACGCGCAAAGTTTTAAGTTAGGGGGATTTGATTAGGCATAAATTCTTCTAAATTTATCCATTTAATTTAGTTACTTTTAGCACCTTGAACAACATAATCGATTTGATTTTATCTCATAATCTTGCTACTGACTTATTCTAACGAGTACCCCGAGTTTCTAGTATTTCATACTAATTTTACAGGTATTTGATGTCACTAAAGAAGGAAAGAAACCAGAAGAATAGAGAAAGAAAAGAAGGAAAGTCAAAAGGGCAAAGTTGTAATTTTTACCCAAACTTCGGATGAGGCATCTCAAGAAATGTTGAAGATATCAAGTTTACAAGTAAATAGGAAGAAACTGTACCTCAATCGGAGTCCCGGTGTGAAAGTTATGAGCAACCAAAGATAGAAGAAAAAGTCAAAGAAATATAGGACCGATCCGAAATACAAAGTTCCAGTGAACCCAGACCGAAGACGGATCAAAGTTGACGAAAATTAAATGAACTGATCCGGATAGGACCGATCCGGGAAGAAAAGAAAAGAACCGATCCGGATCCAAGACGAACCGAACTGAAGGAGGACCAGATCGGTCTGATTATCGCAGTTTTGTTTTCTTACTCTTCCTCCAATGGAGACCCCTGGTTAAGCTAAAACTCTTGGAGTTTTGTAGGGTATTTAAACCCGATTTATTATCATTTTATGTGGAAGAAAATTCATCTTATTTTTCCCTTTTCAGTTAAAACTTTTAGAGGTAGTTAGAGAGAGAAAGTTGCTACAAAACCCTAGTTTGAAGATTTATTGCAATTTTAATTCCAAGATTGAAGTTTGTTCAGATTTATGTGATTACAAGTAATTTTAGTTGATGCTTTTAGTTCTTTGGTAAGTTAGTTGATTACTTTCTTCTGTCTAATCTTCCTTCTACATATTCTTCAATTCTCCCTTAGTTTAATCATGATTTCCTGCAATTCAACAATCGTTTTCATTAATTTTATCATGGTAGGCTAAATTTTTTGAGGGTCGGGATCCATGAACCCAACCCGATGTGGTAGTTGCATGTGTATAAAATTAATCCTCTAAATTTAATGATTTATTATGACCGTATTGCGTAGCGACACAACCATTGTAGATCTTTGGATCTCGTTTGCTTCAGGGTAATCGAGATGCTTTAGGATGAAATGGGAGTGTTTCTATCGTGCGTTACCGCTTTACTCCTCCTCTGATTAAGTATGGTGCGGGCTTGAACCTCATATACGTAATGCTTGGGAGTACTAAAGTCTGGGTCTAATTCATCACTTAAATTTACGATTAGTTTTATACCATCAATACACTAGGGTTGAAGGATTATATTCTTGTCCTGTTTTCTTCATCATATAGTTCGAGTTTTAAATCATTCATCGTTAGTATTTTAGGTAATTTAAGATAGTTGCATTTCTTTCATAATTTCAAAATTGCATTTAGTTGTAGCCAATTCTCAAAACAAATCATCTTTTCCTTTCTTTTTAGAGTCAGAGTTAGGATTTCTTCGTCTATCCAACGTCGTTACAATTCCATTGTTCTATTTCCCTGAGGATCGATACCCGACTTATCGAATTATCACTTGAGCGACAGGCTTGAACTTGAGCCTAGAGAGTACGCACTTTTGAGACACATTCTTAGTCGCGTCAGTATGAATACGTAATATTTATGGGACTCGAAAAATATTTTTAGTATGTTATTTTTATTAAAAATAGTACTTTGAAAGAATTTTAACTTCGTTTATTCTGAGATAAGAATTGTTTAGAGTCTCATTGAACCTTCCCTTGTGTTTAGAAGGATCAAACAACACTTCCAGTCGTTCGAGCGAGATGAATATGTCTTACAAGCGACATGGCCATTTTGTTCGAGTGAAATGTTGATCTCGTTCAAACGATGCGCTGACTTAACTTTTCTATTTAAGGTGTGTTTCACTCAGAATTGTGAAAGTTGCAGAACCAGAAAATCAGTTTACATACAATACGTTATCTGCATAAGTTTTCTAAGGATTTCAAAGTCTAAAAACATCCTTAGAGTTTCAAGATCTGAATTTCATTCACATATGCGATAGAGATCTTGGTTTGCACCATTTGAGTTTATTAATCCCTTTGAACATTGAGTTTGGCGGTGATGAAGAGAAGGAGTTCATGTTCAACATCATAGACATTGCTAAGATGTGTCGATAGACACCAAGATATACGTGGACGCGTGTGTTATGGATGATCATCGTAGAAGGACTTCTGTATGGGCACTGTGAAGGAGTGATTGAAGGACCAGAGGAGCATCAAAACTTATGGGGGATCGAGTCATTGAGTAAGTCTATTGTCTGTACTTTGTAATACCACATCATAATGATTATCTAGCTTAGGTAATCCAAGGGTTTTTTTCCTTAGTGGTTTCTTCGTACATCCGATATCGCTTTTGTGAAATTATTTATTTTACTTTCTTTAATCACCTAGATGCATGTTTAGGATTAAACAAGTTAAAATTGAGCTTAACTAAAATTGGTTCACGTACTTAGTGCGTATAAAATTCAAAAAAAGGGTTTTAAAAAAGAAAGTTGGTTTTAACATCCTTAAAGCATACTGGAAAGAAAATGGGATTATAGGACTGTATAAGTTCTTCTCCACGTGGTCTCTTCATATGCTTGATGGTTCATATTCTTGGATATGGTCAGTTTAAGAGCCGACCAAAAGTACCTGAGCCAACCAGACGTTATCCTTTGTTCACAGCGTGGAAATGAGATTAACAAGTATTACTACTTCATTGGTCTAGGTGGCCTATACTTTTAGGCTACAACAAAAGCCCCCAATACTGCTGTAACACCTTAGTAGGTGCTACTGAAAAATATTAGAGAGTTTCAAAATAAGATACCATTAACATTAGGCATAAATTTGTGGAAGCATAAATAATACATTGACATAATAAAATATCTTAATTTTATTAAATATCAAATGTCCTTTTACAAAACAATTTACAATACTCAAAGTGATACATTTAAATTTTGAAAATAAATATCAAGAGCCTCTAATGACGATCCCGATCCCAACGATGCCGTAAATATCATCTCATATCAAACATGAAATACAACAAACCTGAAATACAACAAAATACCAAGGGATAAGTGAGAAACTCAGTAGCTCGTATAAATGCTCCAAATGTATCTATACATACTCGTGTGTGTGCATAATATACTAGAGTGTATGAAATATGAACACTGAAACTAAAATTTAAATAATATAATCATAATATAGGATCTCACTGCGGGAACTACACAATCCAAGATCCCATATCAAAATTCTCGTCGCACTTCCCACAGTATGGTATGAACTATCATCCACTATCCTCTTAATTATCCTCGGAACAATCCAATGGCCCAAAAAAATAACATAACTCGATAATACGGGTCGTCATAAGCTGGCATCACTGCTATAAAATCTTAGGATCACCGCCATAATAACATTTCCCATACTCGCCAACCGGGGTCCATGGATTAGTCTTTGGATAATAAACAAAATCGTAGTCGACAGCACACCCCGTCCAGTGGGTGGTTTGGCTAAGGAATGCCTATGCATTCTCCAATAATTATTATCATAATATCATTCTCTCAATTCAAATAAATTTTAGATTGTAACACCCCGTTATTTTTTGCATTTAATATTTAATTAATTCAAGAATTTAAAATTACTTGTGTATCGTAATTTTAATTGAATTAAGTATGGAAAAATATATTTAAATATTAATCGAGGAGTGAATGGTTAATATTTAGGGAAATTTATTTACTAAGTGAATAGTAATAATTTATTTTCGTCATTTCGGGTATTAATGACGGGGTATGTACGGTATAGACTAATTTGGGTGTGAGATAAGGATTTTTATAAATTAATTCGAATGCTAATTCTGAGTGTACGGTTGAGTCCGGATGGGCCGAGATAGTCGAAAAAATGTACCCAGGGTAGTAAACGGGACGCAAGACGTTTTTAGACACAGCCAGGCCCACACGGGGGCATTGGGTCACATGGGCTTGGGCCGTTAGGCAAAAAATTGGATTAAACCTAATTAAAGAATTATAAGAAAAAGGGAAACGATTGAATTGAGTTTAGAAAATACTTAGTGGGTTAGGAAACTCTAAGAGCAGTTAAAGGCAAATTTGGGGGGACAAAGGAGAGCCAAATCAAAGGAGTTCATCTTCAATCTTGGGTATTCACACCTCCAAAACCAGACACTACGAATCATAAGGCAGGTGGTTAACTTGCTGTAGCATTTAAATTTTATTTCAATTCATATTCATGTGATGTGAAATCAAAGATATTCGTTTTGGGATTTAAAGGGTATAAACACGGGGTTTTATGAACCATTATTCTGATTTCTAAATTGTGTAGAAATTCATGTAAATTGTGAGATTAGCATATATATAAACACGGGGTTTAATTACTTCTGAGGTTCTCCCAGTTGATAGACTGACGATTGCCCATATGTCCAGGGCGAGGTTACTAGAGAGGACCAACTAGAATTTAGCTCTGCTAATTGTCATGATTCCCTTTATTTTTATTTCGGTATGATTATTTATTTTTAGTGATCATCTTTGACCTTCTAATTTTGATGTTCTTGGTTGATTATGATCAACTTTTGATTAAGGACGACCAACTTAGGGAGTTTTCTACTGATGTTGAGGAGGCCTTCAAAGGTTTGAAATGATCTCTGAAAGCTAGTAGGGAAGCCCATAAGATAAATGAAGATGACTTGCAGAATAAGTTAAAGGATACCGAACAAGCAAAGAAGGACGCTGAGTAAGCTGCCACATATGCTAGGAAGGCGACCACCGAAGTGGAGAACAAAATTCAAGACTTAAAGGTGATTGTAAAAAAGTGAAAAAAGGATGCTTATACCCTTGGCAAGGATAAGGCATTTTCCACTGCTGCCTTATAGATAGGCTTTTTGAAGAAGGTTTCCTTCAAGGATGGTTGGGACTCTATGCTTAAACAGGCTGGCATTGCTATTGATTCAGACCTTTTCCAACATTTCAAACCTAGCACCCCTCCTGCTATTAATGAAGAAATAGAGGATGAGGAGGTTATTGGTGAGTTTTTAATGGCGCTTGAGACTTTCATGGTGATAGCCTGGTCGGTAGGAGATCTGGCCCAATATAAGGAGAAGGTGTAATTGTCTTGGAGTTTTTCTTTTCTTTATCTTTTTATAATGTTGATTTTCTTTATACTATAACCAAGAACAATAGTCATTTCTCCATTTGATTAATGAATTTATCCATTATTCCCCCTTGTTAAATGTCCATATTTTCTAAATTGGTTTCTTGGTTTCCCATATCTTATTCTTCAGTTTAACTCTAGGAGATCTGTCATAGTCACTGCTGAGAGTGATCTTTACAGGAAAAATGTTCAACTTTTTAGAGCATGACATAAAGAATTGGATGAGAATGATCTGGAAGAATTGCTCGCCCTATATGCTTATAATCAAGTTAAAGAAGTGTACCTTCATTTGTTCCGATTATCTAACCAAGTTATAGCAACAACGCTGTTTACTATAATATGATTGTGAAAATGCAAGAGGACCATAAATCATCCCTTGTCAGTCAGCATTCAGATTATTTTTTAGAAAGAGGAAGATCCCCTCAGATCATGAAGTAAAGTATGCTCGACTAAGACAAGAGAGAGGTTTTGATCAGAGACATAGAAAAATAGAATTTGTGTTGAATAGTGAGTTGAACAGCTCCTGAGAGGTGGCAGGTTTACTAGAACATAAAAACAATTCTCTCAAAGATGGATTAAAGATCTTGAAGAAATCTTTAGGGACTGGTCAAAATGAAGGTGTATCCTTTTTGGAGCAAGAAAATGCGCCGTTGAGGGAAGAGATAGAGATTTTAAAAAAATCTAAAGCTAGCCACTTATCCAAGAAATTGGTGGTTGCTCAGCACATTGTAGAAGAAAAAAGGATGAAGAAAACTCTTGTTAACCAGATCACCTTGATCAAAAATCAAAATAATACTATTGAGAAACTATCTGACAAGGCTGACAGGCTAACCTTTTAATTTCACAAATAACTCGGAGCAGTTTGGATGAATAGGTACGATAAAGCCTTGGCCCACATGGGAGATGAACTAGAGCAATCTAGGAATGAAGGTTATAAATGGGGTTGGCTGAATGCTCTAACAGTTCTAAAGGTTCCCGAAATGCATACTTTATGGTATAGGTACGATCCTCCAACTAATTGCCTTTCTAGATCACCTTTTTAAGGACATAGTCTCCTTCTTTCAAGTTGCTCGGCTTCACTCTTTTGTTATAGAACCTGGCAATGCGTTGTTAATAGGCGACTACCTGAAGTGATGAAGGAATATGGCATGCCATATCAGCATTTGATATTCTTCCATATGAATAGGTAAACCTTTTTATAAGTCATTTCAACTAGTGCCTCAACCTCCACCCTTTTTGTGAAGTAGTCTATGGCAATAACTAAGTATTTAAATCTCCCTTTCATCCTTAGTAAGGGTGAGACCAAATCGACTCCCCACAGTGAAAAGGGCCAAGGGGAGGTGATCGGTGTCAAAGCAGCCCCTGGTCGTCTATGTATAGCTGCAAATTTTTGGCACTTGTCACATTTTTTAGTGTATGAAGAGTAATCTGCCTTCATGGTTAGCCAATAATATCCCGACATAGCTACTCGTCGCACCAGTGATCGTTCAGCTAAATGGGCTCCGTATGATCCTTCGTTAACTTCTTTAATCAGGTCTTGCACTTTTGTTGGATGAACACATCGAAGTAAGGAGGCGGGTAAATCTTCTTTTATATAAAATACCTCACTCTACCACGTAGCTAGCCATCTTGTATCTCAACTTCCTGGCCTCTTTTGGATCTTTAGGTAGTAATCCCTTGTCAATGTACCCTTTGATTGGATCCATTCACGAAGGGACCAATTAAACTGCTATTAAGTTGAAATTTAGTTCATCTATGCTCCTATTTACTAGGAATTCCACTGGAATAGTCCTTTTTAATTATGTCTTGGTTGCTGAAGTAGGTCGAGCAAGTACGTCTACTCAGGCGTTCTTTATTCTTAGAATTCTGACCACCCTGACTGCCAGAAACATGGTGATGTTTCTTTATGTTTTTACCAAGTACCTTGTCATCAGTTCTCCTTTGACACCATAGATTCGTAACACTAGATTACGAATAAGCTGAGTCAATATGAGCGATTATTTTATCGATGCCTAGTGATAAAGCAAGTTTCAACCACTAATAAATGCTTCATACTCTGTCTCATTGTTAGAAGCATGGAATTGAAAACGAAGAGCATACTCTACATATACATCATCAAGGGTATTTAAAATTAAACCTACTCCACTATTAGAGGCACAAGAGGACCCATCAACGTATAACTTCTAGATAGAAATTTCTTCGTCAAAGCTCCCATCACTCAGAGAACCTTGCTTTGAATAAATTTTTACTATGTTGTTCATATTTTTTAGCAATATCTGGAATAATGTGCAATTCAGGTTTGTCCAGTTTAGAACCATCTTTCGGAGAAGTCTGTTCAGCTTGGTTCGACTTTGAGTTCTCTTCCAAGAAAGTCTGTTTGCCCTGTTTCCCTTTATGATCGACTGTGGTTTCTTTATAGGTAAATTTCGCTACGAGACCAGCTATAGCCTACCCTTTTAGCATTGTTCGGGGCTCGTAGAGTATATCATATTCACCTAACTATACTTCCCAGGACATTAATCTCCTAGATTTTTTTATCTTATGGATAGCTTGGCGTAATGGTAAATATGTGTACACCACAATGGTATATGCGTAGAAGTAGGTCCTCATTCTGATAGACTCCTCAATAAGTGCTAAAGCTAATTTTTACAAGCGAAGATATCTTATATCCTCCCCTCTAAAAGCCTTGCTGGTATAATACATTGGTTTCTGAATTCCATTCTCCAATCGGATGAGTGTCGAGCTAACAACTGAATCGAATACAACGAGATATAAGTACAACTTTTCTCCCAATACTAGTCGAGAGAGCAGAGGTGGAGATCCCAAATATTTCTTCAATTCCTGAAAAGCTTTCTCACACTCATCATTCCATCTGAATCTCTTTCGAAGCACCTTGAAGAACGGTAAGCATTTATTAGTTGCACGGGAGATAAACCAATTAAGTCTAGCTATTCTTCTTGTCAGTTTCTACACGTCTTTCTTGCATGAGGGAGACTGCATCTCGATTAACTCCTTAATTTTATCTGAATTACCTTCTATTTTTTCTAATTTATGATGAATCCTAGGAACATCACTTCTTGTATGCTGAACACACATTTGGTCACATTAAGCTTCATTTAATGCTATTCAAGCTGGTCAAACGTTTGGCTTAAATCTTTGATGTGGTTTTGCTTTTAGTAAGGACATCATCCATATAAACTTCCATGTTTTTGCAATCTGGTCTCCGAAAACTTTATTCACCAGCCTTTGGTATGTTGTTCCAGCTTTTTTAAGCACAAATGGAAAAATGTTGTAACAAAAAATACCTTGTCTAGTGATAAATTATGTGTTTTCCCTATCTTCTGGTTTTATTTTGATCTAATTATATCCCGAATAAGCATCCATAAAGCTGAGTAAAGGAAAATGCCCTGTTGTGGCGTCAGCTAATTAATCAATTACGGGTAAAGGAAAATGGTCCTTAGGACATGCCTTGTTGAGATCGATGAAGTCAACACACATGAGTCATTTGTTGTTTTTCTTCTTCACCATTACTACACTTGCTAACCACTCTAGATATCTGACATCTTCGATGAATTTTACCTTCTGTAGTTTATCCACTTCCTTTTGGATAACCATGCTCTTCTCAGAACTGAAGACCGCTTTTGCATGATCATCTTGGTATCTTTTGATATTCAACTTATGGCATATAAATTCAGGATCAATCCCTGGCATATCTTCATGGCTCCAAGAAAACACACTTTTTCGCTCTTTGAGAAAATTGTTCAATTCTTATTTGAGGGTTGGTTCTATGGTCGAGTCGATTTGTGTGGTTCTTTATAGTTTTTGGTAATCCATGACAATTATTTTCATGACTTACCAACCTGTCCTTTGACTAAATCAGCCTCTTTATGAGGATCTAAAATTTTTATCTGGTAAGTTGCAGTAAGTTTCTTTACTTCCTCTTGGTCGACTGAAGTGTAATAGCATTCTCTAGCTTTAACTTAATTTCTAGTAATAATGCGGACCCCATAATGAATGGGGAACTTAAGGCACTGGTGGACAATAGATGGTACCGCTTTGAACTTTTACAGGATGACCCTGCCAAGGATCATGTTGTAGGCCTATCGAACGTTCTTATCTAAGACAAAAGAATGGATTTTTTAGTCCTACTAACTTTCCATGTGCCGATTAAAACTTCCAACTTAACAGTCCCCAGTGGATATACTTTTTCACCCGAAAAGCCTATTAGCGGCCTATGATAAGGTTCTAATTTGTTATCGCGTAATCCTAAACTGTGAAAATAATTGTAGAATATGACATCGGTCGAAAAACCATTGCCAATAAGAATTTTATCCACCCTTGCCTCGTGTACTCTCATGGTGATGACCAAAGGATAATCATGTGGGTATAACACTCCTGATAGGTCATTTTTGGAGAAAGCAATCACCAACTTAGCTTTATTTACTTTCCTTAGCCGGCCATGAACATCGTTGCATAGATTAATCTGCCGAATATAGGAGCATACTTTAGCTTCATTTAGATAGACTTTTTTTCTATCTATTTTGTCTCCACATCCGGCTTCTCCTTCTGTAATAAAATGGCAGCCAAAAGATATCATTTTTACCTTAATCTCAGGCTCACGCGGTTTCTTTGGCAGATCTGGATCTTCTTTTGAACCATTAACTCAGTTTCTTTTCTTATCATCTCTTTCTCTATAAGGAGATTTTGATCGCTTCCTGGATTCTTGTTCTTTTGATCTATCAATTAACTTGGACAACTTGCACGCGAAATTAGATTCTCAATCTCATTTTTCAAAGCAATACAGTTATCAGTCATTTGCCTATAGTCTTTGTGAAACTCACAATACTTGGACTTATCTCTCCTGTTAGGAGGGGACATCAGTTTTTTGGGTCATTTGAGTCTTTGCTTCATCTGATTCCTCCAGCATATGATGCAGCCAACAATAAGAGGATTATATACCTCATACTTCTCGGGTTTCTCGGATTTCTTATCATTTTTCTCCTTCTAATCAAAATTCTTAGGACGGTCGGCCTTGGAACTTGGGGCTTGCTTGGCAGCCATAGCTTCCTCGGCATTCATAATTTTGCTAGCTTTATCCATCATCTCAGTCATGGTTTTAAGGGGTTATTTGGCCAACGCATAGTATAACTTCTCGGGAAGCAATCTGCTCTTCAGAGCGATAATAACAGTAACTCTCAACTTATATTCAGGATATTAGAATAAAACCCTAAATGGTATTATCCCGTGGATGTAGGCACCATTCCTGAACTGAACCACGTAAAATCCCAGGTGTCTTTCTCTATATTTTCATTTTCTATTTTATCTGTAATTATAAATTTGGTCATCGAGAGCTAAGAAAAATAATCCAAATTTAGACATCAACAGATTGGCTCCGTCTGTGGGAATGACAAGTCATTATTGTTTCCTACCCTTTTTAAACCCGTTTTCCATACCTTTGGAACATGGATAATATCCCTTAAAGTAGTTTGGCTGGAGAAAATACTTTTAATCCTTATGCTCCTCCTAGTCTAGAAGACCTACATGGAATTATACTCAATATTGTCAGGAGACAGGAGGCGATGCAAGAAATTATTAGGCAACTTACCCAAGCACTTCAAGCTAAGTCTACTATTGCTCCATCCTCTAGGAGGGAGATATCGCATCCCCCTCCCAGAAATAATAGAATCAAGTCAAGATATTCAATATTTTCACAAGATCGATCTAACCGTCGAGGAGTAACCTTTTTAGTCAGATCTACTGATTACTACGACGGTCGGTCTCTCACTCCAGAACGACCTAGTGCCTTAGAAAGTTTGAGTAAGGCATCTTCTTTCGATTGCCTTGGTCCTCGAGCACCTAGGAACAATCATAAGGAGCCAAATAGATCGCGTAATCACCATGCTGAGCATCGCGAATGATCAGTCAGGTCCAGGGTTAGCATTCGAGGATCCGTGCGCGTCGAGCCGACTTCTCAGGAAGAGAGCTCAGCACGAACACACAATAGAGATGCCCAGATTGAGTCAGCCAAATCTAAGCCAGAAGATCACCCTTGGTAAGGATCAATACAATGTTTGGAAGATCGTCTAAGAGAGGTAGTCAAGACCAGAAATCCCCTACAAAAGAGCTTTGTGAAGGGATCTTCTTTTGTTCTGGCCATTGTAGATTTTCCCACACCATCCAGATGCAAAAAAATTATTTGACAAACTTATCCCTTGAACTATTATTTCGTTGCACATAACCCCAAAAATCGGGTTCCCTCTATATTTTATAACAAAATAACTCAAATACCCGTAACCCAATTTAAAAACCCCAAAAAACAAAACAAATAAAAAAGAAAACAAAAAGGAAAAAAAAAACTATAAACCACCCATCATTGTCTCACTAAACACTCTGACCCCAACCAAACCCTCATCCCAACCTCTCATTTCCACCTCTATCTCCGACCTGCTTCGGCAACGGCCCTCCCACGTCACAACGACCCACTGTCACCATCACTATCACCTTCAGTTTTTAGCCTGGGTATCGGTGCGATTTGGGTTGGCGGGTTTGAAGAGATGGGTTTCTATTTATTTGGATTTCTGTTGTGAGGGTTTTTTGGGCTGATTTTTGGGGGTTTTATGACGTTGGGGTTATAATTCTCAGATTGTTTTGGTTTTGATTATTTGGTAGGGGTTATTAATGAGCCGATGTTCTTGCCGTTTAAATCCATCAGAAAATTGTCGTTGGAAGATGGTTGATTGGAAAATATGTTTAAATAGAGTTTAGAGAGAGTTTATTGTGATTGACTTTGTATTGGATTTTTTTCGTTGAATCAATAAATGGGATACAATTTTTGGTATGTTGTGGTGACGGTGGTTTTCGAGTGTTAGTGAGGGTGGTTTAGACTGAAGGTGGTCTGTTGGGTATAGGTAGTTAGAGGTTTTGGTGGTTTTCTGTTTGGGGTGTGGTGGCTTGGTGGTTTGGAGCAAAGGTTTTGAAGGTTGGTGATTTGACAAGTGGGTTGAATTTGAATTTTGAATTTTGAATTTTGAATTTTGAATTTTGAATTTTGAATTTTGAAGAGAGAGAGAGAGAAAGAGAGAGATGAGTTTGGTAGGTACTATATATTTTGATATTTGATTTTTTTGGGGGGGTTTTTAAATTGGGTTAGGTGTATTTGAGTCATTTTGTTCTAAAAAATAGAAGGAACTCGATTTTTGGGTTATGTGCAATGAAATAATAATCAAAGGGGTGAGTTTGTCAGATACTTTTTTAGGAAATGATCCGCAAAACCATGATAGTTTGCGGTGACTAGGTGTAGTTTTTCCTAATTTTTATAAGGTGATCTTGAATCCATCCACAACTTTTGTAAATATATCCACGTAAAGGTATTATTAAGTTAATCCACCCAAACCAGACATGTATTTTTAGGCACTCACTTTGTAGATATCTCATTTTTGTGAATTAACTTATTAATTATTTTTGAGTGGACGTAATTACAAGCTTCATTAACCCCAAGGGTTGTTCAAGGTGGTAGTCGGGTGTAGCTGTAAATCCAGGCACTCAGGTTCGAACCTGACAATTGCGTTTTGAGGTCACTGACCGTAGGAATTAAATGCCTGTTTCGAAATTCTTATTCGATTACGGTACGTACAAAAAAAAAATGGTGGATAAATCCAAAACTACCCTTGTTATATTTGGAAGTCGTGCGCATTTCAGATCACTAGTGCTGCAGATTTGTGTTTTCCCGAACCAAACTAAAATGGCCAAGGCAACACCTTAGGAAATCTCAAACGATACAATGGAGAAGAAAAGCAGGATACTGATAATAGGAGTAACCGGAAATCTGGGTTTCGAACTTGCCAAAGCCAGCCTCAACGCTTCCCATCCCACATTCGCCCTCGTCAGAGACTTCTCAAACCCCAACAAATCCCACAAACTCCACACCCTCTCCGACGCCGGAGCCACCCTTCTCAAGGTCCTCCACCCTCTCCCTCCTCTCAACCACCGTCTAATTTCACTCACCAATTTTTGTTTCCCTATTCAAATTTCAGGGTTCACTGCAAGATGAAGATAGCCTCGTTGCCGCAATCAACCAAGTGGATGTCGTCATTTGTGCCGTTTCCTCCAAACAAGTCCTTGACCAGAAACTTCTCATTAACTCCATCAAACATGCCCCACACATCAAGGTTAACCAACTCCTCCTCCATTTATACTAGTGCTTGGTGCTAAATACTAATGAATGTTAATGTGGTGCAGAGATTTATTCCATCAGAGTTTGGATTGGATCCTGATAAAACTCAAATATCTGAATTTGACCATGGTTTTTATTCAAGGAAAGCCGATATTAGACAGCTTGTTGAGGCTCGAGGCATTCCATACACCTACGTCTCCTGCAATTTCTATACCAGTTATTTACTTCCATCACTTGTTCAACCGGGCCTAAAGACTCCTCCAAGGGACAAATTCATGGTTTTTGGAGATGGAAATATTAAAGGTCTGTTAATTAATTGTTGTTGTAAGATTGTAAATGTATCTTTTATGGTCCAGGTGTAAATTACACTAACCCTCCTATTGTTTGCCTGCACTTTTTGATCTAACATTCTGCCCCTCTTGTTATACTTTAGCCAATTATGATAAAGAGTTCTACCCATTTTGAGTAAAGCTAATGTAATACTAAAGGGTTTACGTGTAATTTTACAGACCATTTTTTTAACGGATTTTGATCACATGAATGGGACATTAGTATTTTAAATGGACTGAAATTGTTTCTCATAATAATAAGTAATTAAGCACAAAATGTTTCCATAAAATTAATTAAATACAAATTAACTCGACGACCACCACCACGGTTTCTACTCGAATCAAAACCACTAAAAATCCTCTCTTCTCCATCACAACCACCATTGGCCACTTCACTCAAATTTGTGTTTGGTAATGGGTTGACAGTGTACTTTGTACGCGGATATGTAATCTCAATAAGAATAATAAGAGGGGTGAAGAGGATATTTGTCTTTTTACACATTCAGTAAACAGTAACGTGGTTAAAAAAAATGATTAATGTCAAAACAATCCTCTCCCAACATAGTTTTAGCAAAAAGTACACTTTTAAACAAGGTTCTAAAAAACGCGGGGAGTGATCGAGGCCTAGAGTCCAAGCCTTAAGCCTTAGAAGCCTATGCGGACCTTATGTGTAAAAAGACGTTTAAGGCTTCTTAATATATTTTAATATTTTTTAACCATAACAAGGTTATTAAAATACTAAAATTGTACATATCATAAAAATATGTCTGAATATATGTAAATTAGAATACTATTTGATTATTTTGAATGAGATAATGGTCCGATTTGTAAAAAAATTCTTTAAAAGGCGATATCGTTTCACTAAAACATTGTTGTTTTTAGAAAAAAGTGCGCATTAAGGGTTTTACTAAGAATAAGACGTAAAAAGCTTAAGGTGAAGCATTTCTCCCAAGCCTCAAGCCTAAGCGGAGCCTAGGCGGGTTTTTTAAAACAGTGATGTACCAAATTGATTCACAATGTATGAGCCATGCGGAACTTCTTTCACAAGTGCCTCTAGCGAGGACACAACTTGGAGGAGTCCGGATCGATTTGGGAAATATTTTTGGAGGTTGTTTACTTTGGAAAAAATGTGGTATAGAGTGGTGATTTTGTAATTTTCTATTAATTTATTTTTACCTGAAATACTAAAAGAGAACATAAAGTAGCAGATTTGGTTATTTGGCTGCTTATCCTGGTGTGTTATGCAGGTGTCTTTGTGAAGGAAAGTGATGTTGCTACCTTCACGATTAGCACAGTGGATGATCCACGGACATTGAATAAGGTACTCTATCTGAGGCCTCCTGGAAATGTCTACTCCATGACTGATCTGGTTGAGATTTGGGAAAGTAAGATTAAGAAAAAGCTTGAAAAGATTTACATTTCCGAAGAAGAGCTTCTAAAGAAGATTAGAGGTATGCACTTAGTTTGAATGTGCTGCAGTCTATAGTTAATTTTTTAGTGTTTTGCAGGCTCGCTTAAAAGTAGCTGCCTTTAGCGAAGTTAAAAAATGAATTTAAAATATGATCTTAAATTTATATAGATTTGAATTGATGACTTCACTTCACACAGTTTGGCAAAGTTATTATAAAAAATCAAGTTATACTTGAAATTCTACTTGAGAGACACTAATAGATCTTATCCAAATGCTACTAAGAAAAGATGATTCACTCTCTCTCTCTCTGTGCTGCCTATATTGTTGAATTTCAGAAACTCCATATCCGGAAAACATGGAGATGGTGTTCATATATTCTGCATTTGTGAAAGGTGATCAGACATACTTTGATATCCACTCGTCTGGTGGAGTGGAAGGGACAGAATTGTATCCGCAGCTGAAATACACCACAATTAGCGAGTATCTTGACACTTTATTGTAATGTTATTATATATTCCCTTCGTCCCAAATTAAGGAGAAAAGTATCATGCACTTACATCATTATTGGTGTTGAGCACGGACACGTGATACCCTAAGTCCATGATACTTTTTGAGTCTACTATCCCTTTTTGGGTTGTCCCAAATTAAAAGTTCATTTTTCTTTGACATAATCAATTGACAAAAATCCACAATAATGAAAAAGTTTTGCTACAAGTTTTGATCTCATCAATTGATTAAGTTGAGTGTATACTTAATTCATACAAAAAATAGATAGGGACTCTTTAATTTGGAATCAAAGGAGTATTTACCCTCCTATACCAACACCCTTATTTAATGTATCATGAATGTAGAATGTGTTGAATAAAAAAAATGAAAATCGGTATCTATTACAATAATTATAATCCTGTTTTCAAATGTGTATGTTTTAGTTACTAGTATACCATGTACCTCACCCATTTCATTCCATTACATCTCTCACCAATCAATCTACCACATCTCTCTTATTGATCTCTTTCCTGCCATGTCCTCTGATCATTTAGTTACACTGTTCGTTATAAAAAAAATACCACTGCTAATATTTACATCGCGCACACCTCATTAAACCGTAAACTTAGTTAGCTCATCATTGTACGCAACTATGATCTTACGATGGATGATCCGTCCACATTGGCTGTGGAGCAAACTTGTTTTCAAAGTAGACAGATCAGTTATATAAAATACCTTGATATGTATTTAGTTTGGCATGATACTTATTTACGAAGATATAATCCACGATTGCGTATGATGTTTTTTTATATAATTGACAACATCTCGTCCATTGCGCAGAGGTGTTGGCTAGTCCTTTATTATTGTGATGACTATTAACAATTACTTTTCCACTCATTACATCCTTGCTCGGGCTAAAAATAAATGTTGAAAGCCCCTTATTATATGAAATAGTGCATAATAATAATTTTAAGTTTTTTTTACTTTAATACATCACTAATCTTTGATTTTATACTTTAAAACAACTTTATCAATTTATTAGACTTTGATACATTTTTCATTGCTAAATGTGAAAATTTTACCACTAAAAGTGATCTTTGGTAACTTTTTGCGACGAAAAATATCATTTAGCAACGAACAATGTATTAAAGTCTAATAAACTGATAATGTTGTATCAAAGTCTAAAATCGAAGATTAGTAATTAATTAAAATAAAAAAACCCTAATTTCAATCTCAAATGGTGAAAATGCAATTGAAAACACTGCGACCATATTTGAATTATATTTTGAAAGAACTTATTTATCCTAGGATGACTTTATAAACTTTGCCACACCTTAAACAATCGCATATTCTGTTAGAACGTTCCCATTGGATAAATGTTATTTGGACTTTCTTTTTGTATACTCCACCGTCTCAAATTAAAAGTTTGATTTTCTTTTCTAGTCAATCCCAAATTTGTAATCATGATTCTATATATAATATATAAAATTAGGTGAGATTACAAAGTTATCCATCTCAATCATATCCATGTAAGAACAATTAATTATCCAAGTACATAACTTGCATTCAAAGGTATTCATCTGCCAAATAACGACTATTAATATGAGACGGATGGAGTATTGAACATCCTAGTCAATTGTGAGTTTTAAAGGGCCAAAGCTTGTAAATAATTTCAGTGTGGATAAACATTTGACTGCCCTGGAGCAATGGGCATGAAAACCACTGTCAAATTATAGTCAATCCCTAGATCGAAGTATGAAGGTTGAAGATGATGAATAGTAACTCACTCGCTGGCGTGTGGTGCGAGTGGGGGCACGCGTGCCTCCTTTTAGTGATGCGTGGGAATGCTTTATCGATCTTATAGGGCCCGAACAAATTTCATTGTTTTTATTTTTTCGGATATTTGATATGGCATATTTTGAGTACTAGATGCCCCATTTTTTAAAACTAGTTTTTACTTTTTAAAGTTTACATGTGTTTTCAGTTTTTAACCCTTCCAACATTTCAAACTTATTTTATAAGTTGTTTGAAATATTATGACATGTAAATACTTTATTATATCATAAAATTCATATTTATACTAAGATACGCATACTTTTTTCAATAATGAAAATTGCCCAATTTGCTTGAGGATTTTTTTTTTGCAAAAAGCTAAAACATAAAAGTCATTATAAATTATGTTTTAAATTTAAATAGGACTTCTATAAAGTTTTTTGCAGTTTACAAGTTGTTACACTGGGTTCTAATAGAGTGTATGTTCTGTAAATTCTGCAAGTTGGACTACCCAACACTATTTTCGATTAATGAAAGCCTTGTTTTAGCCTCAACATGTAATTGTTATTATCCTCCCATTATAATAGACTTTATATGTAATACAAACTAGTCTTGAGTGGCATTATTTCAAAATGTTTTTTTTTATTGAGTATGCTTTAATGTCAATTTTTTAACAAACATATAATAGTATTTCCTTGATTGTGAAAGCATATCATTTGGACTATGTAAATTTTGAACACTCCAGATTATAATCTGTCATTCGATTCAATTGTCTCATAAAATAGTCTTACCCAGTGGACAAGGGTCTCGCTTCACTACAAGGTCTGGGAGAGGGATGGGAGAGGTAGATGTTAATCGTGCCCTTTTTATAATATTGTTTCATTTGATTACTGTTGACTCCTTAAAATAATAATTACGTTTGTCTAATTTAATAATAATGGGATAGTTGTACCAACCTCTATCTAAGATCCAATTATTTTTTTAATGTCGTTATGCTAACCATATGGATGACTTCATTAAGAGTGTGCGTAACAGTTTTGTGAAAATATGGTATGTCTTTCCATGATTGGGTTAGTATTTCATAAATAACACAAACAACATTATGTTCAATTATACTTGTATGGTTGGGATATTTCATATTTTGAAACTTTGAACTAATAGTGGTTATCATTTTCACAAAATTGTTTTGTGTTTGTTGTTTAGTTATTACATCTTTTATTTCATGTCAAACCATGTGCAATTATAATTATAAATACATTTTAACTATGCTTTGAAACCTTATTTGAGTTTAGTATGGATTTCATATTAAGCAAGAGTGCTTACTCAACCTCCATTACATATGAGTTCAATAGTCCAGGAATACAATATCGAGTCTATTAAGGAAGAAGTTGTGTTTGAGGAAGGATTGGAATTAACTGTTACATATACTTGAACGGTGAGGGTTTACTATCACCTATGATATCATTTATAGATGTAATAAATACTTGAGAGTATGTTTCCTTAATAAGACGTGTCCTTAATAAGATGTGTGTGTGTGTGTGTGAGAGAGAGAGAGAGGGAGAAATACCACATCATCCTTAGTAAATCTAGGGGCATGACACAATTGGTGTACTAAGAGGTCGAGGTCTATTACATTTAACATATGTGGGATCTTATTCCTGCAAATTAATTACCCATGTGGGGTCTCAACAGGTGTGCGTCCCACACATGGCAGGGGATAGCTCTTATGGAATATACATTTTATAAATGTTTAAGATATTCACGAATAATCAGAGATATATTAGGATATGCTTATCAATTACCCAACCCATGAGCGATAAGGGTGTCCATCTTTGGGGGCATCTAAGAGCCAATTGCTTCAAATATTGTAATGACCTCATCAATGGAGCTTGTGAATTTTAGAGCCCCAAACCTATCAATTGGGCATGTGAACTTTAGAGTTTCAAAACCTTGTCAAATTGTACTAAGAAAATACTCAATAAAAGTATCTTTCCCCTTTCATGGACATAAGCAATTGGCCGGACCACGTACATTTGTGTCCTTACTCTTTATGTTTGATTGCTCTTATTTCTTTTGTTGCATTTTTTATAAGAAATAAATAAATGTATTGATATCAACGAAGAGAAGTATATCAAAAGTGGACCACTAGTAAATATGGTTGACCTTAATTGGAGCCTACTACTTGGAAACAATTTAGGGCACCAAGATCCCCATGATCTCGGAATGTAACCAATTTAAAAGTTTTACTTTTGATATAGTTATTTCTCAAATGTTGTTATCTTAGTTTCGCCAGCCTGGTGAATTTAAGACATTTTTCCTTTTTAGTTTTGCAATTTTTCCCCTTAGGCACAATTTTGACTGCAAAGTTCTCTTCCACGTGAATTTATTAGTGATCTGTTATATTATTTTGTTATATTCTAAGTTGTCTAGGCACTAGAACATAAGCTTAGTTATGGTATCATTTTATATTTTGATAGGCTAATATAATACGGTTGAGCCGCTCATGCAACAAAAAAGACCTCTGGGTATCCCTAGGCAAACATGAAATCGACCACATTGGTGGGGTAAAAAATAATGATGGGAGAAGCCCCACAAATAGATGCATCGTCACTAATTACTGCTAGGCCTAAGGATGAATGTGATGACACCACTAAATAGGTAAGCACAAGATCCATTGATACATACAAGGATAGTGAGATGTGCATGGAAGAAAAATTCATAGTATCCATCTTACCACACGCCGCGAGGACCATTTAAGGAATCACCACCGTAGTCTTTGAAACTTTTTGTTCAGATGTCTGTTGATATGTTGACAATAGACCATGTCGGCACAGAGCTTCTCCACCTCTTCCCTAAGAATGGAATTTTGGGTCCTCTTAGTAAGACCCCACACCAAATGCCCCACCAAGTTCGGAGTCACACTAAGAAATAGTCTTGACATGGTCGATAATTACCAAGCAATGACGTTGAAAGGCCCGACGAATAACAGAGTAAGCCTACCTTGCCCAATCACATGCTTCAACCCCTTAAATGAAGTTCAAGTCATCATCCCTTTTCTCGACTAGTGTGAATGACATAGAACTTGCGTGACTATGAGGCTGAAAAACAAAATATAAGTTGAGTGGCAAAGCTAAGGCATCTAAGCAAGAAGATACACATGCGGAAATAAAATTCAAGCAATGACAACAGGAAAATAAGACCTTCTTTAAGCTTGTTTAAAAGGGGGGCATTGGCCTTACAAGTACATTAAAGGAAAGGCGATAAAGGACATAAATATGAGGTCCTATGTGTTAATTGACTATGAGTCCTTAGGGATAGCATCAACTTCTATTTCTTGCTTAGCATTTACTATGTCTACTTGGCAAGTCGTTGGAGGATCCTCAAGGTGGTGCTCTTCTTAGAGTTTGAAAGAGGAGGGAATGTTAACTATTACAAGGGCAACATCCCACCCTAGTTTCAAGAATTATTTATGCATACTCCAACTGTTGCTCGGTATGCTTATAAGCAGGTTTCGGCCTCCTCGTTGACCTCAACGTCCGCCTTTAGATTATCTGTCGAGGTCGCAAGCTCGACCTTAAACATTTCATTCTCCTTAACCAATTTCGTTTTCTCTCCCGTCTCCTAAATTGGGACCTCACCAAGCTTTTTATCCTTTTCGGGCATATAAAGTATGACCTAGTCATCGACCATTCTATGGCCATGGCCTGGTCGAACTCAGAGGCTTGTTTGGCCTAGTCAACATTATTACCAACCACTACACCAAAACAAACTTTTAGTAACCGAATACTTTTTTTATTACTAATAGTAATTTACCATTATTATTTCTCACAGTAAATTAGTGTTAGTAATATAATATATCTGTTACTAATTTTAGTTTAATATTAAAAGAGAAAAAAAGGAAAATGCCCCCCCCAAACCCCCCAAAAAACGTTCATTCGTCCAAACCCAACGCATCACATAGGGGTTCTCCCAACATGACCGTTTGCTTGTTTGCTCCGATCGACGCTCCTTGTTTTAGGTCGCCGCTCCTTGTTTGCTCTGATCGGTTAACCTAGGGTTCATTTGTCCCAACACATCCCTGTTCGTCCTGTCCTCAGATCACATAAGTCGGATCGCCAACCGAGGGTTCATTCGTCTGATCGGCCAACACATAAGGTAAATTTCATTTTTTGTTTTCATGTCCGATCGGCCAATATATAGGGTTTAAATTTGGGTGTTATATTTATGCATTGGTTGTTTGGTAGTCTATTTTCTTTCAATTTGAGGATTATGAATTGGACTGTTATCTGATTATCGTACTGTAATAATCAGATATCATCCATGCTTATATCTCATCTCATTAGCTGCTTTCATCGAAGCTTAGATCTCATCTCATCATAAGTTTTTCTCCGCCCAAAGTGTCATCGACAGATCTCATCTCATCGGCAGAAGGTAGAAATTTCTACATTTTAATGATTTACATGTTCTGATTGAGTAACCAAAAGTATGTGAAAATTTTAGTTTGGTTTCTCTTTTGTGTGTTTTTCATTTTTTGCAATCTTTTGTTGATTTTACAAATTTTTTTACTAGGAAGTCCCTCTGTTTTGCATTTCGCACATCAGGTGTGGACTCCTGGCTTTTGAGTATTAACTATTTGATGAAACTCAACTCCATCTGGTTACTCATGGGTTAGATGTGAGGAACCCATAAGATTAAGTCAATATTCCATACGAAGTTTGCTACTCGAAATCGATTTTGTTCTAGATTTAAATAAGATTCGATTGTTAGTTTAAGAAACGAAACTGATTCGAGCAACCCAAACACAAGTGATTCTCATTTTTTTTTTCAAAAATACTTTATCGTATTATATTTTGCATGTTGGAAATCGAGTAATCTCTTTATACTTTAAGTTTAGAGAAAAAATTAATTCGAGCAGCTCCCAAAACATTTTGGGTCGAGATAATTTTGGGCATAGTCCACATCGGTATCATGAGAAGGTTTGAGTAATTGCTGGATCGTTTCTATTTTTTTTTTCAAAAAAAAATTCTCACTGAGCTATATTTTGTTATGATGATAACATGTCCTAGCTAAACAAATGATTAAGAGTTTATAAATCTTGATTCAATCCTTTTGTTAGGGACTAAATGATAACTCTCTCATACTTTTAATCAGGTTAAAAAAATTATACTTTTAATCAGATACATAAAAAATCTTGAATGAATAAATTCAAAATATTTTATTTCGCGGTAAAGGGATTGTTCGATGTCCAGAACAATCTTCTGGCCAAATCATTTTGAGAAATAAACATTAAATTGGTACCATCCTCTTGTTTCACCCCCATCTAAAAAAATTACATATTCTAACTGTGATTTTACTTATGTGTATTAATAATTCTATTTTTGTATATTGGCATATAATTTATGTGTAAACTATATTTTTTTGGTAGTGCAAAATGTCACAAGCATTGAACAAAGAGTGGATAAATGAGAGGAATAAAATAAGTGAGGTGTACACAAATGGAGTTGCGTCTTTTCTTAATTTTGCAATTGCAAGTAATGGCCATCAATTCTTAACCTTTCCTTGTCCATGTGTTAAGTGTTGAAATAAGAAGCGTTTCACTACTGTAGATATCAAGGGTCATTTGATAATGCATGGTATAGACAAGACATATACTAAGTGGGTTTTGCATGGTGAAACACTATCACCAAACCTAACATGTCCCGTAGTAGAACCTATTGATTATGAAGGACATGATTAAGCTGATAACAATGAGAATGAAAGGTTGCAAAACTTAGTTGATGCATGTTACGGAGTGCACAGACAACATTGTGTAGAACCCAGTCAGGAAGGATTCTCTGAAAAATCGTATGTCGACAATGAGAAGTATAATCAATATAATAAATTAGCTATCGAGAAATTGTACCCTTCATGTGAGGGTCCTAAGACTACTCTCCCTGCAATTGTGGAATTGCATAATTTGAAAAAGCAGTTTGGTTGGTCGGAAAATAGCGTGACATCTTTCTTGTCGGTCTTAAAGAGGTGGATTCCAAAAGGAAACACATTAGCAGAAAAACATTCGCACATGAAGAGAATAATGAAAGACCTAGGGATGAAAGCAAATTACATTCATGCTTGCGTTAACAGCTGTATTTTATACTGGAAAGAGAATGAAGATTTGGAGGAATGTCCTCAGTGTGGAGAACCGAGATATGTAGTGGCCTCAAAGAAATGGAAAAGGTTATGCAAAGAACCGATGAAAGTGTTGAGACATTTCCCTTTAATTCCAAGGCTAGTGAGATTGTATACTATACTTTGGATAGCTCATGAAATGATATGGCACCATCGGGCAACAAGTTCGTGGGATTATCAACGACATCCTTGTGATTCATCCCAATGGAGAATGCTAAAAAGTAGATGGCTTGATTTCACTGAGGAAGGGCGCAATGTTTGGTTGGCAATAGTAACAGATGGGTTCAATCCCCATGGTATTCAGTCTAGTAGTTATAGTTGCTGGCCTGTCATGACCGCGCCTTATAATGTCGGCCCTTCTTTGTGCTTTAAGCGTGAGTTCCAAATTTTATATTTACTGATTCCTGGGACAAAGGCACCGGGTCAAGACATTGATGTTTTTCTTCAACCATTAGTAGATGAGTTGAAGCAATTATGGGAAGGAGTTCCAACTATTGACATGCACAAAATGCAACCTTTTATGTTGAGAGCTATATTGATGTGGGGGATTCATGATTTTCCCGCATATGGAAACTTATCTGGGTGTGTAACACATGGTTACAAAGCATGCCCTATTTATGACGATGACACTCCATTCATTCGGCTAGAACACAACATGAAGATAGTTTACATAAACTATCGTATGTTTCTTAAAAGTGATCATCCTTTTAGGAGTGGTAGAGGTTTGGGACTTAGGACACAAGAAGTTGGACGTCCCCCGGTTCGACTAAACGGAGATGCACTTGTGGAGAAGTTAAGAAATATAAAGTATGTACCTGAAAAAGTCTCAAAAGTTCCCGCTAAGAAGAGAAAGTCTAATAATGTTAATGAGAGTGACAATGTTGAAGTTAAGAAGATTGGTATAAAAAATATATTTTCTTTGATTTAGATTACTGGCCATATCATCAAGTTCGACATGTCCTTGATATGACGCACATCGAAAAGAATATTGTAGAGCATTTAATAAACACAATTCTTGATGATAATAAAACAAAGGATAATGAAAAGAGGCGATTGGATATGAAGGATATAGGCATACACATGGCTTCAATTTGATGGACGCACTGGAAAAACGATAAAATCAATAGTACCATTTATCTTGGATAAAGAAGAAAAAAGACATTCCTACCAAATTTTGAAGGACTTAAAACTTTCTACCAGATTTTCCTCTAACTTGAGCAATATAGTAAGTCTTAGTCCCCCGTCTTTGCACTCTTTAAATTCGTATGCTTATCATGTCATAATTGAACATCTGCAACCTGTATTGCTCCAACATGCCTTTTCGAAACATCGAGATTTGAGAAGAGCAATCCAACAATTAAGTTTGCTCTTTAACATATTGTGCTCTAAGGTCCTGATTCGGTAAGATATCCAAAGAGCCAAATACATGGTTGTTAAATCATAGTGCGTGTTGGAAAAATATTTCCCACCTAGGTTTTTTGTTATTAACATTCCTCATTGTGCATCTAGCATATGAAGCCCTGGTTTGCGGACCAAACGACGCTCATTGGATGTATCCGTTTGAAAGGTGATTTTTTTATCTTTTAATATAATAAAATATGCCCCATTTAAGTTAATAATACTTATTATTAATTTTTACTACCTTATACAATGGTGCATGCAGCAGCTGCCATTGGCACTATGGTTGTATTTCAGGTAACTAGAAGCACAATGATCTGTGAAGTTTAGTTTATACGCCTTTTTTGGTGTTTTGATTATATATTGATGGGATTGATGTTGTATTGCTAGGGTGGCATAGGGTCAGCTGGGCATTCAACCGATGATCTCTATGTGCTTGACATGACCAATGACAAATTTAATTTGCACCATTAGGCTTCCTTTTCCAAGATTTAAGATTGAACTTCTTTACTATTGTTTTCTTCTATGTTGATTTGGTCGTTGTGTTTGGAGTGCAGCGTGGTTGTTCAAGGACAGGGTACTGGGCCTCGATGTGGCCATGTTATCGACCTGGTTGCACAAAGATACCTTGTTACTGTCAGTGGCAATGGTGGTGAGGGTCATTTCTATGTACAACTCATAACCTCAGTTGTTTGGCATATTTTTATCGGAATTTCGACTTTACACCCTATGTTTTTACCCTTAATTTGTGTTTAAAATCCAATTTTTCTGTACAGTTCAACCTCGGGATGTTTCTCTTTTTTGAAGGGGTTCACATTTCGATAAACACTGAGAACAGAGTTGTAGGAGTTAATGAGGCCGCGAAGGAGGAGACTGTTCCTGCTCACGATGTCCAGACGACAGCTTCTATAAGACGAGGTTAGTGTTATTGAAGTCGCGGAGGAGATAGGCCCTATGGAGACAAGATTCTCGGAATGGTTGGTATTTGAGGGCATCAACATCGATGAGAGTGGGAGACAACATTATTTTGATGCCAGTGTCGCTTACAAACGTGCAGTCCTTAATGCAATTGATTATCTGTCTAAATTCGAGTACACCAAATAACAAGTCTGAAATCTCTCCCAAAATCAGAAAGTTCATCTCAGAACTTATATATGCATGGGCAAACATATTAGCACCTTCATGTTTTTTGTAAGGTACATTTGGATTGTGAAACATCACTGACATGGGGAATGCAATGGTGGCTATTAGGTCTATCTATTACTGTCATGCTGCCCCTGGGAAGGAAGGATTTCATGAATAGTTGATGCCCCCAACGCTGTTGCCACCCTGGCAGTCCTAACAGCTATCTTTGACTAGGTAATTAATTCCAGCTTCCAGATTCTTTTCACAATTTTATAGTTATGTATATGATATAGCCTATCAAAATTTTTATAATTTCTTCACAAGGATTCAGTGATATCCACGCAACACTTATGCCTTAACGTGTACGCCTAGCTTTTTGACACAAAAATGCCTTGTGCTACACTTTTTGCCGTTTCAAACACTGGTTGTGATTGAAGTTGGAATTACAGTCACTCTGAAAGTGATAGCATATATTTTGTTCTTCCTTTTTCTAGATCTTTTACTTAATTTTGGAATGCCAATCTGATGCCTAACATTTGTCTCTCATAATCCAGTGCCTGAAATAAGTTCCATTAGCTACCTTTCGTGTATTTCTTAAAAAGCACTTGCTCTAAGAAGATGATTGTCTAGTATAACCATTTATCAAAGTTGGTTATAGTTTTTTATAAATGTTTAAACATTTATGAAAAATGCTGAGTACTACAAAGTATGGACTAAAGGTAATTGGACATCCTCATGAATCAATATTTTTATTTTCCCCAACTTTTAGTATCAAAAGTATTATTACTTGTTGCACTTTTGGTGATTGAAATTTGTAAATTTGTAGTGAAAATATTATGAATTTTCTACCTGTTGAGCATCAGTTATATGACAGTTTGTTGCTAATGCACTAGAGCATCAGTTATATGACAGTTTGTGAATCTATAGCGAAACTCAATGTTTTTGGATGTTTTGATCAATATACTATATCCTTTCTGGGTAATTACGTGATCAATCTGTTTAGCTTCTGTCCTTCTTGTCTCATATTTTTTATATCTATATTCAATTTCCCATAGAACACTCTACTTAGTGTATTTACAAATTTCTCATTTTATATCCACATGGAAATGATTCTACATTCTTGATTTCATTATCATTTTAGCTATTAAAATTTCCTTTATCATATGCTAATGCACTAAATTAGTTGCTATGGTGAAGTGCAAGAACTTATGGTGGGCCATGTTTCATTATTTTATCTTAAATTTTCTGTTTTTGACTAAGAAATTTGTTTGCATGTGAAGGTATCCCCTGGTCACATTGATGTGTTTCCATCCTTAATGAATAGTGGCAAGCTTGACGCATTATTGCCAAAGGTTGTACTTTATGCCCCAATTTGTTGTTCAACAATTTTGATACACTTTAACATATAAAATTGACATGAGTATTACAATGTTTAATAATTAAAATATTATTTTCTTTATCTTTCACAAGGCAAGGAGTATGTCTTCATTGCCAATCCAGATAACTTGCGAGCTTGCTGAGTTGAAGAGTTTCTTCAATCTACTTTCGATTGTGGAGTCTTGGCATCATTTGGCTATATAGTATTGGCATCATTTGGCTACACTATACAATAATAGGACTAAAGAGAAGGTTTTAGGCTTGTCAATCACTAATCCTTTGTCAGTGAAGTTTGTTTTATTGATTTTTGGGGAGTGTTATATATTTATGTTAACAACAATATTATATAGGGAAGAGAGAAAGAGTGTTGCTAGTTTTTCGGTTACTTTAGTTATACATTGAAACTATTGTACATTAACTTGCAATTAGTTGTAACAGTTTGTTTGCTTGATTGGTTTACTTACCTTGGTGCCTTGCTATGAGATTGTGTTGAAGTTGGAAGCTTTTCATTTCCCTTTTTAGTTTTAAATATGATTAGGTTGTTCGTGTTTATTTCTGAATTGATTAGTTTGAAATATGATTAGGCCACTATTTTTGTATATATTCTTAGGATTTAAATAGTGTTCCTGATTTTAAATGCAGGATATTGGATCTTTATTTTTTAAATATGTATTAAGATTAGTAACATAATTTTACCATTACTAAATATGAATTTTACCATTGCTATTAGTAACATAATTTTACCGTTACTAATTCGGAATTTTACCGTGACTATTAGTAACAGAATTTTACCGTTGCTAATTCCGAATATACCGTTACTGTTAGTAACAAAAATTTACAGTTACTAATTCTGAATTTTTCGTTACTATTAGTAAGAGAATTTTAGCGTTACTAATTTTGAATTTTTCCGTTACTAATTTTAAATTTTACCGTTACTATTAGTAAAAGAATTTTACCATTACTAATAGTAGCATAAAATTCTGTTACTAATGCCGTGCCCCACGCCTTTTTTCTAACGAAAAAATTGTGTTACTAATATTTTTAGTAATGGTAAAATTGTGTTACTAAAGGTGCATTTTGGTGTACTGTACAATGGAAGTGAGGTCCACGATGAACTGTAATCATAAAATTAAAGATTAACAGAAAAACAGAAATGCAAGCAATAACATCAAAGAAAGTTAGAGAGAGTATTACTAGGGAGAGAGTTTCGTCCGTGCCACGAACTAACTACTCATTGTTGAGGTAGGCAATAGTCGCACTGAGAAAGATGTGTGTAAATAACCTACACCCAACCTAGAGGGGGGTGAATAGGTTTGAAAATTTCACGTGGTCAATCTTTCAATTTCACAAAATTTCTTTCAATTTCAAATGTCTTAACATCAATTTTGTCAAAACACCTTTCAATTGTCTTGTTAAACTCATACAATAATGAATACAACAAATCTAGATGTGGAAACACGATAAAACACTCCTAATTCAATTTTATCCAAAATTACTTAATCCAAATTCAATCAAGGTAAAGTTTGTGATCAAATATGTTGATGAGTATAAGAATCAATCACAAATAAACACAAGATAAGGTTTATGAGGAAACCTCCCACTTAGGTTTAGAAAATCTTGACGCACTCCAATTCTCATTTCTACTTGAAAAATAATTTTACAAATCATGTAGTAACCTATGTACCTTTTAACTTTCCCCCGTAGTCAATGAAAATTAATCGCAAGCTCCATGCGATTAGCGAAGATGTTAATTACGTTCCTTGAAGTCGCGCCACACTCTAAATTCTCCAATAACTTGAAGTGCCTCCGCTTTTTTTATCAAGGAGTATGTGATCATAGAAAATCATATGTAAAAGTTACTTTGGCTAGATTGTAGTTTCCAATCACTCAAAAACACCTCATAAATGTAGATCTCATTCTAGATAAACTCCTCGGATAAGATATTTTGAAATGAGGGAAAAGACTTGTACACCAATGGAGGGAAACAAGGCTATTTATAGACAAATTTTAAAATTTAACGTCGATGTGCGCACAATGCACATTTTTTCATGCGCGCGATGCACATTTTTTTTGTGTGCACGACTCCATGCGGTGTGAAACCTTAGCCAAGTCCGTGCACATTTTGTTGTCGTCTGAACGGTCTCATTTTGTAGCCGTACAAACGGATTTAAGATAAAAATCCTCCAAAATCATTTTAAAAATATGAGCCTTGATCTCAATTCTCAAAAACAAATATACCACTCAAAAAAATATTTTATGAAAAATTCACTCAATTTAAAAACACGCGAGTTTGTACAATAGCAAAATTAAATCAAACTTCATAAAACGATATACTTCAATTTCAGTAACGAAAGGCTTCAATGAATGACATACAAGGTCTTCAATGTTCAAATGTTCAATCTAGACACAAGATCGTGCCTCACTCAAACGAATATAGTCTACGTGACTTGATGACTCGAATATTTTGACACATGAAATAACCAATCTATATATATTACAAATGTTTACATTTTCACGTATGACTGCACAATATGATGGCATGATTGAACAAACCCATGTCCAGGTCGACCGAAGAAAGGACAAAAGGTTGCTTTTATTCGAGGTGTCGCGTATTTTCTTCTGAGCTAGTGTGAGCTTAGCTCTCGGAGGGCTTGTTATTTTTTGAGGACGGGGCATTAGGATTCTTATCTTGTGGGAAATATTCGAGAGAGATTGTGTCAGAGGGACCCTTAACCTCCTTTCTTTTCGGATGAGTAGGATAGGGTTGATCAGAAATTTCCTAAGCATATTTGAAATTTTCTTCATGGGTCTTATATTGTTAGCGGAAGGATATAGATCGACTTGGACTTGTTGAATGATCAAGGAATCAAATGAGTTGGACGTATGGTCTGATTGCACAATAGAGAAACCAGTGACACTATCCAAGAAAATAATGGTAGGAGTACTGTGGTCGATAAATCCCTCGGGGATCATAGGATCCCATTTTAAATGATTGGTCAGGAACAAAGTGGTGGAAGAAGTATAGGAAATGATGCAACATAAGGATGGTTGGTTTCATCCCAACTTTGTTTGACCAACCAATCCTTCTTCAAATCGGTAAAGTTTACCTCGTCTGGACGGGGTTCCTTCTTCTTGTAATTAGTTGCAAAAGAGATAATGCAAATAAAGAATCAATAATCAACTATAGTTGATACAAGAACATAAAGAGGGGGAGGGGGTAAAGTTGACTTATAGTTTATCAGACCTATCGTTCTCTTTTTTAAGGTCACCTAGGCCCATTGTAGGCAGATGACCCTACCAATTCTTAACCAGGAACCCATGATTTCATTACTCTTTCTTGTATTATGGGAGGTTGAGAACGATGGAACACTTTTCTTTCCCCAAAACATCGACTTATAATCTTATCTCTAATTGATGCAATAAATGCCATTGACGATACTGCAAACACCGGGAACACATTTGTTCGAAACAACCCTAAAGTACTCACAGATCTTAGAAGTACCTAATTTGGGGGGAAAATAATCCCTACTTCCACTACCATTTGGGAGAACAATCAATGACCCCGTCGGGGTGGTAATGATCGATTCGCACCGTTGGCAGGTCAATCACTACTAGAAAATACCTCTTTACGACAGTTTTAGAATTCAATTTTATGACTATTTTAATTCAAACGTCATAAAAAATATTATTATTTCACAATAATGACCCTTTTTGCATTTAAACAAATTATTATGACCCGTGTATATTTATTCGGTCATATTAATATGATATTTTATTACCGTGGTATTTTAACTGTCATATAATATATTTATGTTTTATGACAGTTTTGTATATATGGTAATATTAAATACAATTTATAAAATTAAAATTTTTTCTAATAAACTTATTTAGTTATTTATGACCTTTTTTAAGAAAAATATAATAGCGAGAAACAATTTAGTGAGCAAGAATCGGAGAAATCTCAAAATCTTGAGGATACTCACTTCTCTCCAACTCTATCTTCTACGATTGTCATGGAGTCTCATCCCCCACGACCCTCCTCTCATCCCACAACCCCGTACCTCTCTTTTTCAACCGGCATCCCACCCGTCTTCTTCAACCCGCATCCTACTCCTCTATATCTTCAATCGCCAGAACCACTCACCTTGGAGAATTTATTTTACCCTTTTCTTATCTGGAGAATCAATTGAATATACAGGTAGGTAGGTGTTGTTGTTTTTAGTGTTGTTACAATTAGATACAGATGTATATGTTTTTCTTGAAATTTAATAATTTGGTTGCATTACATTCCCTAACACAATTTATTATAATATGTGGTTGAATTGTTAGTGTTTCTGCTCACGGGAATGCTATTGTTTCTTTTAAGGCTTATTCTTATAATGCCAATAATCCTACTAATAATTTTAGAAGTTACAGTGTTGGTGGGAATGTTGGGGTTTATGAGTTCACCAGCTACCGAGATGGGGCTAATATGGGAACTAATTCATTTCAATCTTATGCCATAAATTCTAATTCTGACAAGGCCGGATTTATTAATTATGGAAAATTATTTAATGAAGGGGTGGATAAATTCAGAGAATACGGTAAAGGGTCCAGGAATCAGTTAATTGGGTTTAAAGTTTATAGTTTGAACTCTAACTTAATGTGGTTACAATATTAGATCCTTGTTTGTGATTAAAAAATGAACTTGTATTGGTTTTTAGCTTCATGTTTATGTTGCTAACTCACCAGGGAAGCGAACCATATATTTGAATAAGATACTACATTTTGATTTGTTAATAGCATTGTAGTTTTGCCATTTGTTTTAGGTTAGGGAAATCCTTATTTGGCCCAAATTTAATTCCAAAAATTCTGTAGGTAAGGTATCCCCTTCTTTTATAGCATATTATTATCTTTGTCTGTAGGATTTTGGATGGTATAATGATTATTTAGATGGTTGTTGTTTTGTGCCTTTATATTAGGTAGTTGTTTTGGTTACTATCTGCAATTTATTGCAGAGCACAAGCTTTTTCTTTGCTAGTGAAAAATATCCCATTAACGATAGTTACTTGAAGTACATTATGAAGGTACTTACTTTTATTACTTAGTATTGATGATTAATTTCAATCTTGATATGCATTGTTAGTGTGACATGTTCACTAACATAAGCTCTGCATATTCTTATTTTGTTCCAACATCCTGATTATTGTGACGCAACGTGGGGTTCGTCTTGTTTACATTATATCATGTCGTTATGTCATTATAATATTATTTTCAGAGTTTACTTAGAAGGTTGTTTGTCTTGTTTTGTGATTTTTTCACAGTTTACATTATAACATGTCGTTATGTCTCTAAATTGGGGTTATTGTGTGCTTTTTTCAGTTTAATTCAATTATTTTGTAAACATACTATTATAAAACTTATTGGTTCACACCGCTAACTTAATGTGTTATTATTGACAGGGAACTATATAGCAATAACAATAGTGGATCGATTCCTAATGACCTTGGAAATCTTACTAACTTGGTGAGCTTAGATCTCTACCTGAACAGTTTTGCGGGTCCAATCCCAAGCACGTTGGGCAAGTTATCAAAATTGCGCTTCCTTTATGTATGCTTATCCTTCACTTGATTTTCAATATATTTCCTTTTTTATTTATCATGATTTTTTTTTTACTTTTTGCCAAGTTGGTTTTACTAATGTGTGTAAACATAATTAACATGTGCCTAAACATCAATTAATGATGGCAGTAGAGGAGTTGGTGTGAAAGTAGGCTATGATGTTGTTGCAAATTTATAATGTGAGGGTTGGTGGTGTCAGTGGGGCGGTGGGCTGGTTGGTTACAGTGGAATAGTTATAAACCCCTTGATGGTATAAAATAGTAATTTTGTCAGGGGTCGATTGAATTCAGAAAAGTAGTGACTAGTGCCAGGAATATTGCTAATATAAGGGGGTGCATTTACACAAGTGGGAAGGCCTTTTGGCCAAAGCCAAAGCTGAAGAGACATCCAGGCGTGCATTTACACGAGTTAGGTCACCAAATGATATCCTAAATTTCCCATGCTGGAAAGTATAGAAAACCGAGCCAAACAAATCAGCACTCAGAGGAGTTCTTTTCTTGGCACCTAGATAAATGTGATCCTCACCTTCGCTCGACTCAATGGCCACTGAATTTTTCCCTTCACTAAATTAAGCACCACAAGTACCACCAACGATTCTAGATACTGCTACGTGAGGTTCTTTGAGACACACATTGTACGAAGGTCACCAAAATCGACCCCTATTCGTCTCGATTATGACATCCTCTTTTGTCTTTTTTTGCCTTCAAAGATCCTTGCTCCTCTCATAAGAAAAGGCAGCTTTTGGAAATAATCCAGGCAACAAAGCAAGAGGTTCCACCTCATCATTAACAGGATTCTCAGCCCATGGATAACCTCTATTCTTGTGTATACCAAAAGGATTTCGCAATCCAGATTCAGAAACAAAGGATAAATAGTCCAATGATATGGACTAGGGCACATCCCAATACTTCCCGTTATGGTCTATGAATAGCTCACGCTATGCTGCTTCCAAACTTATATCATGATCCGGAAGCTTATGAAAGAGCATCGCCTTGGTTGGGCATTCCTTCCTTTCACCATGCCCTTCTTTTCAAAATACTAAGGAAGATGACGAACTCAGAGCTAGCTGTGAGCATAGGCCGAGCGAATAAAATGACTTATCCAAGAAATTGTTAGCAATATCCTTTAATACAGGTAATTCCTAGTGGTCTGCAACATATATTTTTGATTTAATGGAAGATATTAGTTTCTTGGGACGAAATTGGCCAATTATTCCAAGCCACCAGTTGGGGGTAGCATGCTTGAACAAGAGAGAGTGGAGATAGAAAGAGCCCAAGTACTTGTGGGAAGGAAGAGGGGAATAAGAAGGAATTAAACCAAGAAGGAACCCATTTCCTAGTAAAGAGAGTTATTGTATTCAAAGGCCTCGGATGGCGCGAGCGCCATCCAGCGGGATGATTTGCCGAGGATTTCTCGTGCACATCTGTAGAGGGGGATTGAAAGTAATTCTGAGATTAGGGATAATTCCTTGATTGGTAAAAGTATTTGAGATTAAGCAACCGAAGCATCTCAAGCATAGCAACTCAAGCGTGGCAACTCAACGAGGCAGCTTGGTGTGGCAACTCATACTTTTGCTTGTTGTATTAGTGATATTGTATTTCTGTTTATGTTAGCGATAAGCTATAACGGTTGTAATGTTGTAACGAGATTAATAAAGAGTTTTAGTGTGAGGTCAAATGGTACTCGCGAGAGACCAGGCTTGGCAGGGATGGGAGAGCTTTCATGCTCTATCGAATGACCTCGTCGTGGGAACTTTAGAGGGACTTGGTTTGGAGGATTGAGAAGTAAGGCATCGTTGGGGCTTGTCCTGACCATCTTAGATACACCTGGTAAAACACTGAAGGACCCTGTCCGTGGAACCTCGGGCGGAGCAGCTAGGAGTTCCATCGGGCATTGAGTTATGAACCAAACAACCTTCTACTTAATATCACATCTACTGTAGATGATGTCACTAGCCAGTTAAACAATGTCAGACCTGCACTTGAGTAAACCACCATGGTATGTGGGGATGTCAGGTAGTTGGTGAGCCACTTCTGCAACAATATCCCCCTGACACACAGTGGTTAGACAAAAGGCATGTCTTGGCATTTGATGTTTATGACGTGGAGACAACTAGTGCATTAGGCATTTAATGTTGTGACATAAAGTATGAGGGATGTCTTTTATAGCCTTTAATGACTGAGTTACCTCGGGGGTGGTGTGGGGGGGCTATTTAAGGACCTCAACCACCTCTGAGGAGAGGATGATCTTTTAAGAATTTAAGGAGTTATTACTAGAGAGAATACATAGAAGAGGGGGTTATTGCAAACCAGAAGGTTTACCCACTCACCATTGTTACTTATTACGAAGCTTTTAATACTTGACAGAGATTCTTGAGGGTGTTAGCTGTGTTTCTACCTGCGTACCAAGGTGTATCTAGGGTGCTTACTTCTCTCTCCCTCTAGCTAAGTTACTTCTAAAGTTCATTACTATTTCCTGAGTTATACACGAGAGTTTCGTGAGTTTAAACTGAGTTTATCTTCATTTGGTTTGTGTTTGTGTGTCCTATCATTAATCCAAAGCTTTGGATAAACTATCCTATCATTTCCATACTCAAATAGGGGTTACGCCTCCATTTTAATTAAACTACCCTCTTATATTTGGCAACTCTGCTGGGGAGGCATTCTTCTAAGTAAGGAGTATGGCGCAGGATAATTCTAATCGAAGGCTCAACTTTGATCACATCCAGCATAATGAAGAACAAGATGCGAGAGAACTGGAGGCCCTAAGGGATGGGGCTCCCCGAGTGGAGGTGCCTCCGGTTCCGACGACGTCAGGTGTTCTGGGGGTGACACAAGCTTCCACGAGTGCGGGGTTGGGACCCACTCAGGTCGCACTCCTCATGAGCAAGTTTTTGAGTTTTTAAAAACTCTAGTATCTTCAACTATGCTGGGAGGATTGGAGCCTAATGCCTTCGTAACACCAAGGGTAGCTCCAACGGCCCCACCAGGTGCAGGTGTTGCGGGAACGGTCCCAGCAAGCTTACCCTCTGTTATGAATCCAGCAGTGGAACCTCAGGAGTTTCAACGGCCCCCGCTGTGATGTTGGTGCCAGCTGCAACGGGCACCCAGCCCATGGTGCCATTGGTTGTTACCCCAGTGGCATCATCCATGGAAGAATGAGAAAGGAGATGCAAAAGGAGATGCTGAAGTTCATGCAGGCTTCCTCGCAATCTGCTGGCGAGGTGGATTCGATTTATGATGACTTTCGAACACCGTATCCTCAAGAGTACAACTGTGACAACCCGAATATAATTTTGATAAATTATATTTAAATCATGTTTATATTATGTGATATGAATAATGTATTATTAGTATATCTAATATTAAGTGCTTATGTTTAGTCTAATCCTGCTTTCATAAATCATGAAATGTCGAGGTATGTACGAACACAAGATTTGGTTATTTTCGATAGAAATGTTCCTGTTTAAGACTAGTTTTGACCATTGTAACATTATAATTGACTTGAGGTGAAAACTACATAGTTGTAGACATGTGAGTTAGGGTCGTAACACAACAAACGGTGCATCAAACGGATGCTCGAGGAAGAAGTTAGGTCGAAATTACGAGAAGGGGCAAATATGTCAATTCCCTTAAGTGGTAAATTATCTTTTATTAAACCAAATGGTTTAATTTGATTGGTTGGCTTGGGAGGCAGCCTTGGCCGACCTTATACCCTTGAAATATCCTTATCCTTCAGCCAAAACCAGCCATGAAAGGGTTTTAAGCTGAGGGAAAGAGAAAGTAGAAGTTAAGGAAGAAAAGTAAGGAGAAAAAGTGTGGAAAAATCTGTGGAAATTACGTAAAAGCCCTGAAGGTAATCCTAATTACAATTCTAGTTATTTATCTTATATTACTGATTTATATGATCTAAATCATCATAGGTTTACGAAAGTTTCAGCCTTTTATATATATGTATGGTTAGATGCAAACTTATGTTAAGTTGAGTGTAGAAACCCTTAAAATTGCTTTGTGTTGAAACCCCTTGTATTCAAATATGCATATCTCTTTGTGCGATTACTGGAATTGAGAAGTTCCAATTGGAAATGAAATTAGACTCATATATGCATATAATATCTGAAAATTAGAATTTATCTCCTTGTGGTTAGGTCGTAATGATGATTTCAAGTTGGTACATAGTTGCTGTTTGTATACTTGATTTCGGTATGCCCTGAGTTTGGTCAAGATTTTGAGATAGCAAATGAAGTCCAAATATTATGAAACTTTAATTCTGTACTATTCAGTATGTGTACTAAAAATGGGTTGAAAATCATGGAAAGTTACATAATTATGTTTGGATAATATTTATGATTGAGGTTCAGTACTGATTTAGTTGGATTGACAGGTGTAAGGCCTAATCAACCCAGTTCAGCTCCACCAGAAGGAAACCTGAATACGTAGTTGTCAACTAAGGTGAGTGTACTCACTGGAAAGAGATATTTGTATCGTGTTGTTGGTATGATCATAATAAAATGAATATGAAATGTTCATTTCGGTTTATCGAAATGAGGGGTTACTCCTCGACCAGGAATGGGAGAGATTTGTCTATTAATGACAAGGGGTTACTCCTCGACCAGGAATGGGGGAGAATTGTCTATTTAGACAGGATATGTGAATAATGATTCGGAAAAGTTGGTCATTCATTATGAATGAGCCGGATAAGTTAATACATAAGTATATGGACATGATTTATTGCATTTAAATTCATGCAGTAGTATAGTAGTGATGCATTCACTGGGCTATTTTGCTCATGGTTCCTATGTTCACATTTTTCAGGTAACGCGATGTTACTGCCAAATCTAGGAGGTCGGGTTGGGTTAGCCAGGAATGGGAGAAACAATGATTTTGTGTAAATGTAAATGATGTAATTAAGTTAACTTATCCTTCAAAAAAAGTTTTTATGGGCATGATTACTCTGATGTTGTAAAAAGGTTTTCAGTTATATGGATTTACAATGATGACTCTGAAATTAAAACTCGCATTTTATGGTTTGGTTAGATTAATTATGGTTTGACTCACTTTGACTTTCAGACTTAATTATAAGTAACTGGGTTGGGGTGTGTCAACAACGATGAGCCCTATCTGAAGGACTATATTCCTCCTATTTTTGAAATGTACACGGGAAAAGGTGGGAATCCGAAGGAGCACATAAAGCGCTTCATCGAACACTTGGGGGCACATCGCAATAATAAAAAACTTCGTTTGAGGGAGTTTTACAAATCCTTAACCGATAAAGTATATACCTGGTATTCCCATTTGGCTCCTAGGAGTGTTTCTACATGGGAGGAGATGCATGTATTATTTGTCCAAAAGTTCTTTCTGGCAAAAGATGAGTTTACTTTAACCCAACTATGTAGGGAGAAGCAATGACCTGGGGAAGAAGTGCTGGTGTATGTTCGAAGGTTCAGGGAAAGATCCCTTGACATGAGAGAGGAAGACAAAGAGTCTAAGTTATTGCAGATTTGCACTGAGGGGTTTCTTTTTTAGTACATCTGCTATCTCATCAATGAGACGCGCGAGGGGACTTTTTCGGCGTTCTTAAAAGCAGCGAGGAATATTTCATTGGTGGTGCGGCCCAATCCGGTGGCGATGCCCATGATGTTTAGGCAGCCGATACAACCCGTGGGGGGGAGGTCTCAGCCCCCACGGGTAGGGTACACCGAAGGAGGAGATGGGGCAAGGCACCGAAGAAGGATAATAAGAGGAAGTTCGGAAGAAACAGGGAGGACCCACCACCATGCCTTGTATAGTAGAGGAGGCTGTTAGCTGTTACAACGTAATGGTCTAAGGCGGAATGGTCTACGAACCAAAACATATTCCCGTTGTGTAACCTGATGCGGCAACGAAGGCGGATCCTAGGTACTGTCAGGTTCATCGAAGGATCCAACACCCAACAGAAAGTTACTTCACACTGAGAAGAATTATTGACAAGTACGTGAAGGTAGGGATGTTGTAAATCCCTCCACAGAATGTCAATAACAACCCACTACCAGCACATGGGGCCAATCTAGTGGTGGCCTATGATGAAGAGGTGGAGAGAGGAGAAAGAGAAGAGTATGAAGCAGCTTTGGAGACCTGTACTAAGGGAATGGCCAACGTAGTTTTGGCCTACGATGAATCAAGCGCTAAAGACGTGGAGGACGTGTACAACATTGAAGGTGAGGAAGTAGATCCGGGCCTAGAGTACTGTGTAGTCTCAAAATCCCCAAAGTTCACCTGGTTCTTCGAACAGGTAGGGATACCAAAAGAGAGCAGGTTGGAAATAACCCAGGCGATAATTGATATTGTAAGGAAAGACGCAGTCCCTTCGTTAAAATGGAAGGGACCCATGACTAGGTTGGTGAGGAGGTTTATGTCAGAAGTGACCTTCAGCGATGCCGATAGGGCTGTGAGATTCCCTCACAATAGGCCATTGTATATTACTGCCAGCATTAACGGAGTTAGTTTCGTAAGGACTCTTATAGATGGGAGAGCTTACATCAATATCATGCCAATTAACTCCTTTCAAGTAGCCAGTATTCCAAAAGAAAGGTTGGTCCCCATGCCTTTGTAATTTCGGGGTATGATAACCAATCTTCCAAATCCATTGGGTATGTTAATGTTGGGATTGTGATGGGAAATTTGAGTTCCCATATAAAGTTCCACGTGATAGAGAGTGAAACTTCCTATCATCTGCTAATAGGAAGAGTGTGGATGCACAATCAAGGGCTAGTTCCTTCTACGTACCACCAATGCGCTAAGGCGAATATCAAAGGGACGGAGGTGACCATCAGGGCTACAAAGAGGCCCTTCGCTATCGAGGAGGCTCACTTGGTGGACACAGAATTTTATACTAACTTGAAACAAGATGTTTGGGTACTAACGAGGAGGATGGAGGGAGCATGGGTTCCCTCGATCAGAGAACGAATGGGGCCCTTGAACGAGTAGAGTAAAAAAGTTATGAGCAGCACAAGAGTAATGACCTAAGAAGCTCACCAGGAGGTCCCTCGGCCCCAAGGCATCTCGAAGCAGCTTAAAGACAGGATGAGGCCCAGAGTGGATCCGATGGAACATGAGGTCCAACGACAAAGCGTGCTGAGTCGGTTCTCTGATGTAATTGGATGTTGTTATAAATACACAAGTTCTTTCTTATGATGAGTATGCAAGTTATTTTTATTATACCTCAAGTAGAGATGAAAGAATTATAGAACTTCGTATTTCACAATTTATGTAAACAATTGTAACACAAAGAAATGGCATGGGAATAAGTATCTTTTTCCATTCATATACTTTGGGGCATTATAAAATTGGGATGCTATCGCCCAAGAATTACATGAGAAGAAAGTAAAAATACAAATAAAAAAACTCATTGACCCAGGAGGAACCATAAATCTGGGGAGGAGAAGAAATCTCCAAGAAGGCTTGAAGAAGCTTCTAAGCAAGACCGTTGGGCATTAATGGAAACTTTCAACCTAGTCTGTGCTTGCCACGTTCGATAAGAAGTTTTTCTCATTTTAGCTTTGCCAAACGCAGAGCTTCTTCTAGGTCCTCCACCTCCTTGTCAATGGATCCAAGGGGGGGTGCTAGCTCAGTCAACTTAGCTTCCTCGATCCGCTGATCCTCCTGATGTTTTCGCAAAAGCTCCCTCTAGCTGTCCAACCGCTAGCTCTTCAAAGTCTTCAAATGTGCAATGAGCCAGCCAAAACGGAACCCGTCACGACCCAACTCCCCCAGATAACCCAGGAATTGGTTGAGGAGGGGTCTGGTAACATTCGCAGTTGGAGTATTGGCGATTTTAGCAACAACGGTGGCCATGCCTTGAAGCCTGTAGCTCATAACTGAGATGTTTGAACGTGGACAGTCCACCGTGACGGTTTCAAGATGATAGCTCAGAATTTGCTCGATTACCAAACGGTGGTTGGTAGGTATTTGGGAAGAACACTGGAGTACCATCAGGCAGAAGGCGTGAGGATCCAAGTCAGGCACAGGAAGCTCACATCCAGATTCGCTCTCCGCAGCAGCACCTATCGTGGAACCTTAATCATTTTGACTAGTTTCTTTGGAAGTGACATGTTCACGAGGGAGTGAGGCAATGGGGGAAGGAACTGGTGGGGAATCCTCCCGAGAAACTTGAAAATAAATAGAGGAAACAAGGAGCTTATGAAAAATCTTAACAAGTGTTTTCGTTGTTAAGTCACCGATATAGGTGGAGTTTATGAAAAAATCTTAATAAGTGTTTTCGTTGTTATGTCACCGTTATAGGTGGAGTTTGTGAAAAAATCTTAACAAGTGTTTGCGTTGTTAAGTCACCGTTATAGGTGGAGTTTATGAAAAAATCTTAACAAGTGTTTTCGTTGTTAAGTTAACGTTATAGGTGGAGTTTGTGAAAAAATCTTAACAAGTGTTTGCGTTGTTAAGTCACCGTTATAGGTGGAGTTTATGGACAAATCTTAACAAGTGTTCTCGTTGTTAAGTCATCGTTATAGGTAGAGTTTGTAAAAAAATCTTAACAAGTGTTTGTGTTGTTAAGTCACCGTTATAGGTGGAGTTTATGAAAAAATCTTAACAAGTGTTTTCATTGTTAATTGCGTTGTTAAGTCACCGTTATAGGTGGAGTTTATGAAAAAATCTTAACAAGTGTTTTCATTGTTAAGTCACCATTATAGGTGGAGTTTATGGAAAATCTTAACAAGTGTTTTCGTTGTTAAGTCACCGTTATAGGTGGAGTTAATGGAAAAAATCTTAACAAATGTTTTCGTTGTTAAGTCACTGTTATAGGTGGAATTTAAGGAAAAAAACTTAACAAGTGTTTTCATTGTTAAGTCATAAGCACAGTTGAAGTTCGAGAAACCGAAAAATACAGACAAAACTAGTGAAGTACCTCGGCAGCAGTAGGAGCGAGATCAGGAGTCACCACGGGGGCCATAAGAATAGAAACCGTGGGAGGCGAACTCAGTACCTCAGCAGCCTCAACGGGGCCCTTGGATGCAGAAGCCTCAACGGTAGGCACACTCTCCTCGCCAATATAGGGTACTAAATCTAACCTGGGGGCATCACCGGAAGAAGACGTTGAACCTTCAAGATATGCCCCAACCAGAGCAGTAGCACCAACCTGGGCCTGGGAAGGGAAAAGGCCACTCAGGGCAAAGGGTGGAGAGAGACTGGGAGAAAGCTATAAATGTAAAGGCAAGTGTTAAATGCAAAGAGTAAACACAAAAGAATAATAGGTAGAAATGCACTTAACTTACCCTCGTTATGGCACCGGAAAGAGGAACTACAGCAAGTGGTCTTGATAATGCAGGAGGAAGGAGAAGGTTAGCTATCAATGATGCCACCTCCACCTAAAGCAGCCCAACATGTTAGAATTGATAATCAAAGAAATGGGATAAATAAAAGATGTGAGATTTGTCAAGAAATTTACCTCAGAAGCACTATCTTCGATCACAGCGAGGGGCAGAGGGACCTATTGCTCCAATGGTAACTCAGAAGAGGCTACAGTAGTTGTCTCTAGTGGGCAGGGTATTTCAGCAGACCCAACGGTAGTGGCCCCCGTAACAACTTCTCTGGCCCGTTGGGAGGACAATCTCTGGGAGTAGGTAAGGCCTGTCGTGGGGGAACTAGGAGGAGTGATATCGGCTTGAGATATACCGCAACGTCCCCCCACGAAGCGGCTTACAGGAGGACTGGGGGGTCTGGGAGGATTGGGCCTTTCTTCTCCAACTCCCTGCACCAAAACATTTTCTTAGTAAGAAATAAGCAGACGCAACACACCTTAAGAGAAGGGGAATGAGAAATAAAGAATGCACACATACCTAAGATCTAGAGGGAGAACAAGAAGGTATAACCACTGGCGAAGGTGGCGAGGAGGCAGCAGCCGAAGGAGCTGGGGAAGAAGGCCTCTCTTGTGTCTGTTTCTTCTGGGATTTGGTACCCAATGTTTTCTTCCTGGAGCTCGTTGCACCACCAGTTTCAGGTACCCTCATCCTTCTTCTCCTTTTTATCGTTGGATCCGTGGGATTAACCATGATTGTGGGGAATGTACCCGTAGGAGGAATAGCGACTGCACATCGTTGGAATTCAGTATTAATTCGTGCAACCTCAGCTTGTACCCGCCTCCTCAGCTCTTCGACCATCTCTGGAGACATGGGAGGATGAACGGAGGCAATTGGGAATGCCTCCAAAGGAGTTTCCATTTGAACTTGGGCCTTAGATTTCTTAGACTTGGCCTTCTTAGTAGGCTGCTGAGAAGGCCCCTCTTCCGTGGAAGCTTCGGCCGAAGGTGGAGTTTGTTTGGGAGCTGCAGCTGCCTTGGACTTCGGGATGGCAGTGGGTATTATGGGGCAATAAGGGGGTAATTCTTGGGGAGATTCTTTAATAGTTGTACTCAAGGGAAGCTCAACCCCAAGTACGGAGTTCCCCTTAAGACCTAGTTCCGAAGAAGAGAAAGAAAGTACTGAGGGATATTGAGGGGGGACTGAATGAACTCGCGAATCATTTCCAACTGTTCCAAATGGAACTTGGTGGCAAAAGAAATGGATACATCTCCCTTCCTAGTAGCACTAGGAAGGGTGACACGACCATCGATAGTGGATGTCACACCAAGCACCACGGCTGCAGTATAGAAGGTGCAGGCTTCAGCGAATGTGCCCGTTGAATGGTTATCCTAGAACACAGGTCGAGGGGCTCCCTGATCGAACCCAAACTTCCTGCTGCATCTATAAGGGTTGTAAGGATATGAGGTGTATCCCCATTCAGTATAGGAGGGGAGAAACCCCGGGGTAAAAAGAAGCACTATAGCTTGCGAGGGATCTTCTACAATCGGACTGAACTTAACCGTTGTGGCTTTAACAGGAAAGAAGTCCCAACTATGGGCAAAGTTAGACTCACTATATGGCCTCATCACGAAGGAGTCTAAGCGATCAAAAACCTCCATTATCTCCTTTCGACTCTGATTTTTGTGGAAACATAGGAGGCGTGGGGGCTTGATACCTTCACTCACGGGCAGAGAAATTAAATTCGCAGCAATAGCAGGAAAGCGGGTGTAGAGGAAGCCCTTCAAACTGACGGTGTTGGAAAAATTAGCCAAGTTGTAACGAACCAGTGATCGTACCATATCGATGTGTGTTCGATCCAACCAGGTGTACAGGGACCCCAAAGCGATGGCAGCCAAGGGAAGGTTGAAGCCCCTGGCCAAACGAATGGAAATGTTTATTAGGTCCCTCTTGGGCTGATCGTTGGGTTTCCCAGTAAGGAAGAAGCGTGAAAGTAGTACAAGTATATAGGCTGGTAGTTCTAGGGAAATACCTCTATTGCGGCCCGTTACATCGCTGACATCCTTCGACGTTGGAGCTTCGAAAAAATAGTTGATAAGGGGGGCAAATGTGGCTTTGTTCGAAGAAACGGTGTAACTGCGGTAGATCCGATCCAGCTCAACGCGATCAGCAGCCTCTTTGGCATCTAGAGGCTCGTCGTGGTAGGTGAACTCACCCATGGGTTCAAACCCAAGGAGTTCACAGACGTCCTCCAGTGTAATGGTGAACTCCCCCCACGCAGCAAAAAAGGTGTGAGTTGTGGTGTTCCAGCGAGAAAACAGCACTTGTAACACTGCGTTGTGCTTCGAGAGTGTGAACTCCTCAAACCAGTATGCGTGATGAAGGCCAACCTTAGCAAGAACAGTAGCGTGGGATCTCTGCATGTGTGTGTGCCAAGTATTGAAATAGGCTGGTGACCCTCCAGGTGCTTCGAAGTCGATCTGGGAATAGAGAAAGTCACCACAGTCTAGACGAAAGCGCAGAGTCCCCTCGGGTGGAAGATAACCCCACTTTGATGAATCCATCTCCTCATCACCCAACAGTAAGGGGTCGAACTTGGATAAGAAGTGGCAGGTCTGGCATGCCTTAGAAAACTTATCATCTTCTTCAAAGATGGGTGCCCGACGGTAGAAGCGTAGTAGCTCTTGATGAACAGCATCCAGGGCAGCGCCACTTAGGGCGGTGGTAACGCCCGCAGCGGCAGAGGGGTAACCTAGCTGAGTGGTGGCAACAACCTTGGAAGTACTTGAATAAGCCATGAGAGAGTAGAGATGAATGATATAGCTGGGCAAGAAGGTTTAAGAACAAGAGGGGAGGAGCACAACCGCTAGTGGTGGTGCAAAAGATGAGAAGAGGAGGAGACTGAGTAAAGAAGAGGGCAACAATGGAGTTCGCACAGAATTTCTCTCTCTAGGGAACACGGGAGATTGAGGAAGAAGGAAAGAGAAGGATTTGAATAAAAGAGACGTTTGAAGCTTTTAAACCTTTTGAAACCGGTCGTTTAAGTTTCCCACTATGGCACGTGCAGGGCCGCCTATAATCATTTCAAATCAATATATGGCACCTAGAGAAGTGCCTCGACAGTTGAAAAGATAGCGCCACATCATTAATGAAGTGACGCTCGGGGAAAAGAAGGGGGTTGCCTTCTCCAGCAAGTTTGAGTTTTGGCACCAGAATTTTTGTCAGACATATCCAATGACTCCCAACGAAGGCAGTCCCAACGGTTCAAAAAAGCTACGATGTCCCCTCGCTACATGTCCAAACGTTGTTTAAATGGTGACTCAGTTACATAGGGGATAATTTTTTATTTTTCGAACACAGCGAAGCATCACAAGGGAGAATTTCACTTACTAGGAGTCCAAACGAGTATTTGAGAGGGTGAGTAGGCCTTTCGGGAGAATTTCAAATAGTAAAGCTAGAACGATTGAGGATCAGTAAGAGGAAAAAATAGAGATGTCCCTTTGCCCAAGCCCCAATAAATTATGGCGCTTCAGCTCAGGTACATCGGGGAGAATTGTACTTTTTCCAGGGGATTATAACGCTACGGTTCTAACGAAGAGAGGAGCCCAGAATTTTGACGCAGAGAGGGTTCATCGGATTGAGAAGTTTTGTGAAGACATTTCTTGTTCTAATAAATCTCTCCACGAAGGGGAAAATGAAGAGGGGGCTTGAAAGTAATTCTGAGATTAGGGATAATTCCTTAATTGGCAAAAGTGTTTGAGATTAAGCAACCGAAGCAGCTCAAGCATGGCAACTCAAGCGTGGCAACTCAGCGAGGCAGCTTGGCATGGAAACTCATACTTTGGCTTGTTGTATTAGTCATATTGTACTTCTGTTTATGTTGGTGATAAGCTATAACGGTTGTAATGTTGTAACAATATTAATAACGAGTTTTAGTGTGAGGTCAAACGGTACTCGCGAGAGACCAGGCTTGGTAGGGCCTGGGAGAGCTTTCATGCTCTATCGAATGAACTCACCATGAGAACTTTAGAGGGACTTGGTTTGGAGGATTGAGAAGTAAGGCACCGTTGGGGCTTGTCCTGACCATCTTAGATACACATGGTAAAACACCGAAGGACCCTGGCCGTGGAACCTCGAGCGGAGCAGTTAGGAGTTCCATCGGGCGTTGAGTTGTGAACCAAACAGCCCTTTACTTAATATCACATCTACTGTAGGTGATGTCACTAGCCAGCTAAACAATGTCAGACCAACACTTGAGTAAACCACCGTGGTATGTGGGGGCAGTCAGGCAGTTGGTGAGCCACCTCTGCGACAACAGTCCCCTGACACATAGTGGTTAGACAAAAGCCATGTCTTGGCATTTAATGTTTATGATGTGGAGACAACTAGTGCATCAAGCATTTAATGTTATGACATAAAGTATGAGGGATGTCTTTCATAGTCTTTAATGACTGAGTTGCCTCGAGGGTGGTTGGGGGGGTATTTAAGGACCCCAACCACCTCTGAGGAGAGGATGATCTTTTTAGAGTTTAAGGAGTTATTACTAGAGAGAATACAGAGAAATGGGAGTTATTGCAAACCAGAGGGTTTACCCACTCACCATTGTTACTTATTACGAAGCTTTTAATACTTGATAGAGATTCTTGAGGGTGTTAGGTGTGTTTCTACCTACCTACCAAGGTGTATCTAGGGTGCTTACTTCTCTCTCCCTTTAGCTAAGTTACTTCTAAAGTTCTATTCTTGTGTATACCAAAAGGATTTTGCAATCCAGATTAATAAACAAGGGATGAACAGTCCAATGATAAGGACTAGGGCACATCCCAATACTTCCCGTTATGGTCTATGAACAGCTCATGCCATGCTGCTTCCAAATTTATATCATGATCCGGAAGCTTATGAAAGAGCATCGCCTTGGTTAGGCATCCCTTCCTTTCACCATGACCTTCTGTACTAATTACTAAGGAAGATGACGAACTCAGAGCTAGCTGTGAGCATAGGCCGAGCGAATAAAATGACTTGTCCAAGAAATACTTAGCAATATCCTTTAATACAGGTAATTCCTAGTGGTCTGCAACATATATTTTTGATTTAATGGAAGATATTAGTTTCTTGGGACGAAATTGACCAATTATTCCAAGCCACCAATTGGGGGTAGCAAGCTTTAACAAGAGAGAGTGGAGATAGAAAGAGCCCAAGTCCTTGTGGGAAGCAAGAGGGGCATAAGAAGGAATTAAACCAAGAAGGACCCCATTTCCCAGTAAAGAGAGTTGTTGTATTCAAAGGCCTCGGATGACTCGATCGCCATCCAGCGGGATGGTTTGCCAAGGATTTCTCGTGCACCTCCATCTAGGGTTTGAGGGGTGGCCACATTCAAATCATAAAATACCGAGTCCATGTCCGTTTGAATCTTATATACTAGTTGCTAGTGATATGAAAAAAGGCTTTGAAAATGCATGTCACCTCGCGTCAGAAGAGGGACTCTCTTGTGGACCAAAATATGTTTCATGATACTACTACTTTGTCTCCGCTCATATTTAAAAGTGGTACTGAGGATAACTTTGACAGCACTACATCACATGAAGCTATTTCTTTGTTGCATATGGATACATTAGGTATAACTAGGACACAACCGACAGATGTACCTGATCTTTATTCATCTTTTACGACTTCCTTCTCATTTAACTTTGTAATCATTAGTAAGGTTCCTTCCACTGAATTACACCTTTCCAAACCATATATTCTCGTGGTGTGGAGGTAAGATGATCTAAAATTCGAAAGCCTTCAGCTGCCAATAAATATGAATCCAATTTCAATTGGTCTTTGTCATCCCAAAGCTATTATTTAATTTTGTGATTTCTTCCCCAAATCACTATGAATCCATGAATAACCCATAACATTTATCCCATCACCACCAATAGTTAGAGAACAACCATCTCAAAAAATCTGAATCACAGTCCAGGCTTGTTCCAGATTTGCTGAAAAGATCAAGCACCTTTGAGCTCATTGTAGTCATGATGGATAACACATCGCCTTAAGAATATATTCTTTTGATAACCTCTAACCGAGAATCTCCATAGCTAAATCGACAAATAAGTACCCAACGAGATTATAAATTAATCACAACAACAAACTAAATTGCTAATGACAACATAAATAGGGTTGAATATTGAGCGATGGTAGAAGGGAGTTGCTACCACTGATGTATTGGCATATATGTAGCAGCCCTGAGAAACTCTAATGATACCTCCTTATTCTTTGATTGTTTTGCTCATTTCCTTATTCTTTTTATATTGGTTCGTATACATGAGGTTTTCTAGAGACAACTTTTTAAAGAGCTTTTCTTTTACTTGTCATGAGAACACCCTTTGTGAGGAAACTAAGATGTAATTTTCCACAAACCTCTGCAATACATGTGAAACATTTTTACAAATTGTGACGTTTTAATTCTAATATCTCATATTCGTGTATCACCATATTCCTTGGCGCTCTAAGAATATTTTTTAGCAACTCCTTAACTATATAAACTTTCTCAAATAGTACATTAATAAAGTGATCAGTGCCAGATGTTTCAGCCAATGGCCTCTTTTGAGAGTTGAAAAGTAAAATGCAGTTAAAATAATTTCCTCACAGCAATACCTTGAATCATAACAAACATGATTCACTTCAAGGTGTCGGATGACAAGTGTTGAATATACAATTTAACAACAACAACTGCATCAAATCTTTGAACAAGATATCCAAAAAATAAATAAGAAAAGCCTGAAAATTCAATTTTATATTTACATTAAGAAGCTGACAGTTTTGTGCCCCATATGCTCTTATAACTAACACGGGATATCAAAGTTACATACACACATTCATTGTTGATTCAATACCCTATCAAGAAACACCTAGATATAGTCCTTGTATTCCTTAAGGAGATGAGTCCATTAAGATGATCATTCAAATGAAATGGAAGTCTATAACTTTTTCCCAGTTGACAACTAGCAAAGGTCGACTTTCAATCTGGATTGTCAATGTGGAACCAAAGGAGTAGAAATTTAGATGAATAAGAAGAATGTCACTCCAATTCATGTAAATCAACATTACCTTAAAGGCTACAATTTACAATGAAGAGAACAAAATAAATAATCCCTTAGCCAGTATTGTTGAATCTGTTTCTTCTATTGACATGCCTATATATAATAAGATACTTTTATATATCCTTAATTTATTTTCATATTTAATTCATAGTCTAAATTTGATATGGATCCGAAGAAAAAGAAAAAAGTGTTGTCTAATATGTCGGCTCAATGTAAAAATTTTAAACGAGAATTAACAAGGCTTTACGTCAGATCATTCAAAGATGAACCTGATTAACTCAAGCATCGACCTGAGATTTATAAAAAAATATATTAAACAGGAGGATTGGGAGGAATTTATAAAAGTGAGAATCTCAGAGGGGTTTGAGGTATATAGCAAATGGTTAAAATCATATATTTTTCTAATTTATTTTTATAAGTTTCTCATGCTTATGTATTTATAAGGTACTAAGCACGTCACCAGCTGAAAGGCAGGGAAAGAATATATATAACCATCGAACGAGTAAGGAAGGCTATTCTGGACTTATGTATTTATTGTATTTGTTAATCTCGGGGTTGCTCAACAAGCTTAGTTGAAGAAAAATACATATTTTTATTAGGAATGCAATGAAAGATGCTAAAGAGAACTAAACATATTTTATGCCAATTAACATATGCTAAGGGTATTTATTGTCTTAAGTTGTTATAATTATATCAAAACATGGTTGTATCATTGATGTTAACAACTCATTACATTGTAGGTTTCATTGGTCTTTAGTCGTTATCGATTTCTTTTCGAGGAATTTATTCTATTGGGATTCTTTAAAGCGTTGGTGGTATCGAAAGGAGGAAGATTTCAGGTTAAAATTGGCAGAATGTTAAGGTACGATAACGTTAATGAATATACATTACCGACTTATATCTTAAATCTTAATATAACTACTATATTCAACATATCATTTTATAAGGCCCTTTACAACCGGGGAATGTTAAATGTTCATATCACTCTATAGGGCCCTTTACATATTGAAGTTCATGAGAGATCTAATGGAGAATCCGTCTCAATCTACTAAAATAAGGGTATAAATATTTATTTTGTTTCCCTGCTAATTACTTTATAAGGAAAAAATGAATACAACTTGTGTTATTTGATTTGTTAGATGAAGGAGTTGGCTGAAAAATCAACCTATGAAAATCATGAGATAGAAGAAGTTCAGCATGAGTTCATCGATTTCATTCAGGATTATTTTTAGTGAGCTACAGTTATGGACAATTTTGGCATATCTTTTCGTGTATCTTTTTTTTTATCTTCAATCTAATTAATTACATTGTGTTGATGTTAATAATGCTTAGTATAGAGAATTAAAATACTATATATGAAATATAACAAAAATCATAATTAATATTTTCAAAACACTATAAAATATGATGTCAAGAATAATGTTGTTGTTAGTGAATGGACGGGGTGAGATTTATATTATCGTTGTTGTTGATGATGATGTTGAATGCCCGGGGTGGGATTTATATTGTTGACGGTGAATGCTCGGGGTGGGCTTTATTTTGTTAATGGTGAATGCTCGGGCTGGGCTTTATATTATTGTTGTTTGTTAAACATGTCAAGTTTAATTTTGGATTATTAAAAAAATAAAGGAAACTCTGCCGAAATTTTCACTAAACCATCCCCATTTATCTCTTCCATGCGTTAAAAAAGAATGAAGTAAAAATTAACTTTGAGATTCTGCAAATATTTTGTGATCCCCGCGGTGGCCTCTATATTTTTGTTGATTGTGAATCCCTAAGGTGGTCTTTATAGTGAATGTGCATGGTGGTATTTGTATTATTATTGTTAATAGTGCATGGCCGCGATGGGATTTATATTGTTATTGTTATTGTTATTGATGATGATGCTGAATGCCCGAGGTGGGCTTTATATTATTGTGGTTGGTTAAACATGCGATGTTTAATTTTGGATTATTAAAAAAACAGAGGAAACTCTGTCAAAAATTCCATAAAACCTTCCCCATTTATCTCTTCCATGTGTTAATAAAGAATAAAGTAAAAATTAACTTTGATAATATGCAAATGTTTAATTATGATGTCCATTTGGGCTTTTATATTGTTGTTGATTGTGAATGCCGAGCATGGTATTTATTTTATTATTATTAATAATGAATGATGCCCGGGTGGGATTTATATTGTTGTTGTTGATGATGCTAAATGAAAGGGGTGGGCTTTATATTATTATTGATGGTGAATGCCCATATTAGGCTTTATATGGTTGTTGGTTAAAAATGTTATTATTTTGGATTATTAAAAAACAGAGGAAATTCTGCTGAAATTTTCATGATACTTTTCCCATTTCTCTCTCCCACGCCTTAATAAAGAATGAAGTAAAAATTATCTTTAAAATTATGCAAATGTTTATTTTTTTCATGCTTGATATTATATTAGAATATCATTATTATTTGAGCTATATTCTTTATATGGTTAATATGTTTTAGTTGTTAACTGCTATTTGTTTCCTTCTTTTATTCAGATATCGATCTCGTTGTTGTCTATTGCGTATGTGATGTAGCTGTTACTAAATTGGATTTCCATGCTACACGAATGGAGCTAATATTGCAGTTTAATTTTTTAGTTTTTATGTCTATAGTATAGGTCATTTTAGATATCTTTTTGTTTGTGATTTGTCTAGAAGTCAATTGGGAAACTGTTGGTGTATGTTTTTTTTAATTTCAAATATTAATGACAATTTTTATACTTATTGTTCAAGTTATATTGGTACTTGGAATTTGCTACTTTGAGTATAGAATTTTTTGCTTTGAATTTGCAAATTGTAGTTTTATGCATTACATGTTTTGGATATTTGAATAGTACAATGCAAAAAAAAGAAAGGAAAAAAACTTTTATGACGGTTTACAATTCACGTATGTTTTATGACTGTTTTATATATGTTGTCATTATAATTAACAAAGTAACTGTCGTAATAGGTACTTTGTATGACGGTTTGTACGGAAAACTGTCGTAATATGATGGTTTGTTATGACAGTTTTGTCAACACCAATTTTATTAAGGCACACAACATTATTATTAACGACGGTTTGTATGAAAAACTATCGTAATAGGATGGTCTGTTATGACGGTTTTGTCAACACCAATTTATTATAACACACAATATTACGATGATTTTCAAAGCTTTGAAAACCATCATAAATAACCTTTTATGACCCTTTTTCCCCGTCATAAAAATGTCTATTTCTAGTAGTGAATGGTAATCCACTCGAGCATGTATTTCTTTTTAAATTTTCAATATTGGACTCATTAATAACATACACCATGATTAAGGGAAGTAAATAACGATAATTAAAGAAAACAAGAAGAGAGAATAAATAGTTGGTAAGAGATATCAGTTCACTTAAATACTCCGCAACACAAATGAACAACCATCAAGGAACCCAATGGATTTCAGCAGCAAAACACTTCAGCATATTCCATAAGAATTCATTCATCATTAAGCACTTTAATCGAGTGACAGTTAATGTCTTAGGAAAGGATGCCATCATTTTTACAGAGAAATTAAAGGGCATTAGTATGCCTCGATTTGAACAAGGTTTCGTTCTTTAATGACTACAAAGCCTTGGGAGAAATTATGGGACCTCATTATCTTAAATTCATAACCCGTGGGGGTGCTTAGTAAACGTGGGGCCCATGCATGGTAGGCGATAGCTCTTGTGGAAAATAAGTTTGATAAGTGTTCAAGGTATTCATGAATAATCATAGATATGTTTGAATATTCTTTCAATACCAAATCTATAAGGGATAATGGGAGAGTCGATCTTTGGGGGGAATCTAAATATTGTAACGACCACATCAAGGGGCTTGTAGATTTCATAAATTCAAACATATGTCAAATTCTACTTAAAAATACTCAATAAAAACATATCTCCCCTCCTGTGGACGTGACCAACTGGTCGAGCCACGTACATCTGTGTTCCCACCTTTGTGTGTTTTGTTGCTTTCAATTGCCTTTTTCCACCTATTTGGCAATGTGATTTCTTAATTTAAATATGTGAGGTTTCCACACACACACACACACACACACACACACACACACATATATATATATATATATATATATATATAGCCAGGCTCTCATACATACCAAGTTTACATACCGATTTTTTTTAAATAGTAAACAAATTATTTTTGAGTTGAATTTTTTATATGGTATTGAAATATTTTAATGGACCTATATAAAAAACTCCGCTCAAATTAACATTTTTGTTATTTTTAAAAAATCGTTCAAACTTTCACAACTTTTAAAGTGCTAAAAGCTGTGAAAGTTTGACCAATTTTTTAAAAATAGCAAAAATAGTTATTGTGAGTTGATTTTTTTATATGGGTCCTCTAATATGTTTAAATATCACATAAAAATATTCAACTCAAAATCATTTATAAAAATGGCTCCGTGCCAGCGGTATGCAAACTTAGTATGTATGAGAGTCTCTCTCTCTCTCTCTCTTATATATATATATATATATATATATATATATCCCATGCATATCCCGCTTTGCATACACGACCATTTTTTAATAAAATAGTAAAAAAATATTTGGGGTTGATTTTTTATGGTATTTAAACATTTCAAGGGACATATCAAAATCCATTTTTTGCTATTTTAAAAAAATCGGTAAAACTATATTAGTTTTTAACAGCTTAAAAGCTGACATAGTTTGATCGATTTTTTTAAAATAGCAAACAAATTCATTTTGGACTAATTTTTAAAACCTCTTGAAATGTTTAAATATCATAAAAAAATTAGTCCCAAAATATTTTTTTTATTTTTATAAAATACCTCATACTGAGTATATGTGGTCGTGTGTGTGTGTGTGTGTATAGACACAAATGCCCAGAACGAGGGACTCCATTCCATGTCCCCGCCCTGAACCTAAATTGAGGATTAGTTTTAATATCTGTAGTCCCCAAAATTTTACCCCTCACCCACCGCATCGCACGCATATCTCCATATAATATTTTGTCATCACTAGCTTGTTAATCATCAACATTTAAAAACTTTATTCTTTATTACTTTCAAACCTAACCAACGAGGCACCATGTTCATTACTCTACACATGTTTAACAAATGTTTTATGACTTGATCATTTAACGGGCGGGTGAAAGTGCCAAATGAAAAGTCTACAGCTTGTATGTTCATTCCCAAACTTTACAGGTTAAAAATAAGGTTTATGTCCCAATGCAGTGTGCACGAAATGGGTCGGAGCCGGGTCGGATTTAGGGAGATCCAGATCCGTGTAATTGGGTCTTCATTGGGTTCGGGTCTGGGTCTTCATCGGGTCTACAATATTAGATCCAGACCCGGATCCGTTCTGATCTTCGGGTCTCGGGTCTGGGTCTGACCAAATATATACATTTATTTTTTATTATCCCCTTTTTTTATTTTTTTATCTTAAATTAAAATATTTTGTAATGCATTATAGAATATTATTAGTATAAATAAAACATATATTATTTATATTTATTATATACATAAATATATATTACTTATATGTTATGTTGATAAGATATCTTTATAAATATATATAAATTTATAGTATATGTATATATATTTAAAAAATAATAATATATATTCCGGGTCGGGTCTTCGGGTTCGGGTCTTGCATAAGATTTGAACCCTACCCGTTTAATAAACGGGTCTTCGTGTATTCGGGTATTCGGGCCTCGGGTCCAAAAAAATATACTCAGACCCTATTATACGGATCGGGTTCGAGTCGGATCCGGGTCCAGACCTGACCCATTGACAGGCCTAGCACGAGTGACGAGATGTAGAGAGAGGCTATGCACATTGGACCTTTGAGAAGTCGTGTGTGTGGGACCATGGATATGTCGTATTTGCATGGACCCTTGGCATAATCAAATTTCTATCAATCAATTTTTGTTTTCAGCATCGTTCGAACAGAGATTTAGAAGGTCCATGCTCACTAATCCCTCCAAAATCACCCAATTTAAAACGTTTAAAGCCCGTTTGGCAATTCAATTCCAAGGCTTGGAATTGGAATTGGAAGACCAATTTCAATTATGTGGAATTAAAATTGACCTTTGAATTCCATTTTCATGACTTGAAATTGGATTGCCAAACGAACCCTTATCACATCGTCCATGTTTTGTTACATGTATTTTTACACCAATAGTTTCATAATATCTATTGTTGACCTCAACCCATATCTCCTACATTACTCAAAATCCAGTCTGAACTAAAAACTTTCATTATTTATTCCCTTTACCCCAACACATGCATAATTTTGTAATTAGTTATTTTTTATCCACTCAACACACGCAATTGTTTGGAATTCATGTTTTTATTCCTCTTTCAAACCTGACTTAAGTTAATAGTAGTACAATAACCACATAATGTAAACTAAAAAGTTGGGTTGCATCCTTCTGTAGTCTACATGGTCTTTCAAAAATACTTTCTAACGTGAGTAGCACTCACTTATTACACGTGTTTCACTAAGAATACAAATAATGAAGATATTTTCACTAAGAATACAAATAATGAAGTGATTTTTAAGAAAATGTCTTCATTATTTGTATTCTTAGTGAAAATATCTTCATTATTTGTATTCTTAGTGAAACATGTGTAATAAGCGAGTGTCATTCATGTTAGGAAGTATTTTTGAAATATATATATATATATATATATATATATATATATATATATATATAGATAGATAGATAGATAGATAGATAGATAGATAGATAATGCTCTTATGCGAACTAGTTCGCATTTTAAGAGTGCGGACCGAACATGTGTTATCTAACGGTGCGCCTAGAAATTATCGCCTAAATTATAGGCACACTCTCTCTCTTTTCTGGGTCATCGCCAGGTGACACATGTTCGGTCTACACTATTAAAATGTGAGCCGGTCCGCACAAGAGAAGGACTATATATATATATAATATTCCAAATAATTTATTGTGGGCTCACATATTAAAATGGTAATTATATTTGAGCGTCAATTTAAATTGGGTAAATGAAGTGATCTAATGAGGTAAGCTCAAAAGACATCAACAGTAAGTATGAAATTCTAAATGTGTGGTTACCCAAAAGTCATCTACTGGTTACTCTAGAGTAACCTAATTAGAATTTATGGGGTTCTAATTAGATGTCTATATAATGAAGGGTTCTGCTCCCCAAGGCTAATGCACTCAAACACTCTCCTCCTCATCCCCATCAATGAGAGAGAACTCATAGAGAGAGAGATTAGTCTGTGGAAGACCTCTAATCCCCTAGTCTCAATCATCACTATGGATTCAGGTATACAGTTTCTACAATTCCTGTATTAGGTAATCTCAATAATCTAATATGTTGATGAATTTTATTTAATATTCCAACATATA